>CM061042.1:135336799-135469385 GCA_030762985.1 Adelphocoris suturalis
ACATATTACTGCTACGTATTTCATGGTGTTACAAGAGCGGAGAAAAAACGTCTGCCAAGCATGGTGGGTAGTATAGTTTCTTCACGTATTGTTCGTTGACGTATTGAATCATTAGAAGAGCACAGAACTAGTCGAAATGACTTAATGAAAAACGCTGCTGCAAATTATTTCAACATGGTTTATTATTTATTCAATTGAGTATGATCGTAGTTTTAGTTGGCTTGCGTACGAGTATAAGGCCCGTCCAGACGCCTCGGCGTGTCCTATTTCGAGTTGCCACAACCTATACTTCTGTAATTATATACGCATGTTTATAATTCTCGATTTGAGCTCCTATCTATTCAAATAGTTATTGCCTTAATAATATCATTATCTAAGTACGTACGAAAAGTCGAGAGGATATGTTATTAAATATGCGTAGGAAAAGCATTGGTTTAACACACAAATATGACCTAGAAAAAACGTATATTCATGCCTCGAAGTAACGCTTGTACCCACCAAGGTGCCGCGGCGCCTCCTCTCACTCCACCCCCCGCTCACCCACCTCAACACCCACCTTGACCCCCTGCCAAGCGTGCCAGGCGTGCGTGCGTGCCGTAAGTCTAACACTCAAAGCTTGAAAAAGACACTTTTTCGCCCGTTTTTGGCCCATAGCATCTATGCGAGTAAAGGGATCAGGATGGTTAAAACGTTAGGACCAACTAAACCCCAAATGGAGTCTATGTGCGAAACACAGTCGAAGAATTTTTCAGTACTGAGTCGATTGTGACCACTCCCAGATCTCTGAGATTTATAAATAAGTAAGAAGAATAGATTTTTAAGTGAAAATGCCCATAATTGACAGAATTTGGACAATAGGGCATGTAGGGGTAACACAGTCGAAGTATTTTTCAGTACTGAGACGATTGAGACCACTTCCAGATCTCTGAAATTCATAAATAAGTGAGAAGAATAGATTTGTATGTGAAAATGTCCATAATTGACCAAATTTTGACAACAGGGCATATGGGGGGTGCCACAGTCGAAGTATTTTTCAGTACTGAGTCGATTGAGACCACTCCCAGATCTCTGAGATTCATAAATAAGTGAGAAGAATAGATTTTTAAATGAAAATGCCCATAATTGACTAAATTTTGACAATAGGGCATGTGGGGTGCCACAGTCGAAGTATTTTTCAGTACTGAGTCGATTGAGACCACTCCCAGATCTCTGGGATCCAAATTAAGTGAAAAGAATAGATTTTTAAGTGAAAAAATGCCCATAATTCATTAAATTTTCGAGTTTGGCTGCGGTATATATATATATATATATATTTATATATATATATATATATATATATATATATATATATATATATAAATATATAGAGATATATATGTGATGTCCCCCTCATCCTCACACAACTGTCCTTCTTCAATGTCCGATGCCATAGGGTAAATCAATCACAATACCGAATGTAATACGTTAATAATAACACAGTTTATTATAGAAACTTGTACAAACACTCGAAATTAGCGTACTCCCCCTCGACGGATCACATCATAGTAAGTTAAACAGAATCAGATTCACAAATAGGTAACGTAAAATGAAACATAAATTGGAAGACGATCCTTCCTGTAACAACAACGATAACGAACTGACTGACTAAGGTAGGTAGCAGGTATATTATATCCATCTAAGTTCGCATTTGTGCCGCGAGGGGAGTTATGAGCAGCTAGTGACGACACATTGTGTTATTCGAGTGACAAATCGATTATATGATCGAAAGTGAATAAATCGATGGATAGTAATTTATAGTAAAAAAAATACATTGATTGGCGTTCGTCCTAAATTGGTCGGTGGATAGTTCAGGGTTCCTCACTCCATCACACGGCGATCCTGACATTGCTGCCGTCCTCGGGAGCGCTGATCACCTGGAAGGACCAAATTCAGCCCATTAGATCGAACCAAATGGGCCTAATCTCTGCCCTAACAAGGCAAGGGAGAGCAGTGAAAGCAAAAATGGAAACAATTTCAGAGGATACCCTGATGAGCGAAGCACAGCAGAGGAGGGAGAGAACAAATACAGTGTCAGTACAATATCAAGTAGTGTCGTCCAACCAACAAACGAAGTGCGCATGCAAGGTTTACAGCAGGCAGAGGAGAGTCCAGTGCCTCAAATGAATCCAATGGCAGAGGTGAATCCAGTGCCATAAAATAAAATAAAATCAAGGGTTGCAGCAGGCAGAGGAGAGTCCAGTGCCTCAAATGAATCCAATGGCAGAGGTGAATCCAGTGCCATAAAATAAAATAAAATCAGCCAGAGGAGCTACCAGTGGCTGAGAGAAAAAATCAAGAATGCGGGAGACCGGGCTCGAACTCACTTGGGCTTGACAATCACCCTATCAGAAAAGAAGTGACTGTGAGGACGGAAGGCTTCGTAAAGGGAGGGACAAAGGAAGAGGGTCCGACCATGACGAGCCGCCGTGGGGTGCCAAGCAAGGTAGAGAACCGAAAACCGCAAACAACTATAATTAACACAGGCGTGACATGACTTAAACAAAACTCAGATGATCTACCAACCAGCCTCACAGGCTGAAGTCGTAGATTGACTGGGAGGATCCACAGTCACATGTGGGATAGTCCACACAAAACAATAAAGCATCGTGTCAGCCAAATTTTATTGAGAAAGCTCTCCACTATCAGGGAGAGGATTCAATTCATCAAGGTTAGGTGCCTTGCGCAAACGTTCGTGGGGATATTTCAAAAACTTCTTAGTTCCGCCAGAGACGGACTGCAACAAGTAGCGATCATCAGGCATAACTTTTACAATTTTATAGGGGCCTCTATAGGCATCATCCAACTTGACTCTATTTCTCACCTCCGTTTGTGCAAAAACCAAATCATTCACTTGAAAACGCTTTACTGGCAGTTTGCCTCTATCAAATCGAGTTTTACTAGTTTCAGCTTGTTTTTCCATCAATTGTGCGGCTGAGTCACGCAACGTTTGTAGGCTAGTGGATGGTTGATCAGTGAGGTGGTCAGTGATAGAAACTAGATGCAAAGGCCTGGAAACTCGTCCAAACATCAGCTGCATGGGGGATACCTTAGTAACACTATGAGGTGTGGTATTTAAAGCTAAGTGAATTTCTCCAACACAAGATTGCCATGTTTTATGCTGATCTGATTCAGCAGCAGTGAGCATATTACGTAAGGTACTCATAAGGCGCTCGACCTGACCGTTTGCTCGTGATGCTCCTGTGGCTATAAAATGGAGGTCAATTTGATGTGATACACAAAAATCTTGAAAATCTTTAGCAGTGAAATTTGTACCTTGGTCACAGATTATACGCTGAGGAGGACCAAAGAAATTTATGAGAGATGTTAACGCTTTGATAGCACTTGCAGCACCTAAGGAACGTGTGTGCTGCAATACACAGTACTTAGTGAATGCATCTATGAAAACGTAAAGATATTCTTGAGAGTCTTTTTTTCCGCTTAGTTTACCAGAAGCATCTAAATGAATAGTGTGCCATGGTTCAGCAACTTTGGGTATAGGGTGGAGTTGAATTTGGCGAGGTCCTGAATCTGTTCTTGATGTTTTGCACACAAGGCAGTTCTCAACAAATTTTCGAACGTATTTCGCCATATGTTCGAACCAATAATGTTGGTACAACGCCACTAAGGTTTTTTCATTACCCAAGTGGAATAGAGATTCATGGACATTAGAAACAACAGCGTACCGAAGAGAATGGGGAACAATTGGGAGGTACCTAGTGCGAGTGTGTCGCTGTACTTTCCGACACAGTACACCAGAGTGCATCTCGTAAGTGTTTTGAATATCTGAATCTATTTCGTTAGCATTCAATTTCGAAATTATTTCAGTAACAAACGGGTCATTTTGCTGAGCTGTTAGAAGCCAATCAGTTGAAATAGATGTTAATTGCACGAGTTTTTTCGGAAGAAGTTTTATATTGAGGTTTAAAATTCCGATGTTTTCCATGTGGTCGCATTTTTGGGGTTGATAAACCTAATGTTGAGGTATTCACAGACAATGCCTGATTAATTTTGGGTTTGGCAATAGGTTGTTCAGGTATTGGAAAGTTGTTGACTTTATCAGCTTCTTCAATAGGATTCCTACTAAAAAAATCAACATGTTGCATATGCGAGGATTGACGATATTGCATTTTAAAATCAAAACTTTGCAAGAAAGACCCCCACCGTTGAACACGAGGTATCAAGTCTTGCTTATTTTGAGTTGCGCTCAATGATGCACAATCTGTCACAACGGTAAACAAGTGACATTGTAAATAATTGTGAAAATGCTTTATGGCATAAACCACTGCCAAAGTCTCTAGCTCATATGAATGAAAGTTAGATTCTGCAGTCGTGGTTCTCTTACTGTAATAGGTTACTGGTCTCGGCTTTTTGTCAACTATATTAATCAAAATTGCGCCAAAACCTAAAGAGCTTGCATCACAGTGCAACTCAATGGGGTAGGATGGGTTGAAAATGGTTAAAATGGGTTCTGAGGTAAGCATGCCAATAAGTTGTTGGCGAACCTTTTCATGACTGTCATTCCAAGGAATTGGTCGATTCTTACTCTCATTAGCTGAATCATCAGTTTTACGGGTTAATTTAAACAAGGGAGCAGCTATTTGGGCGAAATTTTGGATAAAATGCCGAAAATAAGAAGCTAAACCTAAAAATTGGCGAAGAGTACGAAGAGTAGAGGGAGGTGGCAATTTTGTCAGAGCTTCAACTTTGGATTTGTTCGGTTTTATTTCTCCATTTTCTATCTCGTAGCCTAAGTATTTAATTTTCGAGACAATGAACAAACACTTCGAAAGGTTTAAAGAAAATCCAGCAGAAGTAAGAACTCCTAGAACATGATTTAATCGGATAATTGCCTCAGCTTGAGTGCTTGCTGATATAAGCAGATCATCCATATATCACGTGACGTAATCAAATGCTAAGTCTCCTAAGGCTTTCATGATTGCTCGTTGGTAAACACTTGGTCCATTGCGCACCCCAAAGGGCAAGGCCAAATATTCCCATTGACCGTCTGGTGTGACAAAAGCTAACTTTTCTATGGACTCTTCTTCAACTGGGATTTGATGAAATCCACTAGCAGCATCAAGAATAGAAAACCATCGGGCACCGTGTGTAAACGCGCTATTTGATCAGTTATCAATGGCAAAGGGTATCTATCTGGGACTGTATTTGCATTGAGAGCCCTAAAATCAACGGCCATTCGATAACCACCTGTCTTTTTAGGAACAAGAAGTATTGGGCTTGCATATGGAAAAGAACTGGGGCGAATTACTTTGGCATCTTCAAGTTCTTTGATGCGCTCTCGCACCAGTTCACGATGTACAGGGCTAAGTTTGTATGGTCGACGGTGGACAATTTTGGAAGGGTCAAGAAGGCGAATTTTGAATGTTCCTGTCGTCACACGAGTGGTAGGTATTCCATCAATAAAATATTGGGAATAATTAGTCAAAATTTTGATGAGATCCCCCCTTTGACTAACAGGAAGGTCAGTGTGAACTGATTCGAAATGTTGAGTGCTAACTGGCAAGACTTGGCAAGATCCTAAAGCTGGGACAACACAAGATGGGTGAAAATCAAGTGAAGGGATATTGTCACTATGACCACCTAACACCTCACTGAACAACACGACTTCATCCTCAGTGCACTGCTCCAAAGAGCAGAGATCACCCAAGGATACAGAAAATATTTCATTTTTTGTGGTGTTTATGGAATCAGAATGCCCACGCCCCTTTGTAGAAGTGTCCCATTTTTCAATACCAGAAGAACCCACAGGTTCAGCGCCTTCCCCATGAGTTCTGGATGTATCCAGAAAATTACGGTTTAGCATGAATGGAGGATGGTCCTTCCAAAGCGTGCAAGAAGATATAGTTATTACCATACAAAAATCTGGAGCCAGAATTTCACGTCCCAAAATGATGGGTTTAGGCAAAAGCACCATCAGCTACAATATGGAACAGGACTTGAATGTCGTGTCCATTAATCTTTACTCTGGCTTGTTTTTGGCACTGAGAAATGAAATGTAATTGATGACCCTAAACCATGCAAGTGAACTACATTATTGAACAAAGGCCCATCAAAGCGGGTACTAAAGGACAAACAAAGGAGTGAGCACTCTGATCCAGAATCAAAACAATACTTGAATACATCACCTTGGTGGGTTAATGTGCCTTCTGGGTTAGCAATGCATAGGCCAACCTGCTTCTCGACTGGCTGAGACCTCTGGCTGCTGGTGTCTCCTGGTCCACGCTTGTCTGACATCTTCTTCTTTGGGCAGTTTGGAGCAATATGCCCCTTTTGGTTGCAGGAAAAGCACGTTGTATTGCTGAAGTTGGATGGCTTTCTTGGCTGATTTGATGAGGTCAAGGATGATGATGATCGGCACTCTGAGGTTTTGTGTCCAGATCTTCGACATTTCCCACAGCGGGAAGTATAATCCTGAGAGGATGAATGCTGAGGGCTTTCATAGTTTGGTCGACTCTTCTTGGCATTTTCAGGACCGCTGTCATAACCTCCTGGTCTCTTAAATGACAGAGCCCGTAATTCCTGAAGCAACTTTTCACGGCTATTTATCTTTTCTGTGTAGCAAAGATGACGTGCTCTTGTGTCTGCTTGAGCTATCTGAGAGAGAGCCACTGATACAGCAATTTCTTCCACTGATGACTGGCGGTAGTGAGCAACAAATTGATTGATAGTTCGTGAGGCGAATGTGGCATAATTTTCGAAATCTCGTGGTCTAGCTTGGAAACATTGAAGCATGAATCCGGCTGGTGTGAATGCTATGTCATATTGGTGAAGAAAGAGCGATCTGAATTCGTCCCATGTGAGTTGAGGGTGGACAATAGTAGTAGTAAACCAATCAGCAGCCTCTCCTTTTAAGGCTCTACTCAAGGCAACAATTAAACGTCTTCCTTGTTGATCCTGTGAAGTCAAACAACACTCAACTGTATTGCACCATGATTTGGGCTGAACTTGTTTATTTTTGGGGTCATACTCAGGAAGCGAGAGTTTCAAATGCTCTGAGGGGGTTTGACCTTGATTTTGTGTAAAACACTCTGCCAAAGTTTTCATTGCAAGGGTTTGTTGTGTCGTCAACAAATCCCGTAGGGAGTCGCCACTGTGCACTGAAGAATCGTGGTGGAAGAGGGGTGCGGAGGGAGATGGTGAGCGTCCAGAGGCCCCCCTCCTGCTCCTATGCGCCGGGGAAAAATCGGGAGGGCGATCGGGTGATGACCCTTGTTCCGAGTAAGGTAAGGCGTCACCCGAACTGCGTTGCGAAATTGGCCGACCCCTTTCTTTTCTAGAATCCGAAAAATCTTGATAAAACTCACCTCGACTATTTCCATAGTGATTCTCATGAAATCCTGCTCGTAGATTACGATATCCCACTTCTGATGTGATGTCCCCCTCATCCTCACACAACTGTCCTTCTTCAATGTCCGATGCCATAGGGTAAATCAATCACAATACCGAATGTAATACGTTAATAATAACACAGTTTATTATAGAAACTTGTACAAACACTCGAAATTAGCGTACTCCCCCTCGACGGATCACATCATAGTAAGTTAAACAGAATCAGATTCACAAATAGGTAACGTAAAATGAAACATAAATTGGAAGACGATCCTTCCTGTAACAACAACGATAACGAACTGACTGACTAAGGTAGGTAGCAGGTATGTAATATCCATCTAAGTTCGCATTTGTGCCGCGAGGGGGAGTTATGAGCAGCTAGTGACGACACATTGTGTTATTCGAGTGACAAATCGATTATATAATCGAAACTGAATAAATCGATGGATAATAATTGCTCGTAAAAAAATACATTGATTGCCGTTCGTCCTGAATTGGTAGGTGGATAGTTCAGGGTTCCTCACTCCATCACATATACATACATACATACATACATACATACATATATATATATATATATATATATATATATATATATTGAGAGTGGAAACGAAGGAAAATCTGAGAATGCATGTGAACGGGCAAAACGGGAAAGGGAAACCGAACGCTATTAATCATACACGGCGAAGCGTGAGATCCGTTGGGCGCCTTCATTGTTAGGCGTGCACGAATAGCTTCTGGTTTGAAGGCGAGAATCTACTGAAGTAAAAACAACTGAGGAGGAGCTTCACACCACTTTCCCAAAGAGCATCGAATTTACATACTGTTGGCGATTGGAACAACAAAATTGTTATTTCGAACACTTCCTGCGCTATGAACTTAATCACTCGCGACGAAGTTGTGGAAACCCGTTTCAAAACGGAATAAATTAGATCCCTTTATCAAATTCACCCTCGAATTTGGCGGGAATAAACTCAATTTTCTTGAACTGACCATCTCTTTGGTAATTAAGAAGCATGATTTTTCAATATATGAAATAGATAAATATAGCGATATAACGATCCATAGTACTTCAAACCACCCTTTAGTCCATGAACTGCAGCTTTACATAGTATCATCAACCGTGCACTATCCATTCCAATGAGTGAACGAAATTTATCAAAAGAAAAATCCATCATCAAAAGCATAGCAGCTAGTAATGGATATGGAGGAGATCTCGTTGGTACCATATGGCATAATTATGTTATATATAGGAAACTGAATTTGAATGCAGAAAAATGTGCACCAGGTGGGAATCGAACCCACTTCCTTTGGTTTTCCGTACTAACGCCTTTTCCATCTAGACCTCAAGGACCGCTGGAAGGAGAGACCTTGGATGTAGCCGACACCCCCTCAGAACCATTAAGGTGGATTCACACTCACGGGCGCGGTACAGTCAAGATCAAATCTCGGTCCAGTCACTTCCCGTCAGGTCGCCCGGCGAGCGATCGAAACCTGACGTGACGTTGACCTTCCCGGACTGAACGGGAAATGTGAATCACAAACAGTCAAATCTCGTCTCCGCTGGGTGTCCTCCCGTCAGGACTCTCTCGACTAACAATCATCAAACTTATGATTTTTAGAAAGTTATTGCTTAGAAAAAGTTTATCAACTTTGAACTAAATACGTTAAAACTTTCTGCACGAATTTACGCTGCTAAATTTACTTAAATTTCATTAAGGTTTGCTAAAATTCCAGTAATACAGCATGAAGGGCGTCGCTATAGGGGTGACTGGGGGGAGGGGGGGGGGGTGCTCACTGACATGGGAGAAGTTGGGAAAATTTGGGAGCTGGCAATAAAACCCATAATTTGAAGAGACGTATTTGGAAGACTAATTCTAATCAAATCCTGGTTTTCGCAACTGTAGGTACCAGGTATTCATGGAATACTTGAAATATTTTAATTTTTTGCTTGAAACTGGCGTTTTTTCGTTCAAATTTCCCAAATTTCCACAGCGTTTTGCAATTATGTTATATCTCAAAAACGGATAGTGATAAAAAATTTGGCTTGACGGCGTATTGCTCTTTTTTCGGCTTACTCACCCAAAAAAATTGTTCACACTATTCCGAATCCACTCTGTAGTTCAATGTAGAACATTCAGTAGTTTGAAACATATAATTTTAAGGTTACAATGACTGATGAGTGTTTTTACATAGGAAATATGGACAAGCATGGACTAAATGGAAAAATCTGCATACCCACTTCCAGTAAACTCAACCTTTTAAACTAATCGTGTAGAGATTAAAATTTCTATAAATGTGTATTTTCTTATTGTTACTTCTCATTGCAATTATTGTTTCAATTCAAAAAATATAAATATATATCTGATTTACTAATCAGCAAATCGCTTCGTGCTTTTAAAAATATCTGGAAGATTTATCCTGGTCATTTACGCATTCTTTAAGTTTCAAATAGTGACAATATTTATCGTAATCAAAATCGAATATTGTGGTATTACTGCAAACGATAGGTATGTTATCAAATTTTCATATAAAAAGTGGGTACATATATTATATGCAATACATATTGCCAGTAGGTGAGAGGTATAATTTATAAGTGATACTATACATCCTATTGGAGTTAGGAAAAGTTTTGGTTCAGTTGAGAATTTCATGATACTTCCCCCCTTATTATTTTTGTCTAGCGACGCCGCTGACGGTATGATCGTATCAGTGAATTTTCTAGTGATACGAGACTCCGATTCTCCGTTCGGGGTCTAGTTTCATATTCTTCCTCGAGTAGCTTTTATACAAATTTTTTATTCTCTCGGATATCGCGTCACTGCGCGGGGAAGACTGACCTGGCCTGACGTGATCTGACTTGGCTGTGTGAATGGGTGGCCCGTTGACGTGACTCTGACCTGACTGTGATCTGACGTTCCCGTTACCGCGAGTGTGAATCCACCTTTACTCTGCATTTTTCAATGAATTTAACATTAAATCAACTGTACCCTTTTAGTTTAGTCACCGCTAACGAAATGGCCCGAAGAATTAATTCTTAATTTATTTACCATATGGCATATGGTTCTTAGGAAAAAGAGTAGAGATAAATTTTCCAATCTTGTTAGGGGAGATGTAACTTTAGAAGAAATACAATGGATAAGTATACCTTATTATGTAAAAATTTCTGATAAAATCGGTAAAATTTAATCATCGAGGGGTTACGAAGTAGGTTTTAGAACTAGAAATAGAAAATTGAAGCGCGGAAGATGGCTCGTCTGTTTCCATTCCGTAGCAATACATTCCGTATCACGGAAGCAAAGTTGACATTACTAGACATTTTCATCCGACTGCACATGGTCTTTGCATTCAGTTTTCGGAGACGTCCGTAAATGACGAAAAACGTCACTTTTGAACGTTATGGGGTGGATATAAATCAAAAGGGCTTAGGGAACTGTGGCGCCCTTAAGGGGCGAAGGGCTGTCTGGCAGATGGGCGCCCATTAAAGGGTTGGAAGGAAACCACAATAGCAGAGTTGATTAACTTGGTGGATTTAGCATACCGTCCGCACGGTCCTGACGTACCTCTCTTGATGTTCCGAATTATCTTCGGAAACTATTTCACTCAGTATTGTGGAGGTTTTGATGATATCCAGCCCAAGAGAAAGTAAATAAATGGAGATCCGCTCATGCGATATCAAATATGTCAATTTTAGCAATTTTTCGTAAAAAATGATGCTATCGCAATGGCTCCAAAAATTTTAAAATCTAAATTTTCGAGAATTTTCTTCAGTGAAATTTTTTTTGAGACATTCTGAGACTAATCATAGAGTTTAACACTTTTTCATATATATGTAGGACTTGCTGGCTCACCCGTGCGTTGCACAGGATGACTTGAATTGAAATTGCAAACCCTATTGAAAAATTTCAAGTAGCCTGTGATTTAAGTTAGAATAATCCAAACATATTCGATCAATCAGATCCCCAGTTCGTTCAATGGTGTCCAAGATGCCCCATTTCACCGCCACCCCCTCCCCTAAAATACCCCCACTGGCTCAAATTTTAAAAACTTAAATAGAGTTAGAATTAGAGTATTCCAAAAATTATCCTCAATCAAATCCCCTGTTTGTTCAGTGATGACAAAGATACTCCACACCCCCCCCCCCCTCGCACTACCCCTAAAACACCCCCTGAGAAACAGATTTGAAAAATTTCAAGTACCCCGTGATTTAAGTTAGAATAATCCAAACATATTCACACAATCAGAGCCCCAGTTCGTTCAATGGTGTCCAAGAAACCCAATTTCACCCCCTCCCTTAAAAAAACCCCTCTGGCTCAAATTTTGAAAACTTCAAATAGCCTATAATTTAAGATGGACTGATACAGATATTTCCCCCCACTCATATCAGTTGTCCAATGACCATTGTAACCGTTAAAAGCGGACGGACAGACAGACAGAGAAGAATTGAGAAAATGGGTCCAATCGTCTACAAACAGCATGAAACGGAAAAGAAATGCAAAATTTCGTGATTCTAATGAATGTACAGACAGACCTACTTACGATTTTATTAATATAGATTTAACGCTTTTTCATATTATATATGAAAATATATTTTTTTTTTTTGCTAAATATATTCTGAACGAGTTTTTTTCCTCATTATTTCTAATGCATAGTTTCATTAGATTATTTAAAAGAATATTTCACTAGTCTTCGCATTCATGTTGAGGATACGAGGAAGCTGTGTGCCACAGTCAACGTAGCATTTGTGACAGAAGAAAACGTACATTAGATATTGGGGTTGAAAATGTGAGAACCAGTCTTTATTTGGTTGTTCCGAAGCGGTGTGGTAAGGAGGAACATGTGGACGGCATAAATCAAGTTGGGATATGAAGATGATGGTCCGAACCCTTCTCAAATAGGACTGAATTATTTCTCCCTAAGACCAAACAACTATGTATAAAGGAGCAGTGTTGCGAATGTCAATAACTTGCATTTCCTGACACGACCACGGCAGAACACATTCCTGCCCGGTCCCTGTATTCTGGTTTAATAGAAAAAACGTCTGTCAAGTTGGGTGTGGCACATAGCTTCCTCGTTTACCTATCATGAATGTATAGATCATTGAAAAATTTTGAATGATCTTGAAAAATTCCAAGAAGTAGCGTGAAATGCCATAATTCGTCAATTAAGAAACGAAAAAATGATATTTAAATGTAATATACGTTTGTGCAAGCGCAGAATGAACTGATGAGTCGAAAGCAATGAAATAGGTAGGGGACCATCTACAACCTAAACCGCGCATTCGCTGACAATTTCATCAAAATCGGATGAAAACTGTGAAAATTGAGGTCATTACAAGTATTTCACATTGGCGCATGCGCAGTGGCTATTAATGATACAATCTTGTTGAAATTGATATGGGATGATCATCTCGTCATCGCCCAACTATCATCCAAATTTGAGCGAGGTCGGACGACTAGGGCGTGAAAAATTGAGCATAATAGAATTTACGTTTGCGCATGCGCAGAGTAAAGTGTTGATTTGGCAACAATGAAACTGGCAGGGAACCGTCAACATCCTAGCCCACATTCCCTGAAAATTTCATCCAGATCGGATGAAAACTGTAAAAAATAGGCTTTTTACAAGGATTTTTATTGGCGCATGCGTAGTAGCCACTAATGGATACACTCATGTTGCAATTGATATAAGATAATCAAATTGTCATCCCCCAACTATCATCAAAATTTGAACATGCGCAGAGTGAGGTGTCGAGTCAAGAAAAATGAAACTGATAGTTCCTTTTCTAGTATCCATAAACTATTAATGCAGAATTGCACTGCCTTTCCGCAGGTACCACAAAGAGGACTGGCGGAGTTGCGAAGCCCTTTCCCTGGTGATACCGAAAAGTCGTTCGACTGAGGTGCAATACTCCTCTTCAGGTAGTCCACTAAGATTAGAAATGCAACATGAGTGACCATGAAATCTTCATGCAGAATATATCTGATATTTTTAGCTTGACTAAAAGGTCTTTTGAAGTAGGTACAGTATTTTGACATGTTTCATGTCTTTTGGATGGCTTGTGATTTAAATTTTTGCAGGACTGCAGACTGCAGGACCGCTGGACCGCTGGACGAGCGAACGTAGTTGAACCACTTAATCAGGTCGAACGACTTATCCAGGTTGAACCACTTATCCAGGTCAAGCCACTTGTCCAGTTTGAACCACTTATCGATGTCAAACCACTTATCCAGGTAAAACAGCTTGACAAGGTTGAACCACTTATCCAAGTCAAAACAACTTAAACAGATCGAACCACTTATCCAGGTCAAACCACTAGTCCCAGTGAAACACTAACCAGGTCAAACTACTTATTCAGGTCGGACCACTTATCCAGGTCAAATCACTTACCCAGATCAAACCACTTGTCCAGGTTGAACCACTTATCCAGGTCGAACTACTTATCCAGGTCGAACCACGTATCCGACTCAAATTACTTGACTAGGTTGAGCCACTTATCCAGGTCAAACCACTTGACCAGGTTGAGCCACTTATCCAGGTCAAACCACGTCCAGCTTGAACCACTTATTCAGGTTGAACCACTTATGCAGGTTACACCACTTATCTAGGTTGAACCACCTACTCAGGTCAAACCACTTATCCAGCTCAAACCACTTGTCCAGGTTGAACCACTTATCCAGGTCAAACCACTTGTCCAGGTGGAACCACTAATCCAGGTCAAACCACATATCCAGGTCGAACCACTTGTCCTGGTTGATCCACTTACCCAGGTCAAACCAGTGGTCCAGGTGGAGCCATTTATTCAGGATGAACCACTTATCCATGTCAAACCACTTGCCCAGGGTGGACCACTTATCCAGTTCGCACCACTTATCCAGTTTGAACCACTTATCGATGTCAAACCACTTATCCAGGTCAAATCACTTAACCAGATCAAACCACTTGTCCAGGTTGAAACAATTATCCAGGTTGACCCACTTATCCAGGTAGAACTACTCATTCAGGTTGAACCACTTTCCAGGTTGACCTACTCATTCAGGTCGAACCACTTTCCAGGTTGACCTACTCATCAGGTTGAACCACGTATCCAACTCAAATTACTTGACTAGGTTGACCCACTTATCCAGGTCAAACCACTTGATTAGGTTGAGCCGCTTATCCAGGTCAAACCACTTGTCCAGCTTGAACCACTTATTCAGGTTGAACCACTTATGCAGGTTACACCAATTATCCAGGTTGAACCAACAAAGCAGGTCAAACCAGTGGCCCAGGTGGAGCCATTTATTCAGGATGAACCACTTATCCATGTCATACCACTTGCCCAGGTTGGACCACTTATCCAGTTCGCACCACTTATCCAGCTCAAACCACTTGTCCAGGTTGAACCACTTATCCAGGTCAAACCACTTGTCAAGGTTGAACCACTTATCCAGGTCAAATCACTTACCCAGATCAAACCACTTGTCCAGGTTGAACCAATTATCCATTTTGACCCACTTATCCAGGTAGAACTACTCAATCAGGTCGAACCTCTTTCCAGGTTGACCTACTTATCCAGGTCGAACCACGTATCCAACTCAAATTACTTGACTAGGTTGAGCCACTTATCCAGGTCAAAACACTTGACTAGGTTGAGCCACTTATCCAGGTCAAACCACTTGTCCAGCTTGAACCACTTATTCAGGTTGAACCACTTATGCAGGTTACACCAATTATCCAGGTTGAACCACCTACTCAGGTCAAACCACTTATCCAGGTCAAACCACTTGTCCTGGTTGAACCACTTACCCTGGTCAAACCAGTGGCCCAGGTGGAGCCATTTATTCAGGATGAACCACTTATCCATGTCATACCACTTGCCCAGGTTGGACCACTTATCCAGTTCGCACCACTTATCCAGGTTGAACCACTCATCCAGGTCCAACCACTTGTCCAGGTAGAACCACTAATCCAGGTCAAACCACATATCCAGGTCAAACCACTTGTCCTGGTTGAACCACTTACCCAGGTCAAGCCAATTGTCCAGTTTGAACCACTTGTCCTGGTTGAACCACTTACCCAGGTCAAGCCAATTGTCCAGTTTGAACCACTTATCGAAGTCAAACCACTTATCCAGGTAAAACAGCTTGACCAGGTTGAACCACTTATCCAACTCAAAACAAACAGATCAAATCGCTTATCCAGGTCAAACCACTAGTCCCTATGAAACACTATCCAGGTCAAACTACTTATTCAGGTCGAACCACTTATCCAAGTCAAATCACTTATCCAGATCAAACCAATCGTCCAGGTTGAACCAATTATCCAGATTGACCCACTTATCCAGGTAGAACTACTCATTCAGGTCGAACCACTTTTCAGATTGACCTACTTATCCAGGTCAAACCGCGTATCCAACTCAAATTACTTGACTAGGTTGAGCCACTTATCCAGGTCAAACCACTTGTCCAGCTTGAACCACTTATTCAGGTTGAACCACTATGCAGGTTACACCACATATCCTGGTTGAACCACCTACTCAGGTCAATCCACTTATCCAGGTCAAATCACTTGTCCTGGTTGAACCACTTACCCAGGTCAAACCAGTGGTCCAGGTGGAGCCAGTTATTCAGGATGAACCATTTATCCATGTCATACCACTTGCCCAGGTTGGACCACTTATCCAGTTCGCACCACTCATCCAGCTCAAACCACTTGTCCAGGTTGAACCACTTATCCAGGTCAAACTACTTGTCCAGGTTGAACCACTTATCCAGGTCAAACCACTTATTCCTTTCAAACCACTTGTCCTGGTTGAACCATTTACCCAGGTCAAGCCAGTGGTCCAGGTGGAACCACTTATTCAGGATGAACCACTTATCCAGCTCAAACCACTTGTCCAGGTTGAACCACTTATCCAGGTCAAACCACTTGTCCAGGTGGAACCACTAATCCAGGTCAAACCACTTGTCAAGGTTGAACCACTTATCCAGGTCAAATCACTTGTCCAAGTGGCACCACTTATCCAGCTCAAACCACTTGTCCAGGTTGAACCACTTATCCAGGTCAAACCACTTGTCCAGGTGGAACCACTAATCCAGGTCAAACCACATATCCAGGTCAAACCACTTATTCAGGTACTTGTCCAGGTTAAACCACTTATCCAGGTTGCACCACTAATCCAGGTCGAACCACTTATTTTTGTAAAGCATAGTGTCAACGGCTCCTTGCAGTGATTCTGGTCCGTTGAGTGATGTTTTGATCTCGCCCATTTCACCTCCCAAAGACCTACAGGTCAAGTCCCCCACAAAAACCGCTGGCCTTTTTTCTACCCGTAAAAATCGAGGTGGGAAACGGACCATCAAAGCTATGAGGGTTTGAAGAGGTTATAACAGGGAGAGTAAGGACCTGGTGCGAGATATTGTAAATATTTTGTGGTGAAGACGCCACAACTAGTTAGTCGAGATGACTTCGGGGGGCTTTTAACGGTTTCCACTTTACGACGTAGTATATCGACGGAGAGATAGATACGTACACGGTTCCTTCCTGCGAAAAGAGCGTCTGTCAGAGAAATTTGATAAAAAATTAAGCTTTTGAAATGACTTCAAATTCAAACTTAGAAGAAACTTACAATTACAATCAAATCTAGAAATCCTTTATTGAATATTCTGATACGATTCCTGGATTACAACATCTTCCATGAAAAGTAAAATTAGAGTTGAATATTTTATTGTAAGCTACACTTGAGTGCAGGCAATCGATTTCCTAATCCGTCGAATTGGTGTATATTGAAGATATGAGTAAAGATGTTGGTTTATTATTCTCAACAATGAACCTTTGTGATCGACCAAATAAAAATTACCCCCCCCCCCCCCTTCTCAAAATTTGTATGGCTTACGTTACAAGATTCAAAGAATTTTAAAACGTGGTCCGCCGTCCACCGCCTAGAGCATTCCTCCAAAATTAGGTATGTACTGGACGAAAGTTGAAAAAATCTGTGTGAAAAATCCTACGAAATTGGGTCTAGTTGTGGGTAATTTATCGGCATCACTTTCGATCATCCCTAAAGAGGGTGAAATTGAAGGGCATAATTATTAAAATTTCAGTCATACAGTATGATAATATGAGCGATTTTATCGTACTATATTATCATACTGTCATAATATTCGAAATTTGAGCACGTTGAGTGCCGAGAAATTTGGCTGTCAAATACTGGGTCAAAAAATTTACGATGTTTTGTGACTTGAATTAGTGATTTTGGTTTATTATTTCAATAATAAGCCTATGTGATAGTGTAGCAAAAAACTTTTATAACCCCCCCTCAAACTTTGTCACTTTACGTTTCAAGGTGCGTAGAATTCAAATTTGAAATGTCCGTCCGCCGTTCGCCGTCCGCCGTCCGGGCCATAAAAGGCCTAAGAATTTACTTAAAAAACCCGTTCTTTCGCACATAGACTCCATTTGGGGTCTAGTTGGTCCTAACGTTTAACCATCCCGATCGCTTTACTCGCATAGATGCTATGGGCCAAAACGGGCGAAATAGTGTCTTTTTCGACACTTTGAGTGTCAGACGTGTTAGACGCACGCCTGGCACGCTTGGCAGGGGGTCACGGTGGGTGGTGAGGGGGAGTGAGCGGGAGTTGGAGTGAGAGGAGGCGCCGCGGCACATGAGGTGGGTACAGCATTCCTTGGAGGCATGAATATATGTTTTTTTTCTAGGTCATATTTGTGTGTTAATACAATGCTTTTCCTACGCATATTTAATAACATATATCCTCTCGACTTTTCGTACGTACTTAGATAATGATATTATTAAGGCAATAACTATTTGAATAGATAGGAGCTCAAATCGAGAAATATAAACATGCGTATATATTTATTGAAGTATAGGTTGTGGCAACTCGAAATAGGACACGCCGAGGAGTCTGGACGGGCCTTATGACGTACGCAAGCCAACTAAAACTACGATCAAACTCAATTGAAAAATAATAAACCTTTGTGAAATAATTTGCAGCGTTTTTTCAATACTGAACAGTTGGAAGACATCCTGATGCAGTAATAGATGCAAGATTCAAGTTTGAACAAATGAAAAAACATGATAAAATTGCTTGTCAAATTCAAAATTTTTCTTAAGGTGTCAAATACTGGTCCCTCCACCCAATGCGTTTCTTTATTATAATTATTAATTTATTAATAATATAGTTTTCATTTTTGAAAAGGATTGATGAGGTTGGTGGAGCGGGGAAAAGAATTGTAGAGCGAAAAGGGGCGACGCAAGGTGCTGATAAGGGGAAAATCATGTCAACGGACATTTTCTTTAGGGTACTGCCTCCCTAGCGCTCCTAGCGGTGGAGCTTGTTAGTTCAGAGCCCCATTGATACCCTCTTCCCGGATGCTCTCTCCTATTTAGGGAATCTTCCTTTTCTCTTCTTCCATGGTACTCACTATCTTATTGTCTAAAAAAGAGCTGATTTGTATGTTAATGTAATTTTAATTTTTACACAACTGAAAGGCCCACGAGGGCTTATGTGTATGCATTTCGTTTGCCAAAATAAATCTTCTTCTTCTTCTTCACTGTCGAAGAACTTAGCAGACAGAAGGGATAAGGGCTGTACACTATCTCTACTCTGTGGCCTACTCTGCTCTGTGGTATTAATAGAGATGTTTCAGGCAGTCAAATCATACGTGCCACTACTGCCGTTTGGTCTAGGAATTGACCAGGGGCAAAATGGCCGAACACTGATCAGCTGATGTAAGATGTAATGTTGAGTTTGGTGAATGAACGAGGGGTTATATCTACCTAAGGGTGTACATTTGAAAATAATGATAACTTTCTTCATTGATTTAGATAGAAATTTTAATGGTTCGAATAAGACCAACCTGATGGAAGGTCATCAACAAAACTAAATCACAAAGCGAAATTTGCGTGCTGCAGTGGGCTAAACTTCGGGCCACTGTATAAATACACTGCCAAGAAAATGGCACAAGAGCTTCCTCGTGACCTTCACAGTACGTCACCATTAAATTCCAGAAAACTAGAAACGACCGGTTTTGGCATCAGGGACTTAATAAGGTGGGAAATAAGGGGACCATGTAGAGCTATACCCGCACGAAAATTTGAAGAAAATCGCATCAAAATTGTCGAAATTACGGCTGTTTGCAAGGACCGTAACAAGAATATTTAGTTCATGCATGCGCAGAGCGTACCGCTAATGCAATTATGATGATTGTCTTATGGGACCCACATCATCCCTGAAAATCTGACCGAAATCCGTTCAACATTGACCGAGTTATGACCGTCACAAGGAATTCACGTTAGCGCCTGCGCAGAAGCTACCGTTGATTCGATCATGATGAAGTTGATAGGGGACCATCTATAGCTTAACCCGCACAATCCCTGAAAATTTAGTTGAAATCGGATCAAAATTGTGGAAGTTATGGCTGTTACAAGGAAATGTGGACGGACAGACAGACACAGACACGGAACCATATTTGATCACGAGGCTCTGAAACGCAAAATGCGAGTGGAAATTTTGATTTTGGAGCAAGGAAATTTTTTTCCATTTCGAAAGTGAAAACAAAGCTTCCGCTGCCCTGCAGTCTCGGAAGCAAAATAAGATAAACTAAATGTCACTCGATAATTTAAACTCCACATTTGATTCGACAACTTTCGTAGTTCTTATAGTTAGGAGAAATAAGGGGAAGATGACGAGGAAGATATGCAGGACATAATAATATTACTTATTAAAAAAAAAAAAGAGGCACCAAGATTTGGGTGTGGGAACCAAAGTATGTACATACTATCATCTAGACAGTTATGTCTACATACATAAATTAATACTAAAATGTAACATTAATAAGTAATATCAAATAGAACTTGAATTACAATAAACTGCTTTGTCATTTAAATTTTAAAAAAGCGTAGCGGGGGCGGGGCAATTGCAAAGCCAACTCGACTGTAGTCGCACGTATGCCTTGACAGGGAAACAGCACGAACTAAACCACTCGCGACGAAGTTGTGGAAACCCATTTGAAAACGCTGCAAATTATTACACAAAGGTTTATTATTTATGTATTAGACAGCCCTTCTACGTAGATCTCTGGTCCATAATTGTTAAACGCCGCTTATAGTATATTTAGTGTCGGAACTCGGAGCTTCGGACCTCACAAATGCGTTCAATCCATTACAGCAGCGGAATCTCACAATTTCACGCTTTTTAATATAGTTGATAAACAAAACAATTTATTACCAAGTCATCTTTCCAACACATAAAAGTGTTACCTATACTGTATATTGATATCATCTAATTGGTCAAATTTCAAAAAATGTGCTGACAAAATTATACTGAAAATGGCTAAGAATTGTTAAATTGAAATTTTTAGCATAAGATTGGTCAAATAAAGTTTATCAACTATGAAATAGAACATTCAAAAATATATGTACGAAAATATGCTAAAAACTTGAACTTCATTAAATTTTGTTTTTAAAAATCTATAAAATTGCAAAAAATAGCCTAAAATCCAAAATCTTTTTTTGAATAGAAGAGTATCATTTAAAATACTTTTTTTTCCATAAAATTAATAGCTAACATTTTCTTTTCACTCATAAATCTCCAATTTCTATACAACTTGAAATATACAAAAAAAAAAGACACTTTTTCACCTATTTTTGGCTCATAGCACCCATGAGAGTGGAGCGATCGAGCTACGAGAAGTTAGGACCAACTAGACCCCAAGTGGAGTCTATGTGCGAAAGAATAGATTTTTTAAGTCAATTCTAAGGCCTTTTATGGCCCGGACGGTGGACGGCGGACGGACATTTCAAATTTGGATTCTACGCACCTTGAAACGTAAAGTGACAAAGTTTGAGGTGGGGTTATACAAATTTTTTGCTATACGATCACATAGGCTTATTATTGAAAATAATAAACCAAAACGAAAGTTAGTGAAAAACGTTGTCTATTTCCACGAAAAATAAAGAGTTACAATGTTAACTCAGTAACAAACAATATCAGCGAAAACAGTAACAGGGAAACAGCGTTGAATTCAGAGCAATTATAGCCCTCCATCTTATTAATACTCAAATCCCAACGACAAGTACTTTCGTCCTGAAAAGGGATTTATCCCACCAT
Organism: Adelphocoris suturalis; assembly: GCA_030762985.1. Classification (NCBI taxonomy): domain Eukaryota; kingdom Metazoa; phylum Arthropoda; class Insecta; order Hemiptera; family Miridae; genus Adelphocoris; species Adelphocoris suturalis. The sequence goes on from CM061042.1 coordinate 135,358,294, forward strand.
TACGGATGCGACGGTGGGGCAACTACCGTTAATCGAAAACTCGAAATTGCATTACTCACTGAGGAGGATCTCCTGTCAATAGCGCCAGTGTCAATACAAACAAGTCCAACGTGTAACCTGCGCTATCTCGGCCATTGACTCGCGTCAGCAGCTATCATCAGCATCGTCCCTCCGATGAAGCGAATCCCCAAGCCTGAGGTAGCCTCTCTCGCTTAGCCTCTTGTTCCCAAGATCCTCCGGGAAGAACCTTTGTTCCCTGAGCCCTTCCGAACACAATAACACTCCTTCCTGCCGTTCCTGTCGCATTGTTCTCAACTGTGTTGATATAGAAGTTTACAGTCATTCCTCATAGCTCTATTTCATGTTCTGCGGAGTTCTCGAATTGAAGAAATGAAAAAAACTTCAAATATTCTCCTCAACTGTTTTTATGAGGAGGTCATAGAATCTTTATTTGACACGGCGGTTTTATACCTTCCTTGAAATACGTTTTCTACTCTAGTTTTCTTACTTAGCTCATAGTTTCATACCTCTTGGAAACCCATGAAAAACCTTAGGGGAAATTTTAAAGTTCCAATCATGCAGCATGATCGTATGAGCGAATTTTCGTAAATTTACATATTGTACAATGTTAAATTGTTTTGAAATTTGAGCTTTTTGAGTGCAAGGAAAAGGTTAACTATTAATTTTATGGCAAATAATAATCTGCTATTAAAAAAGTACGTACACGAAATTGAGTATGCCATTGGTAATCAGAGCGTTACATTTTCTTTCGGATAGGCCTTCTTTCGGATAGGCCACCTAATGTGCTAGATTATGCAGGTAAAATAGCCAGGAATCTACCCTGAAGTAAAAAAAATTTCAAAAATGAAAAACCACTTAGACTTTTAACCCGCTAGACGGTCAAGATAATCCCACGGAATTCTTGTGCCTCCTACTGGAAAACCTTTCGCGAACCGTCAGTTTTTGAGCGGTCTAATCAATTTTAATTTTACTTTGCATGAAATCGAGGGTTTTTATGAAAAATGAACCCCCCCCCCCCCTCCCAAATACGAGTTTGGGGCCAGTTTATACGTATTTTTTCATGCTGAATCGAATGGTAACATCGGCACATTTCCCTTACTTCTTTATAACCGACTCACTTTAACTAACTAGTTTTACCCTTAAAAATACATGAAAGTGTATCATTAGTGAAAGTGTATCATTTAAAAAGTACTTTTGCATTTTCAGCTTTATTTTTAAGTGATTTTACATTTTAATTTTAACCTTTATGTAGTTTTATCGATTTTCTAGAAAAATTATGATGGAATTTAAGTACCTCATTTTCCAGCATAATTTTGTACATACATTTTTGAATACCCTATTTTATAGTTAATAAACTTTATTTGAGTAATATTCTGCTAAAAAAAATATAGATTTACCAAGTACAAGATTAAAACTATTCAACAGTGAATAAGTGGAGAGTATAACGTCCCACTAGTCCCAAAAAAAAAAAAAAAAAAAAAAAAATTGATTTTTGATTGCTTGAAAAATTAGCTACATACTACAGTGGAACCTGGATAATTCGAACTTCTTTAATTCGAAATCTTCTTTAATTCGAATATTTTTCTTGGTATCGAAACAATACTAAAAACGCTGCAAATCATTTCACAAAGGTTTATTATTTTTTCAATTGAGTATGATCATAGTTTTAGTTGGCTAGCGTACGTCATAAGGCCCGTCCAGACTCCTCGGCGTGTCCTATTTCGAGTTGCCACAACCTATACTTCTATAATTATATACGCATGTTTATATTTCTCGATTTGAGCTCCTATCTATTCAAATAGTTATTGCCTTAATAATATCATTATCTAAGTACGTACGAAAAGTTGAGAGGATATGTTATTAAATATGCGTAGGAAAAGCTTTGGTATTAACACACAAATAAGACCTTGAAAAAAACATATATTCATGCCTCGAAGGAACGCCGGCGCCGTACCCACCACAAGGTGCCGCGGCGCCGGCGCCTCCTCTCACTCCACCCCCCCGCTCACCCCCCCTCACCGCCCACCGTGACCCCCTGCCAAGCGTGCCAGGCGTGCGTGCGTAGAAAAACACACTTTTTCGCCCGTTTTTGGCCCATAGCATCTATGCAAGTAAAGCGATCGGGATGGTTAAACGTTAGGACCAACTAGACTCCAAATGGAGTCTATGTGCGAAAGAACGGGTTTTTTAAGTCAATTCTTAGACCTTTTATGGCCCGGACGGCGGACGGCGAACGGCGAACGGCGGACGGCGAACGGCGGACGGACATTTCAAATTTGGATTCTACGCACCTTGAAACGTAAAGTGACAAAGTTTGAGGGGGGGTTATACACATTTTTTGCTACACGATCACATAGGCTTATTATTGGAAATAATAAACCAAAAATGCTAAACAATCGTGGATAGTTCGAATTTTATTTTGGATAATTCGAATTTTTGGCGTGCTAATTAAGGTATAAATTTTAAGCTGCGACTCAAAATAATTTTAAATTCATCTGGAAATCCGTTTTAGTAACGATATTCGGCCATACCAAATGCATGTAAGTCAGTGCCATCGTACAGTCTGATAACTCCCCTTCCCTTCTCGCCCGCCGACTAGCAGAAGTACCGGTGCCGAGTGCAGCTGACGCCATGAATCACGTACAAGAACTTGGACGTTTGAAAGCCGAATTAATGTAAGTGATTCATACTTCAACTCTTTGAATGCGTTGGAATCTTTTATAATGGTCGAGAGACTTAATTCAAGGAAACAGGCCAAAATATCATCTTTTTTTGAAAAACAATAGATTGTTTTTTTATGGTTGCAGTTAAATACAGTACCATTCCAGGTGTCTTTATATTTATTGTTCAATATTCTGTTGGTCAATACAGTATTCAATGTTACTGTATGTACCTACTTCACTTCATACTGTAGTTTGTTAAAATATAATTTATTATCATTTATTAAAAACTTCTTTAATTAGAATTTTTGGTTAATTCGAAGTTTTTGACTGGTCCTTTGAGGTTCGAATTATCCAAGTTTCACTGTAATTAAAACGATACAGTTCTTGCTCAATGAGTTCTCGTTGTATAGTGCGCTTGAAATGTTTGAAATAAAGCTCTTTATTCTCCTTGTTAAGTAGATTAACCATACGGCATCCCGTTTGGTAGGGGTTCGAAATCATTGAAGAATTAAGTCTAACTTGCGGGGGACGGAGGTTTTTGCGAGATCTGGTGAAATGGGTTGTGATTAGATGAGTCCTCGGAGAAAACGTCCAAAATCGTCTTCACGAGATACTAGAAAGTGTCCGAATCCCGAGTTCTTTAAAATGTCTTCGAAAACTTTTATTCCATCCAAGCTTAGCGACACTACGGATGGCTCTTTTCTGTAGTTTGGAAATGTCCTTCGCATGACTGGAATTCCCCCACAACACCACACAGTAAGAAATACGGCTTGCGAAACATGCGTGTTACGCCATAAGCAGAACTTCAGAGGACACAGAGTAAGCGAGTCGGCGAAGAAGGAAATTGCAGGATGACGAAAGCGAAGCTAGCAGGATGAAGAAAGCGAAGCAAGCAGGATGGAGAAAGCAGGATTGCGCTTTGAAGAAAGCGTGCCAATATGGCTGAGCCAGGACAGCCAAGTCTCTACTGAGACTCCCAACACGTTCACAGTGTCATCGAGGCGACCATTTAGCTTGCATGACAACTTTTGCGTTTTGGTATTGTTTAGAATCTAAGCAATGGCAGCGCACCATTTATTTACTATACTTTGTGATTTGGGTACGTTGCAATTGGACAGAAGTAAGTGCGTATAGATCTATTAGTAAAATTTGCAGCGATTTTGCTTGAGAGAATTTCAAATTCGTGTTCCACTGGTTTAGATCCTGACGACGTGCTTGGAATAAAAAATACAAATCTCTTTTCTAGCATTAACGAACGACTTAAAACAAATATATGGAGTGGAACTCGTGTTGGAGTGGACGAAGACGCTCGTTAGGGAGCTGACTGAATGGGAGGCGGGGCCGTCAGCTGAGGGGCTCCAACTCACAAAGGCTCAGCAATTACACCCCCTTCAACCCCCCACCCTCTGCACACACTCACTCAACTCACAAATTACTGACCCAGGGGGTGGAAAAGAACCAAGAACCTCCCTCTTAAGCTTTACACCCTCCCTACACCACCGTTTTCGTGTAACAATAGTTTATTTAAAGAATAATTTCTTCCGTACGGTTCGATAGTTTATAATTTTCCTACACCCAGATGCTTCTGAAAACATATTGGTAAGTAATGCATGCATAACAGGGATTGTACATAATTTTTGGGAGAATTAAAATAAGAGAAAAAAAAGAATCCCCCCCTCCCCCCCTTGCACCGACAGCAGTGTTGGGCATAATCTTATCGTCGAATACGAATACGATTGTAATCGCGATAATTATTCGTATATGCGAATCGTAATTGTGTAATTTTATTCGTCTGTCGGCGATTACACGAATACAACCCATAAAAAGAGGAACGTCCTTGAAGCGAATTCAACGATTGGATAATCTATTTGTCTCAAATCTATTTCAATAGGACGTCCCTCTGAAGCTAGGTAATATTAGCATCTTAACGTACCGTAACGCATTTTTATAGGTTGTATTCGTGTAATCACCGACAGACGAATACGATTACACGAATACGAATATAATCGCAGTTGACTCAGAATCAACGAATAATTATCGCGATTACAATCGTATTCGTTTTCGACGATAAGATTATGCCCAACACTGACTGACAGTAAATTTGACAGCGATGAGTAGTTCTCTAGCAAAGTCAAGCAAAGCATTTGCATCACCTTACCTTGTTCAAATGTCACTAAGTCCTCGATTTGATTGGAATTTGTAATGAAAGATTGAACAGCTGTAGATTGGCCGTCACGATTCCTATGTATCGCTTCGGAACCTGATGATTTATGGATCCTGACAACAATTGCTATCCTGGTGCCAAAACCATCAATAGCAAATGCTGTTTGCCCTTTGATGTTTGTTTCTCCCTTTCGACGGAAGGCCAGGGATAATGAACTGGGTAATAATTTATTGCTAAATGCCAAACGGGCAGAGGAAGTCCGTTACGAATGATAAGACCGAAGTTCGTCTCGTTTAAAATGAAAATTTCCATCACCGCGTTCTCCCGCTGTGGTGACCTGGCGGTTGTTACTGTGATGAAGGCCCCTCACACAATAGCCTAAGACCGGCGTTTTCCAATCTGTGGTAGGGGAAAGTGGTGTACCTTTGGAACGATTGTACCTTGGAACAATTGTGAGATCTATTAGAAAGAAAGTGGGAAATTTTCGAACCAGGGCGCCATTCCACAGCCTGTTGGGTAGTGTTGTTTTGTGTGATTCACATTTTTCAATTTCACCCACCTTATCCCGCTGATAAGGATTACTGTTAGTCCGGGAACCAAGGCCGAAAATAGGTAGCAATTCAAGGAGAAGGTTTGAGATTAGGTTTTGAAATTTGAGTCCATTCCTAGTAAAAAATTGTTGTCTGCCACCCCGAAAGTGGTGGAATACAAAATGATGGCCCCACAAAGGTGGCTCATTTGCTCATCATACAGTTTTTCTCTACTCATAAAAGTATCACGGTGTTCAGTATTAAGTAGATATAGGTTGGTACTTAAGTAGGTACCTGTTATTTTTGCAAGATTATTTTGGACAGGTGGAATTGCAAATCCTAAAAGTGAATGGTTGTGAACTTGATTTAAATTAATATTTTTATTAATGATTAGTTGTTTTTTCACTACCAAAGCTTTGTTTGCTTGGTAGGAAACACCCAGGGAAATGGCCACAGCAGATAATACTCGTAGGTATTTCCCCATTGGTAGGTATATTTCACCATTCATCAAATTATGCCCCAGAAGACCCGAATTAGAAAACAAAATGCAAATGTATAGGAGAACGAAGTTGGCAAGATAGAGCAGAGCTACAAACACAGCTCGTGGTTCCCGTCAACGACCAATCGCAGACGACGCAGGTACAGAAGATACGACTACGAAATGCAAATGGACAGATAAACCGCAGTCTACACCTCATACAACTGGCGAACACGTAATTCTGAGAATACTGTGAAGATGAAACAGAGGACGTCATAAAGTCGCCTTCTGTATTTGCCCAGAAACGTGCAGAATCTTTTCCCTTTCCTGACCAAGACCTTAGGTTTGTTCGCTGAGACCACCAAATCAGTTTGCAACCCACTTGAGGCGTTAGCTGAGTTCTCTGACCGTTCTCCCGACCCTCGGTCTTGGTCCGTTCACAGAGGTTTCCAAACTAGTTTCCAACCGGTTGCGGATCTTCAAATCGATCAGAGCTTTTTCCCGCTCACCACTTTCAGATTGTTTTCCCCCTCCAATTTTAGCATTTGTTATTTCCGCTGTCCGTCGCGTATTTCTCAAACATTCATGAAATGTAAGACCAACTTTTTGATTCTGACTCATCTCGAGGGGTTTCTCCTTTACTAATGTGTTCACCAACGAAGAGGAAATGGAAGTGTAACTGAAGCGAAAGGTGCAGAATTATTTAAGTGGAGTTGTACCGAATTATGACGATGAAACATTCCTGAGCCACTTTCGAGTGACTTCGGAAGCATTTACATACCAAGCGAGTAAATAAACGTACCTAGACGTGAAGATTGTAGAAATGGGGACCTATCTAGGTGACGAAAAGCTGTAGGAAACTGAAGGACAGTATATTCCATGATACAAAACTTAGAGGATTGGTTCTATTTGTAATTTCCAATAGTTTCTCTGTACGATTACAATATTTTTTTACCCTACGTTCTTAAAGGTAACTTTGATTAGTAGGTGCCTACAAGTTAAATACAACAGTACAAATTATACCAATAAATTTTAAATACCTAACCAGTGAATGAGAGCACAAGGCAGAAAGGGTGGAACAGAAAGTACGGAAAGAGCCAAAGCGGTGTTTTGTTGTTTCTTTACTCGAAAGGTTGCTCCATGTTTATAAAACCGTCAGAATCGTTCGCAGACTCCAATCCCCAACCGGTTTGAAATCAATTTGAAAGTTGGCTGAAGTCGCCCATGCGCACTTGAGCAGTCTCCAATCAGTTTGAAATGATTTGCAAGTCACTGCCAATCGCGTTAGCGAACAAACCTCTTGTGGAGTTTCTAAAAACAGCCAACCTTGCAGACCATTGAAAAATTGTTGTTTATGAAAAACTGTGGAATCATGCTTTAATGCTGTCTTTAATTTCTATAATTTTCAAGTATTATCCATATGAATAACTGGTTATATGTTACGCTATTATATGTTATACGTTATGAATAACTGGTTATATGTTACTGTAATTATTGAAAGTCGACCAGTAAATAAGAAGAAAAAAAAATCAACACCGCATCAGTGCTTGAGTGTAGTCTAGCATATGTATTATTGGCGTGACTAGGGCCTTCACTAAGATACCAATACGCTAATATTAAACTGGAAAACTTATTGGAACCTAATAGAAACTCGATGCCTATATATTCTTCCATGTTAAAAACTAAAGCGGAGATGATCTAATTTTGAAAGTAATATATAGGTACCTAGGTATTTACTTACGAACACTTTATGGAAAGGAAGCAGATAAAGGAGACACTTACCTGTAACAAAAAAAAGTATTATTAATTAAAAAGAATGTATTATTTAATTATGTGATTGGGCATGAACCAGTGCATTGACACTAAATGACTATTATACGAGTACAATGATAAATTTATAACCTAATGCATAAGGATATAATATATCTTTATACATTAACCTGAAATAGTAACGGAAAAAAGGTCTAGCCATTCAGAATTATCATATGAACGATCTTTTGTAATTTGTAATAATCATGTAACTTTCTCTTAAACACAACAAGCTTGATATCCACAGTTTCCATCCGATTTGGATGACATTTTCATTGAATTTTCGGGTTAGGCTATAGATGGCCGCCATCCGAATCCATTGTATACTTCACTGTACGAATGCGCAAAGGTAAGTTAGATCACGGATAATTTTCTCGTTTCTTAATTGACCGATTTTGAATTTGACGCTACATCTTGATTTACTGTTCCCAGCTATGGAATTCCTGTTACGGATACGAGTAAGCTTTGCGCCTCACCCAACTTGGCAGACTTTCTTACTTTGCTTAGTAAAACGCTTGCATACGAGTCTGCAACACATTGGGACATTTTATGTCTTTAGTTGAAGACAAGTATGTGTTGCAGACTCGTATGCAAGCTCTAAGAGCCACTCAGCTGATTCGGACCATGGGCATCGTCACGTAAATGTACTAAAGAGACTATATACGATATTACAGCTTCCTACAGTGTAAAACATAGAAATTAGATTTAAGAGCCACTCAGCTGATCCGGGCCCTGGGCATCGTCACTTAAATGTGCTAAAGAGACTACATACGAAATTACAGCTTCCTAGAGTGTAAAGCATAGTAATTAGGTACCTATTAAAATGATTTAACCACCGCTTCACAAATCAAACCGTTCTCGCAATATTTGGATCACCTGCTATGAATCAAATCATCGAAACACCAGCTCAAAGAAATCATCAGAAATGAATAAGCGGTGGCAATCATGTTCACAATATCAATTATTGAGAATGATCACCTGAGTGTACACAATTATTCAAATAACCTTGCTCATAACTCAGCTTGTTGGCCACGCACTTCGCAGTAGTTAACATAATATGGTTGGATAAATCGAGAGCTTTCGAACGAATGGTCATCGAATTTTGTGGGATGAAAAACGACGAAGTACCATTTCCCTAGCAACGACTCGGTTGTAAGCGGAAATCATCAAAATATTTTCGTGAGCAATTTTCCGTGACGTTTTTTTAGTTTATGTGCCATAGCAATAATCAACATCTATATATATAATTCCGAACGGTCTTTAAAATTGTGAAGAACTTCGTGGTCCGATTTTAGTTTTAGACTGCACATTAGAATCAGCACGGCCCCAAGTTTGTTGCAAAAGTGTCGCCGTTCGTCTCTATACCCGCCTTGATCGTGTTCTAGGCGGTCCTTATCAACGAGAGTTGTTTATTATGCTGTGGCGGTAACAACAGTTGCCATCAATTCACGGTAAGTTAGAAACGAAGTGTAGTTACTACCATCTAGGAGAGTTATTTCTGAACGAAGAAATTGAAACTGAAGAACTTAGCGGACTTTATATATAATTCCGAATGGTCTTTATATATAATTCCGAATCAGCACGGCCCCAAGTTTGTTTGCCAAAGTGTCGGTAAGTAAGAAACGTAGTGATGGGGTCCTTTCTGATCAGCTATGTGAGCTGAATTCTTTCCTCTTTACTGTAGGAAGTTGGAATTTGATAGGTAGACTCTCTGGGACATTGAGAGACGAGTGAAGTAATGGAGTCTTTTCTGATCAGCTGAGTGAGCTAAATCCTTTCCTGTTCACTGTAGGAAGTTGAAATTTGATAGGTAGACTCTCTGGGACATTAAGAGACGAGTGAAGTGATGGGGTCTTTTCTGATCAGCTGAGTGAGCTAAATTCTTTCCTGTTCACTGTAGGAAGTTGAAATTTGATAGATAGGACTTATATCGTTACTATAATGTGCTGAGTTCCTGTTAGGTACTACTGTTATACGGACTAGATTAGGGCGCTCCAAGCCCTAACAGGCCTCTAGTTAACATATAATGTCAAAACAGTGTATGATCTCAACGAATCACTAAAAAATTACAAACGCTGCAAATTATATACCGAACGATTTAGTTGTTTGCATTAGAATATTGTTCATTCCTGTTCATTCACAGTTTGAAAGTCTCATCCGTGTTACGAACTAGACTCATTCAAATAATGTGAATGCTCTCCCGACAATCAATTTCGGTCGTGCATTTTCTATCAATTCCAATAATTGCAAATCCTTCCCACAATAAAGAAGAAATACTTACGGGGTGAAAAAAGGTGAAATCATTGATAGCTAGCTCATCAATCACCGGTCACCCGAAGTGAATCGTGGGCGCCACAATGATGGGAGGACAAAGAGAGGTCTCAAGGACGTGAAAGCTTGAATGATGTCCATCAATAATTCAATATGTGTCTACTCCATTAGAAAGCTTGAACGAATTTCTCGATTGTTATCTTTTTCTCATTTGAGAAATGTGTTTATTTCTTCTGGATTGTGGAAATACGTCAGTCGTAGGCAGGGGTGCCCCCCCCCCCCCCCCAAGCGCAACGACTCGAGCCCCCCCCCCCCCCCCCCCCAAACTCCCGACCGGACACCCCCCCCCCCTCCCAACTAAAATATTTATTAAATAGGTAATGTAAATGATACACTGATGTGATAAAGAATGTTGTATTTCTTGTTTTACAAATGTAAGTAATTAATTTTTGATTGACAGTAAAACAAGTACCTACAATAAGTAAGTATATGTAGAATTTCAATAATCTACAGTAACTATATACATTGCTCAAAATACACCATTTAGGCTACTATAGCTAAACAAGCCAAAGTATATTATATTTAACGTTATTAGTTATATGCCTTATTAGGTTTGCCTACAATCGACAAAGCAGTTTTTTTCTTTGTGCTGATTATAAAGAAAATGCATCAATTATTTTCTCATTAGATATAGACTCCATCACATCTTTCTCTGCAGAAAGAACCAACAAGTTTGACAGCCAAGCATCTTCCATTGCAGCTCTGAGGCTGTTTTTTATTATTTTTACCCGGCTCATTGCTCTTTCCGCCGAGCAACTGGTCACTGCTAGTGATAGTCACTGCACTCACAACGCATGCGCACAATACCTGTTTCTACAACATATTATCCAATAAAGTAATTCGAATTGAAAACAGCTGACGCTAGCAAATTGTTAGTATAAATCTTATTACTTGTTCATAAAAAAATTTGAATAATACTCATTTTTCTAACCCCCCCCAAAAATTTTAACGACGCAGTTTGCGTCGTGACCCCCCCCCCCCTCCCCCTGTGGGCACCCCTGTCGTAGGTCAACATATGGTGAAACCATGAGAGTTGAATGCATACAATAAGTGCCTGCGTGGGTACTGGCTCCTGCACAGGGAAAATAATTCAATAAATTAATTAACGGGATGCGGAGGGTGGGGGGGTCAAGAAATTCGATTTTGGGGTTAATATATTTTCTAAAACTACATCATTTGCTGAACAAAATAAATATATTTTCAAAATTTTACAAACAAGAAAGCGTATCGTAATAACCCACTGAAGTACAGTCTCGCGTACAGCTTACAGTCAGCTTTATCAAAATAAAGCTAATGTAAGGTGAGGTTATCTTATTCTTCTTCTACTTGTGTTGATCATTTTTATTAGTCCTAGCCTGTGTCAGTGTCAGACAGTGTTTCAATAGTTTCTTGAGAGAGAAGTAGAAGTTTACAGACAAGGTTCCACCAAACAAAACGGGTGAGTCCTTCGGCCGGAGTCGTGGCGCGTCCGCGAGGGCCGCCTTTCTTTCAATCGCGTTTTCCTCATAACGACGTTTTCCGCTCTTCGGGAACATTTTTTGTCCGGCCTGTTTGTCGTATCGGATCGAATTTTTTTTTTTCTAAATTACCGTGAGAAGTGTGGAAATTGAATGACTGAAAAAAATACTGGAAATTTCCTGGGGGCATTCGCTGGTGGATGAAGGAAAGACATGATAAAACCTACAATTTTGCCAACTCATGCAAAATATAATGTAGTACCATATACAAGAAAATTATCCAATCAATCGAAAGATGACAACATGAAGAGTGAATTAAAAAAAAATAAACTCAATTGATCAAAAAATGGGGGCAGGGCATGTTCTTAGTACCCCCTTTTTTACGTTACATTGGTATCACCCCCACGCCTACCGTTAAAACTGCATTTTACCAGATCCCCTGTTCTCAGTATAACAATATTTATGTAAGTAGGTACCTATCAACTGAAAATAAGACAAATCTATAGAAATTGATACGTTCACTTGATGACATTTTTGAACACACGATAGAATGTGTTACACGTGCTTACTCTATTCTAAACTGATTTTACCGTTGCTACACGATTTAAATCTACTCGACGACGTCTGCGAGACTGCAAGACCTTTAGGTCAGTTGCACACACACCGATTTTGGACGGTCGGTAAAAAATCGGCCGATATTTTATCGGTAGCAGGTGATTGCAAACACATCGGATTTTTTATCGGCAAAACAATCAGTTGCTTAGTGTTCGTGACGCGAGATTCTTGAACAACAATGAATCCTAAACGTGTAATTGCTATGTGGTTATTGTATCGCCACATTAAGCGCCGTAGGATTATGCGCAAGTGGTGGATTCATCCTATCAATCAAAGAAGGGAACACAGTAGAACATTCTACACTCTTTTTGGAGAACTGAGGCGTGATGGTTCCAAGTTTTTCAACTTCTTTAGAATGTCAACTGAATTTTTCGACGAACTCCATGAGAAGAAGAAAAAAAAAAAATAAATAAATAAATAAATAAATTGGTAGTCCGAAATCACAAAACTAGTCCCATATCACGAGAGCACTCAAATGGAATAGAAGATGCGTAGTTACTAGTAGAACTGCTGAAATCGGTCGGTAAATAATAGTTAGTGTGCAAGCGTGTATTTAGTTATGTACGCCACTGTGGGGTCGGGTCTTCCCGGTACCGGCGCGGCGGTCTGCAGTGGCAGTGGCCGGCTGCTCCCCGATATTTTACCGGTATTATTTTACGGTCGGCGTGTGTGCCAAGTCCCGTTCCATCCAATGGTTCACTATTGGAATTCGGACGGCCAGAATAATACCGGCCGTCCAAAATCGGTGTGTGTGCAATAACACAGACATTTTATGTCTTCACCCCCCCTTGCACCCTTTTCTCATTGAGAGAATTTCTCTTTTATTCAGCCCATCATTTCAATCGTCCCATCTTGTTGTCCAGGGAGTCTCCCAGAGGTGCAATGGGGGCCTAAATCCTCATAAAAAGGTAGAGGAGAGTAAACAGTATCCCGTCAGAGAGATACCACCCCTACTAATAGCTTTTAATGAGCCATGTTCGGAGTAGATTGGTTTTCCAGTCACCTGGAATCCCATCCAACGCCAAACCCAGCTGCTAAAATGATCGAGAACGGCCGAGGCGCCCGTTGTTTCATCAACGGAACGCCGACAGCGCTATCTCTGGTGCCCTGACGGGACCTCGATGGATCTCACAGGAGGTAACTCTGTTACAAATGTCAACTTCCCAGGGTTAACAGGAGAGAATTTAGCTCACTTAGCTGATCAGGAAAGAACCCATCATTTCAATCGTCTCTTAAGTCTCAAAGAGTCTCCATCGTCCAAGACGTGGATGTAGATCACAGCGTACTACACATATAGTGGTGTCAGTACTACCAGGGAAAGAAGTACTATTTTCAATTGTACCAACCATTCCCAGAGAGGCTCCGTTCTAAAGTTTGGCATCTCAAGTTAGATAGAAAGAAAATCAGCTATAGAGCACACTCATCAGCTAATCAGAGAGAACCCCCAAATTGTAATTATACATATTCACACCCACAGAAGTTCCGTTCCAAAGTTAAGCATTTCTAGTGGAATAAGAACAAAATTATGTACAGAGCCAACAGCTGATTCTCATGTGATAATACTACACTTTACCACACCCACAGAAGCCCCATTCCAAATTTCAGCATTTCAAGTTGTATTGGAACAAAATTAGGTTCAGAGCTTACTATGCTGGTTATGAGTGAATCTTTGAGTTGTAATTATACTCTACCACATCCAGAGAGGACCCGTTCCCAAGCCCAGTATGTAAAGTTGGACAGGATCAAAATAAGCTACAGAGTTCACCCGTTAGCATAGAAATCGCACCCAGCCGCGACCAAACCTGAGAAGTAGAGGTCACACTCGATCTGGGTGGGTCCTCACTTTGTCGATCGTACACAGCAGGCAAATAGAGGCTCCGTACCAAATTTGAACACCCTAGCTGCATTTTAAGAGAGAAATTAGCTACCGTGCTCATTCAGCTGATCTGGGTGGTTCCTAACTTTGCCAATCGTACACAGCAGTCCTATAGAAAGAGTGCGCTGGCGACTAAGACTGCGCACAGCTTTTTTTCGATGTTAGCAGCAATGATTCGCTGGCAGAAGTGATGTTTTAGTTTGGCCTTGAGAGTGCACGTTTCCCGCCAGTTTTCGTCTTAGTCCGACAACTCATTGTTGTTTTATAGGTAAGAATGTGTTTGGTCTGCTTCTACTATAATATTTTCACTGTAATACTTAGTTGATATTGTTTATAGTTATTAGTCCAAAGTGTTGAACTTTATATCACTGAAAAGAGTATTTTATTACAAACACGCCGACATGGCGTAGGCTGTGAATGGACAATGTAGGGTCAAAATATTTTGAGGTTATGTTTTTGTAAGTTATGGAGGGTAAGATTGCGCATAGTGAGGGAGGCCAAGAGTGCGCAACATTTTTCGTGCGCAGTCTTACCCGCCTTCATTAGGATCTCTTGGTTTTCTTTGCACCATTGAATTATTGTATTAGGGTTTCATCTGCCTATCTTTCACATTTGATCTAAGGTCTATCTGTCTATATTTCAGATTGAAGCTCCTGCTGTACAACAGAGTCAACTACCTGGGCCTACTGCCCTTAACCAGCAGGAAATTGACCAGGTTTTATTGGAGGACAAAATAACAACACCACAATACGCTAATCAGTTAAAAGCTATTTTGCCGCTGCCCAAATATAAAGTTGAGAAAAAACAGATTAAATCACAAAAGTCAGAAATTGTATCTGGTTCCCCATTTAAAAAGATGCTTGAAGACAAAATAGCAAAAAAAGAGCTAGAGGAGAAGGAAAAAGAAGATAGGCGGAAAGCAAGACTAGATAAGAAGAAGAAAGTAAAAGATCTGCCAGGAAAGAAACGACCAGGAAATGCCATCCCACAGACGACTAAAAGCAAGTTACCGAAAATTCAGTTGGACAATGATGACATAGAAACATGTTGTGCAGGGTGCGGGGAATCTTTTGAAGATGCCTGGGTTCAGTGCAATCAGTGTGCCCAATGGTGGGACGAAGCTTGCTCAGATTGCGTAGGAACTGGAACTTATATTTGTGACCATTGTTGAGTATCAATGTACTGATCTCTCTGTTCTACTAAATGCGCACTCTTGGCCGACCTAATGCGGACTCTTACCCTCCAGGGCGGCTAAGACTGCTGTAGTGGATTTATGTATGTTTGACTTGGCGTCGGAATCCCAAGTGGAACATTTTGAGCTGTACCATGTTGATGGTTATGCGGGTTAGATCCTTGAGAGTACTCAGGAGAAAGGTACGGAAAAGTTCCGTTGACGTCCCGAGTATTATGATTTTTTATCGGGAAGGAGCTAGGCGAATCTTGCATTAAGTTTGTCGCAGTTTCGAGCTCGCTGTATTGGCCTAAAGGAAGCTTATTTCTCGTGGAATATTCCGAATGAATATTGTCATTATAATATGAGTTCGCATTTTTAACGTACTGAAAAGTACTTATATTAACTTGAGTATTATCAAGTCTGGCTGGATAGGACGCTTCGGGACCGTAGGATGAGTTCGCCTCAATCCGGGCCTCTTGTGGTCGCTCAGCGTGAAATTTCCCTATAGGAGAATATTCTGGTCTCAAATGTATGTTTTTCTCATGGGATGAATCCGCATGTTTAGGGTACTGAAAAGTACTCTTGTATTCATGATAAGTACGCAAGTTAGGAGTGAACAAGGCACTCGCGTCGGCTGCATATCCATCGGATAGCCGAGTAGAAATCTCCGTTTTTGTGAGGAAATCTCTTTTGTTTCCTTCTGAAAAGAACTGTCCGAAAGGAACATTATCCGACCGTGTCTCAGATGGGTATTGAGGACCAGACTCCTGATCGGAGTGGGTCGCGAGCTCTTCCATGGACCCCGGGAGGCGAGAGCACGAGCGCTCTGTCCCGAAGTCCCGTGACAATGGAATGTGGGAGGCTGCCTCTTGTCGCTCTCCCCTTTGTTCAAGGCTAGCGCTGGGGACAGCGCTAGGAGTTCCGACTCCGATTAAGGAGTGGAAAGACGGGGACCGCTCCATGTTTCAGGAAACTCCCGTGAATTTATTTATATTTGGTTCTGTAAAAGAACTATAAATGTTCGGGGACTCGCTAGACGGCTGGCCGTCTGGGTCCTCCGAGGTTTGCTCTAATAAGAACACTCGTAAGAAGTCGGGGACTCGCTTGGGGGGCACAAGAGCTTCCTCGTATGTGTATCCCCAGGGTCCTCCAACGCAGCCCTGAGAAGGACTCCCTTGAGCAGTTGATCAAATCGGATGAGATTTTGATCACCTGGCGGGCTCCCACGGTCGGCAATTTGATTAAGTCAAATGCCCGGGCGAAACCGACTCGAGTATCCCTCGGACGTCCGAAAAGCAAAGCTTTAGGACCGGGTGGTACTCTGCCTGGAGACTCTGATAGTGAGGAGCACTGAAAAGTGCTAAGCTCGATGCTATCAGGAAATCTGGATGAAAAGGTAGACTGCCTCAGAGCGTGTAGGTACGTCGTCGTCGAAGAGAGATGAACCATCAGCTGTGTAGTGTGTTGAGAAGTTGAATGACTCGTCTCCAGCTCGTGTAGAAAATCTTCGTCGTCTTCGTAGAGAGAGAGAGAAGTATCGTCAGATCCGGAGGTTGAGAATGGAATGAATAAATTGGTTCGTGCGTCCTGTATTTATACTTGGAGGCTGTATCCAATTATTGGCCGCGTAACCGTCCGTCGGCGAATCAGAGCGCAGCTTGCGTGGGCCGAAGGCGAAGCGTTATCTAATTTGATGTGTCTTTTGTTTCAGATTTGATCGGTCGCGCTCGGATTTGATCGGTCGCGCCCGTTGGGCGGAAGTTGAATTAAGCGTTTCCGCATTCTCTCGATAGAACGCGGCGCTCTTTAAATTGACCTTGATTGATTCGGGGGTCATCGTTTCGCGACCTCCGATTAATCCTCTGTTGAGAGAAGGGTGAATCCTCTTGTTTTACTTTTCCCTTGTCCCAGGGGATGTATAGTAAACGATAATAGTTAGATCTATCGTTTTTATTTGCTTTGGATAATCCCTCTCGATCTGGGATTATCCTTTGTGGGAACTTTGCCTTCCCTGTTCCGTTTTTAGGGAGCTCGAAACGATGAGAATTATTCTCTATGATTCTCAGTCGTATGCTTTTCCTTGGGAGCTTGGGATTCTGTCTTTTAGGTGGCCTATCGTCTTTATTTGTTGAATATATTGGTGGTAAATTCACCACAACTGCGCATGTGTAACTTTTTTAAAAAATTAAAATATATGTAACCTTAAGTCAACTTTTGAGTTTTAAATATTTTCTAGTGGTCAACAATTAGTTAAGGAGTCTTATGATGTATTTCTTGTTTTTCTACTACCAAAATACACTCGACTTATAAAAAATCTAAACTTAAGTGCGCACTCTTACCCGACTCTCTCCTACAGGCTCCATACCAAATTTGAACCTGCTTGCTTTATTATAAGAGATAAATTAGCTACCGAGCTCACTCAGCTGATCTGGGTGGTTCCTCACTTTGTCAGTCATAACACAGCTGATTTATAGAGGCTCCATACCCAATTTCAGCCTCGTAAGTCTATTAGGAGGCTAAAAAAATCAATAGAATTATGCAGCTCGCGCTCAATTTTCGAGCGCACTACCTACCGGTAAATCTGATACATGTCAAAATAGCGAATATCACCTTCCCCACTCATTCTATTTAATAACTCTACTAAAACACCGTTTATAATAATAATAGTTGTTGATATGATAAGATGTTTATGGATCTATTATATTATCGTTAAATTCACATTCTTAGCATAAATTCGTCATTAATGAACTAAAACATTACAATTTTTGATCAAAATTATGGTAAAAAATGAACTTGAATTTCATTAATATTTGCTGAAAAATCGATAAAAACTGCCAAAAAACTAAAACTCTAAATCCTCTTTTGAATATCAGAATATTATTTACAACGAGTTTTTTGTCATAAAAAGTACCTAACTAAACAACTTGTAAACGAGTTCCACTATCTGCTTTACAAGCAGATACCATGTTACATGGATATGTCTTTGATTGGGGATTTCATAACGGTTGTCCTCGAGAGTTGTAAACAAATCTTTTAACTTTAAACAAATCCCTGGGCCGCATGGCCGCATCCCGACTAATTCCAACAAAACAATGATTTATTTATAATTATTTATAGAAATGTTGAAAATAACTGTGGAGAGAAGCCACTACAATGAGTTGTTGTTAACAGTCGACTGTTGTCAAGAGGTGAAAATGTTTCCTATGGAGTGGAGTAAATGATGCTATTGCTTAACGTTAAGAATATTGTAACCGACTTATTAAAATTGTTTATAGTCCAATCAACTTAGTTTAGGAATGCAGCCAGATACGTAAGGAGGGGGAAATTGGTAGCTTGAGATATGAACATTTATCACATAAATCAATCGCTTTCCAACGAGTGGCGAACGATTTATGTGCGATAAAAACTGCGGAATTTCCATTCACCTAGCAACGGCTGGGTTGTACGTGAAAAACACTAAAATTGTGACCCAAATTTTGCATCACGGAAATTTTTGGTTGATCCCCCAGAGCAAAGACATATCCATGTCAAAATTGGTGGGTGGTTAACAATTCATTCACAATCAAAATTTAAAATTCAAAACAATGTTACATGATCAAATACGATAGGTAATGCTCAAAAATTCGCTCGTACGATGCTGCAGGACTGTTCCGTAATTCTTTTGATTATTGGGTGACCCAGCTTCAAGATAAACCCAAATACTTCCCGGCTGTAATGAAATCAGATACTAATTTGACGGCAAATTGGATAGGGGGTGGCATCCTTTTAGAAGCTTTTAAAAACCGTTGGGAGCTTTAAATGATGTTTTATGAAGATTAAGTAACGCGACCGCCTTCAAAACTGAAGAACGAAGCTCCGGCCTTCTTATACACGTTGAATATTATTATCACATTTATTCATTAATTTAATAGTTTGGCTGAAGCCAATTTAACAACAATAGAAATCCAATAGTTCAACTCACAAATTAAAAACAATGAAAAGAGAGGAGAGTTTCATTAATTTTTCACTCTATCTAGATACTCTACCTTGGTAGGTATTTACCTACCAAGAACAAAAGGGTTGCGATAAATTGTCCTTCTTCAAAGCCTCTTGAAAGTATCCCTTAGTTATGAACTCATGCAATAGTGATATTATAATAGTTACGATATTAGTTAGTTATGGTATTATAATTTACCTAGATTTTCTATTTTACCGTATTTTCGCGTACGGTAATGAGATTATTACCGTACACCGTACGTGCATCAAAATTACTGTATGTTCACGGTAATTACCGTGCTGATGGCCACCCTGCGTTGTTGGCTATATTGCTGTAATAGAGAGTTTTTGTTCTTCCCGTAATTTTCTACCCGTGTTCGCGAAAATACTGAAATACCAACTGCGCATGCGCGAATTTACGCGTCAACGCGTAGAACTACGCGTGTACGGGAAAGAGGCCCACCTACACATAAGCGGGAAAAATGCTTTCGTTGGAATTCCGTCCTACGCGTAGTCACCATAACCTGTCGCCAAGGCACAGTTTTTAGAGTATAGGTTAGGTACCTAAACATTCTCCCTCTGACTGTCGTGTGATAACATTTCCCTTCCACAATTACCTACCATGTCGAAATAAGTAAAAACCTGTGATAAATGTAATAATTGTATTATTAAATCAAATTCCGTTGATTATGTGAACAAACTACCTGCTTCGTCCGACATTCAGACATCCTTTTCAACTACTTGGGAGTAAATGCAGTCGTTGATACTTTTCCGATTTTCAAGTAGATACCCATTCTTCGTAAGCATTCACTAGTACATTTCGTATTACAAAGTTGTATCTACCAACATAAAGATTCAGAAAACGACCAGGTTTGTGTTTAATAAGATTTTATACAAAAGCTGTTGTCAGTCCCATAACAAATTGAGTAGGTTGGTTGTAGAATTTGTGCTAGGTACCTTCTCAGATCTTGGAAATGACCATTATTTCTTTTAAGCAGGTAAGGCACTCAAAGCAAACTATTCCACGAGGCCTTGATTAAGTAAACTTGATGTAGATAGATGAAAAATTGAATGATGAGACAAAAAATAAAAAAGATGCTGAAATCGCGGCGCTCCCGGACGGTCACCCATCCAAGTACTAACCAAGCCCGACGTTGCTCAACTTCGGCGATCATACGAGAACCGATGTATTCAACGAGATATGGGCGTTGGAGAATGCAATTTTTTTTCATAGGTCGTAGGTCGGTTTACTCGAACTTAGCTCTATTTGATGCCTGTGAAGATAGCAGATAGAGCAGTGTTAATGTAAAATGAATTCAATCTTCTTCTACTCAATCTCGAATTCAAGAGAATCGTTGACATTGAAATACTGAAGTGACTTAAGCGTCTGACTTAAGAGATCTGCAGTTTCTCGCTCTAGACGCTGCTCTACGCGCTAACGGGGGGAAAATCTTACGGGAACAACAAAGACTCTCTAATAATTACCATAGTAAGACAGCATCGACGCCTTATCTAGTTTTCGTTTCCATTCAGTACAGTATACTTGGCTGTTCAAGGTACAATGAGGTGGGAGCCATTACAGGGATCATTCAAGTCCGCGTGACGCAGTTTGGTTAAGCCATTCAAACCGTTAACAATCGTCATCTCATCACCAGCAAGAACAGTAAAAGTACTGCAACTCGGAAGTGTTGACGGGAAATGGGTTGGTATGCACAAAGGGAAACACAAAATACAGCTTGCTGATCCGTGAGTTGAAGCTATGAATGCCGTGGGGCTGAGGAGACGCGAATCAGGGAAGATCATTGACGCTTCGACGGTTTCAAACTTACGCCTCGCCCAGAAGCTGCTTTTCCATGGGTGGCGTCGCGGCAAGATAAAACTTTCAGAAGAGAAAGGGGGGGCCGGGATTAGATTACAGGAGTTAAAGTAGACACAATTCTCAAATACGATCCCGACGAATTGTCAGGTTTTCAAACCAGGAAATAAGACGGGACCGCTTTTTGTAACAAAAAATAACTGAGAAGTTCTCTTACTATTCGCAAGTATGCTAACTTACACTTTAACTCAATATGCGGGAAAGAGAGATAAGGTTCATCCATTCAGTAAAGATGTAGAGGAGTTCAAGGTTGGGACTTTTGCCATACCGAACCTCTTACACGTCTTTAAACAGTTCGAGTCAAACAGCCATGACGGTATGAGCGAATTTTCGAAAGTTATCATATATAGCATTTGAACTTTGAATTAAACTTTTCGCGAATTGAATTAAACTTTCCGCAAATTGAATTAAACTTACATACGTGAAAAGATCAATAACATTGAGAAACCCTTCCGGTTGAGACGCCGCTTAAAATTAAAAAAAAAAAAACCGTTTGAGTTGTCGGTCTCATCTTTTCGCTTCGGCAAAGTTGCTGCTTATTTAGTGTATAAAGAAACGCTTGCATACGAGTCTGCAACACATTGGGACATTTTATATCTTTAGTTGCAGACTCGTATGCAAACTCTAAGAGCCACTCAGCTGATCCGGACCCCGGGCATCGTCAAGTAAATGTCCTAAAGAGGCTACATACGAAATTACAGCTTCCTAGAGTGTAAAGCATAGAAATTAGCTTTAAGAGCCACTCATCTGATCCGGACCCTGGGAATCGTTAAGTAAATATCCTAAAGAGGCTACATACGAAATTACAGCTTCCTAGAGTGTAAAGTATAGAAATTAGCTTTAAAAGCCACTCATCTGATCCGGACCCTGGACATCGTCAAGTAAATGTCCTAAAGAGGCTACATACGAAATTACAGCTTCCTAGAGTGTAAAGCATAGAAATTAGCTTTAAGAGCCACTCATCTGATCCGGACCCTGGGCATGGTCAAGTAAATGTCCTAAAGAGGCTACATACAAAATTACAGCTTCCTATAGTGTAAAGTATAGAAATTACCTATTAAAATGATTTAACCACCGCTTCACAAATCAAACCGTTCTCGCAATATTCGGATCACCTGCTATGAATCACATCATCGAAACACCAGCTCAATGAAATCATCAGAAATCAACAAGCGGTTGCAATCATGTTCACAATATCAATAATTGAGAATGATCACCTGTGTGTAAACAATTATTCATATAACCATGCTCATAACTCAGCTTGTTGGCCACGCACTTCGCAGTAGTTAACATAATATGGTTGGATAAATCGAGAGCTTTCGAACGAATGGCCAACGAATTTTGTGGGATGAAAAACGACGAAGTACCATTTCCCTAGCAACGACTCGGTTGTAAGCGGAAATCATCAGAATATTTGGTAACAAATTTGGTAACGGTTTTCGAGTTATGTGCCAGAGCAAAGACATAAAATGTCAAAAAAGAGAAAACATCAAGAAAGGAACACTGATCCCTCCCTGTTTATGTTTCTGCTGCTCACAACTGCTGCTCTTGGACGACCTCTCCATTACCTTTTGCTTTTAAAAGTCTTCTTGCTAATGCCTATAAATTATATAAAATGTCAACTATAAATGGATACGTCGCGAGCTCAGTTTTGTTAATAATAAATAAATAACTTACCTTCAAATTAACTTCATGAGGTGCTGGGTTATGTTTAAATCTACAATTTTTGTGCTCGTTCCATCACTTGCACGATTTGTTACAATATATTTTGTTAAAGTTTTACATTTCGTCTTGATTAAAACAGCAGATTCGCCTAAGGTCAATTTGCAGAAAGTTAAATTCAATTTGCGAAAAGTTTAATTCAATTCACGGAAAGTTTAATTCAATTTGCGAAACGTTTAATTCATTTTGCGAAAAGTTTAATTCATTTTGCGGAAAGTCTAATTCAATTCGCGGAAAGTTTAATTCAATTCGCGAAAGGTTTAATTCAAAGCTATATTAGTATTTTATTTCATATTTTCATATTATTAATAATAATAATTGATATATTACTAATATTATTTTACTATATTACGTTTTTTTGACATGTGAACACCTTGAGTGGAAAGAAGTTGTTGACTTCTACCAATTTTACAGCAAAAAAACTCTTTCGAAATAATATCCAACGATTCAAAAAACAATTTGGATTTTTACAATTTTTCCCAAATTTTTAGCAAATTTTAACATAATTTAAGTTTTTTTTCAGCATGATGTTTTACACACAATTTTTGATGTTCTAGGTCATTATTGATAAATTTATTTTGACTAAAATTCTGCTGGAAACACTAATTAAAAATGTTTGTAGCCAATTTTAAACATTTTTAGTGATTTTTTTAGAGTGCATTTTTTGGAATTTGACCCTTTTAATGTGCTCAACGAGTGCTGGTCAATCAACTCATCCTTTAATTTGGAATGCTTGATTATTTGGCGCAAGGACGGAATTTTTATCTCAATCCTAAGGAGAGTTATCGTCTGGAATGACACATGTATAAATATGAAAAAGCGTTTAATAACTCTAGGATTCGTTTCAGAGCGCCTCAAAACGGATTTCAATGTAGAGTTTTGAAAAATGTTGATTTTAATATTTTCCGAGCCATTGCAATATACCTAGTTCATTTTCTACGAAAATTCGTTAAAATGAGAAAGTGAGAAATTCCAACACACGAAAGCTACCTATAATCACGAAAATTACATCTACAGCTCTTTCAAAGTTGAATAAACTATTACCAGGAACAGGCCGAAGACGTTTGCGGAAAAAGACGTTTGCCGAAATTTCACGACCCGTTTGCGGAAACGAAAACTGCTCGTGTGAGTACGTTTGCGGAAATTGAATAAATTTATTCACCATGTAGAAGGTCACTGCGTCAAGTATTCCAAACTCGATTTTATTTAGCGTGCAGAAATTTCGGTTTTCCATTACTGGCTGGGGAACGAAATAACTCAAATAATTGGTGCACGCTTTCTTCCAATGACTTAAGAACAGGGGTTTTTCATGGCACCGTAAATACTCTTCCGAATAAGTGCCATGTCTGAGTGTTCTAAATTCCAAGTAGGTGCGATTTGCAGTTCGCTCCTTATTAATTTATTAGCTTTTGCACGGAACAAAGGTCATTTATTAGGTATTGCACGGTCCAAACGGGATCGTATTCCGTTTTAATCTTTTACGCAATCTTATTCCGCAAACAGGTCGCCCTCCCCGATCCTCTAAGGGTAATGAGTTCCGCATATGGGTCACCAGGAACACAGGTTTTATTGCAATAATATATAGGAATCCTGGGTTCAATGGATACTAGTATATTATTATCTCTTTGATGGAACACCAGTGACCTTTCAACCCTTCCATCCGGATCTTCCACCCTTAGGAATAATTCATTCCTACCCTCCTATGAACTTCTCTCCCCTTAGCTTTTTCCTCTCCACAATACGCGGTGTGTTCACATCAAATCTTCATGCAATTCCACAGTGGATTCCGCGCTGTTGTCTCCTAGTCGTTGAGTCGTTAGTAGAATAAAAACCTTTGGTTTTGGTGAAAATTCTACTTTTTTGAACTATTATTTTCAAAAATGATTCAATACAATAAGGCCTGCCAGGTTGGGTGGGGCGCATAGTTTCCTCGTACACGTGATGTAAAACTATAGATCATTGACATTTTCATCGGAATCAAGTGAACACCACTTTCGCTCATCTCGAGCAGCTACTACTGATACCTTCGTGATCAAACTCATACGGGATAATCAAGTCGTCATTTCCCAACAACTCTCTAGATTTGAATGGATAGACCACAAGACAATAAAGCTCAATTATTATTGAAGCATTATTTAGCTGGAGCCATTATTGAAGTAGATTTAGCCGGAGGACGATTAAGCGTTTCACAAATTTTCGCTGAGCAGCTTCACACCAAATTTCCAGTTGGGTATATCCTCTACATAGATGGGCCAGAAACCGAGAACTGTTGCGGTTGTGCTTTTTTCGATCCTAAGTCGGTAAAAGTGAATACTTCAAACTACCAGAAGCAGCATCGGTTTTTACTTGCGAGGCAGTGGCTATAAGAGAAGCTCTCAAATACACTAGACTCGGAACGGTTTATTGAGATTATAACATACGGCCTCAACGTTTTTATGAAGCTTTCCAACTTTAAATTGGACTCCAGTTTTAAGCATATTCTGATGGAAATCGTAGAACTTGTCAACATAATAGAGTCGTCCGACCGCCATGTTCAGTTTTTTGATCACACGTGGGAGTAAGAAGTAACGAAGTTACAGACACCCTCTCAAACCTGGGACGTCATCATGGCACACTTTTAAATTTACACGTCCCATATACAGATGTGTGTGTGCATCTCTATTGACAATTGAAAAACCAAGAGGAAATAAGATATCGGATGGAAAATCCTCAGATTTCTATAAAACCATGGTTCCATCAGATGGAAATGGATAGAACATCGATCCGATTGATGGCCCGTCTCCGTTCGAATCATGGATTGAGTTCATCATATTTGGATCGAATTGGACAGCAAGAAACATCAATATGCACAAAATGTCGCTCCGGGATGCAACGTTGTACGTGTATTGTAAAATGTTAGGCTCAATCACCCAACATATGGAGAACCCCGTACATTACCATCAAATTATTCATTCGAAATCACAATCAATCAACTGAACTTTGTGCGCGTGTATTAATGACATTAAAGTGAACATTTAATACTGCTTAATTGTAATAATTGGTGTCATAGCCACGTAATGTTTATGAAATAAAGGTCTTCATGGCTGTTGCCCCTGGCTAATGTCAACTGAAGGGGGGAAAAAATAATAACGCTCTATGTATTTTATTTACGTATGGGAAACTAACAATTTTTTACTGATGGAATTGAAAGGGGGAAAACCTTCAGCCTAACCAGCACATTCCCAGAAATAGTACAGAAATCGAAAGAAAACTGTATCATCAGGTGCTTGATGTGGCTTGGATTTCACATTTTTGCATGCACATCAACTAACAAATCCGATCTTCTATAAATTGAACTTCTATAAAAATACGAGTTGGGGGTCGGTTTCTATGTTTTTTGTTTTTTTTTGTTTTTTTAACGCTAAATCAAGTTGTCACACTTGCATATCTTTCGAACTCTGTTATAACCAAGTTTTACATTTTAACTCACAAATTTGAGCTCATTTGGTATGATAAATTTTATGCTTTTTTAGGGGAGAAAGATTTAAAGAGTAAAACTTGGTTATAACAGAGTTCGGAAGATATGCAAGTGTTACCATTCAATTCAGCATAAAAACCGCCTCAAACGCGTATTTTCATAGGTATTTTTTCAATAAACCCTCGATTTCATAGAAAAAACAATTTTTCAACATTAAAACGTAGTTTTCCCCTAAAAGAGCAAAGTAAATGTAAAAAAAAGGTGAAATTTTGACGCAGTTTTTACCGTTCCTTCAACTTGAAAAAATATTTGTTCTCGCAATTCAATTTCCGATTGAAATGAAATTGAAACTCTAGGTTTCCTAAATTAGGTTAAATTTTATTATCAGAGAGCTTTTTCATGTCTCGAACCGTTATTCCTAAAAAGTCAGATATTTATCTGATAGGAAATTAAATGCTCTTTCCAAAAGTATCCTCAAATTTAGATTTACACGGAAAATTCAGGGAGTTATGATCGTTTTAGTGACCAAAGGTCGGAAACACACAAAATAAAATTCATATTTTATTTACTCGAAAACTAAGCGTTCAAAGAGAAATCTTTGCATGGAACTTTCGATCAGAAATGAGCTGTAAAATCGACCCCTGTGGTGGTCCACTCTTAACGTTTGCACCCTGGTTGTGTTTGTGTCCAATCAAGCTTACCAAACTAAAGGATGAGTTCATTGGCCAGCATTCTTTGAGCATATTAATTTGGTCAAATTTCCCAAAATGTGCTAAAATGATACCTAAAAGTGGCTGAAAACAATAAAAAATTGTTGACTCTAACAAAATTAATTATTAATTTTATTAATTATTAATCGGTTAATTCTTTATCAATTATTTATCAAATCAAACACATGCATTACATATAAAATATTCATCAATGATGAACTGGAACATTAAAGAATTTGTGCACAAATTTATGTTGACAAATTTACTTAAAGTTTACTAATATTTGCCAAAAAATATATAAAAACTGAAAAAATTATATTATGACGAACGGGTGATCGATTATAACGAGTGTCATTGCCATAAAGTTGGTGGTTTATAATTGTGATCAAATATCAAAACAAAGCACTTAATATGATATAAAAGGTTAATTTAAGAAAATTTGCTGATACGATGTGCTGCATGGCTGGAATTTTTTCTACCTGAATTCGTTAGCAATCAACAATGCAATCTATCGTTGCTTCTATCAAGTCTTCCATCAGTTCATTCCGTCTAATTGCAACTTCCTAATGACAATATTGCGTGAACCTTGACTAACCTTCTTCGTTAGATTGGTGTTGATTTCATTCTACCTCAAAACTAACGATCTTAATGACTGTTCCAAATGGCTGTTCCTATCGGTCGGTTATTGGATTGGATATCGAAACATAATTGATGTAGGTACGTTTAGGGCGAATTCGGGAGAGATCAGCCACTGAGTGGGATGGTTCGTTCGTTCTAAAACGGGCCTTTAAATTATCATTTTGGTCAAAATTACCATCGGACGCATTATTGAGACGTTTAACTTTTTTAAATCAAGGGAATGTCTAAACTCAGCTTTAATTCCGGTTGGTTGATTCCATCTGGTTGGGAAAGATGTAACTTTAGGAGAAAAAAAATGGATAAGTTTACCTTTTTATGGGAAAATTTCTGATAAAATCGGCAAAATTCTGTGTATCGAGGGACTACAAAGTGGTTTTTAAAACTAGAAATAGTCTTAGAGAATTACTAGGTCCCGTGAAAGACAAAATCAATGTGCAGGATAAAAGTGGGATTTATATAGGTACTAAAATATTCTTGCGGCTACGAATATTGCGGCCAAACTGGTCGGAAATTCAGGGAAAGAATAGACGAGCATCAGGAGGATTTCAGGGAAAATAAGGATATGCCAACATTTTAAGAATATCTAATCATAGTTAGAATTTTGATTTGACAGATAGACAGTTTTAGAATTTCTTTATTTTTGCCCAAAGGGATTTATGTCGAATGTACTTGAAAAATGCGAAATTATCAAAAGTGGCAGGTCTGGTAAATGTTAAAATGAGGATCTCCCTCAACATATTTCACCACTGATAAGTACTTCAACATTGTAACTTCATTTTTCGTGAAAATAGTTGATGTTTTCTCACTAGAATTCAGTTTTGAGATGGGTTCCCACATCTTCGTCGCGAGTGATTTAGTTCGTCACAAGTCCATTTATAAGTGACAAAAGTTATAACAAACTCGATTTTGCGAAGTCAGAATTCTATTGTAACTATTTCTGCTGATATGATCGTCGTAGTTTATATTGCGATTTTCACTATATTCCACCAGTTATGATTTGTTTCCTTGTATTTTTTTCCGCCAATGTTCAAGCCCTTAAGGAAACCGAACGGATTAACGTTACGCGTTCCCGGTGGATTCATTCGAATCTCTGGAACAACCCTAAAATAAAAGTGTTACCTGGATAGTTTTCGAGATCTCGATTTTTGAATATTTCAGCCCTTAAATATTACCCTTTTGGGTTGATCGATAAAGACGACAATCTTCTAGGACCAATGATACCCACAATTTGATTCATAATTAAGTTTCTTAAACTGTGGTACAGTAGTTTTGGGAAAAAAATCTACACATCTGGACGGATTTTTAGGACGTCCCTCTGAAGCTATGTCTTATAGGCTATGCTATAGCTATAGCGGTAGGTACTTATGTATTATACCGACCACACCCAATAAGGAACACTGAAATAGATATTTTATAGAAACGAACATTATATCATGAAAAACAACTCTTTAATTACAGAATTACAAAGATTATAAATTGATAACGGGTTTATATTAATTAAACAATTACAAACTTACTACGATTATCAATTATTAATGGGTTTCCTATGATGCCCAGAATGCAGCAATGTCAAGGAGGAGTTTAAGTTTAATTAATTATAAACCCGTTATCAATTGATAATCTTTGTAATTCTGTAATTAATGAGTTGTTTTTCATGATATAATGTTCGTTTCTATAAAATATCTATTTCAGTGTTCCTTATTGGGTATGGTCGGTATAATACATAAGTACCGCTATAGCTATGTCGTTAACAAGAAAAAACGTGTTTTTTTTACAAATTTTGTCGACGCAGCCGAGGCTACAATTCTCAACCGATTTTCATGATTTCTTATTCCGTTTGATTCCAATTTTACAATTTTAGTCTAGTTATGCAACCAATCTTGGGAAATACGGATTTCCTGTCAAGCAAATGTTCAAATTGTTCAATTTAGAATTCGATATGGTTTTGGAACGTATATTGTCAGGGGTTTCAAATTGTATCATGGGTGAGGGTGAATGGAGGAGGTAATACTGATCAATCATGATGTTTTAACAATGCTCGTCCGATTCATCCAACTATGAGTTCGGTTTAGTTTTGGGTAGTATTTCAGGAGTTTCAAATTTCATTAAGAAAGAGGGCGATATGGAGGGAGTAATAGTAATAAATCATTATGTTTTAACTAATCTCGTCTAATTTTTGTTATTCTTTTTTTGTTCAACTAGAGTTGGGTCTAGTTTCGTAAGGTATATCAAAAGTTTTATGATGGAACTTTACTGTCGGTGTGGGAGGCTAATGTGGGAAGGGTGCCCCGAGAAGTCATGGTGTTTTTAGCTTTTTCTCTTACTTAAACTCTCACCAAAATTATATACGTGTATTGGTTATTTAGTCAGGATTTAGCCAAGGAGTAGAAATACAACTTCAACTCATCTCTATAACCACATTATTTTTTAAAACGTTTTGCAAGGTTTTGCCTGAAGATGAGCCAAGTTTTGGCCTGAAACGTTGCAAAACTCGGCCCTTCGGGCCTCGCAAGGGGCTCCGCCCCTTGACCCCGCCAGGGGGGCTTCGCCCCCCTGATATTATTACTTTGAGCCTGACTGCTAAAATGTAAAAAACATGGAATCATGTTTTAGCTCCTCGCTCTCACTTTATTATAGAAATGATCACGACGATTGAGCTCTTTTGAGATTATGATCTCCTGATAGAAACTATTATTGGCGCTACTTTCATGTCACCTTACTTTTAGTCTCACTCTCAGGACTTTAGTCTCACTTTTCGGCGGGGGCTCCATCGCTAAAACATGATTCCATGTTAAAATAAAGTGGGTGTAGAAATGTGTTGAAGATTTGTTTCTACCCCTTGGCCGAATCCTGACTAAATAACCAATACACAATGAATATGCAACCATCTGATTCCACAACAACAAAATTATATACAATACAATCATAGTATCATCATCCCTGTAATGCATGCATTAGTTACCAATATGTTTTAATTCAAATTTTGGGTTCTTCGCATCTTGAAACGAAAATAAACAACTTTTAAGGGGGGGGGGGGGGTAATCTGTTTCCTTGGTCGATCAAAAAGATTCATATTTAGGGACGTTCGATACTTATCGATATTAGTACGGTATCGATACTTTCCTTTCGATACTAGTACTGGTATCGGAATAAAGTCAAGTATCGTAAGAAATACTCAAAAGGAAATTAATCATAAACTGATTGTATTGTGTTATTGTAAAAAATAGATTGTTGGTTTGGTAGAGGAAGATAGATTAGGATTAGATAAAAACGTCTGTCTGCCTGTCCCCCAGACATCTCAATGAACTGTTGTTTCTGAGCGGTATGGGGAAACAAATTTGGGATTTGAAGGGGTAAAACCAATCAATCTTTGTAAAATTTGTATGTTCATTTTTAGATAATTAAAAGCGGTGGTGGTTGATTAAAGGGTGTTTTACTTTCTTGCCTGTTTAGTTCCTTTAACATATTTTTATTATTTTATCATCAGTAGGTACCTGCAATACCTTTCTTTTAATAATCTACTTATTCGTTAGTATCAGTACTACTGAATAATATTTTATTAGTACTAGTGTAGTATACCTGTATACTATTGTAGTTAGTAAACTGATTTACTTTCTCACATTTTGCTAGATAATTTTGTATTGATACAAGTACAGTATCGATACTTTTGAGTCAAGTACTTTTACGAGTACTAATATCGATACTTTACTGGTATCGAAAATCCCTATTCATATTGACAATTATAACTGGTGCTCTTACCTTAATTCAAAATTTCACACGTAATCCAATACGAGTTTGAAACTTGGTTAAAACTAGAAGTGCGTGACAGGCCTTCACACCCGAAAAGTGAAAATATGGAGATGAGACGAGAACTTGGATCCTGTTATTGGGTTAACGCGGCTCTGAGAACTCGTTACAGAACATGACGATGACTGAAGATTCGTCTTCCCCGAATGAAATATGAGAAATGCGGGAAGGAATCAGTGGAAGAATGGGGCCAACACGTTCGGAATAAAATTTGATAACATATTACTGCTACGTATTTCGTGGTGTTACAAGAGCTGGAGAAAAACGTCTGCCAAGCTTGGTGGGTAGTATAGTTTCTTCACGTATTGTTACGTTGACGTATTGAATCAGTAGAAGAGCAAAGAACTAGTCGAAAAGACTGAATGAAAAATGGAAAAGTAATATTAGGGCTTCAGAGATAGCGCTGTCAGCGTCCCGTTGAGGAAACAACGGGCGTCGCGGCCTGTGCTCGAATGCTTTAGCAGCTGGGTTTGGATTTGGATGGGCTTTCCAGGTGACTGGAAACCAATCCACTCCGAATATGGCTCATTAAAAGCTATTAGTAGGAGTGGTATCTCTCTGACGGGATGCTCTTTACTCTCCTCTACCTTTTTATGAGGATTAACCCCCCATTGCCCCCAGGGGTACCTGGATTCCTTATAACACTCCCACTGCCGAATGCTGTCTGCTCTGCAGTCTCTCTTGATCCTGGATTTAGGGATCCTTGCATAAGCAACAGGAAGATCCGAGTCCAATGCCGCCTGTTTTGCGCAGGTATCAGCCTCCTCATTCCCGATTGTAGGAAGATGGTTGCCATGGTCTGTCATCATGGCTAGACAAACCTGGCTATCAGTATAAACAACCTGTTTGTGTGTGTGTCTGTCTGTCTGTTGTGTGT
This sequence comes from Adelphocoris suturalis, assembly GCA_030762985.1. Taxonomy (NCBI): domain Eukaryota; kingdom Metazoa; phylum Arthropoda; class Insecta; order Hemiptera; family Miridae; genus Adelphocoris; species Adelphocoris suturalis. The sequence goes on from CM061042.1 coordinate 135,390,475, forward strand.
CAGCAAATCCTAGCAAAGAGCTTATTTTCCACAGTTTTCATCCGGTTTTTGATGAAATTTTCAGGGGGTGTGCGGGCTAAAGGGTAGACGGTTCCCTATCAGTTTCATTGACTCAATACCTCACTCTGCGCTTGCGCAAACGTAAATTCTACTTCCACACCCTAATCGTCCGATCTCGCTCAAATTTGGATGATACTTGGTAGAAGATGACTGATTACCTCATAAGTATAAATTTCAACACGATTGTATCATTAATAGCTTCTGAGCATGCGCCAATGTAAAATACTTGTAATGACCTTAATTTTCACAGTTTTCATCCGATTTTGATGAAATTATCAGCGAATGTGCGGTGTAGAATGTAGATGGTCCCGTATCTATTTCATTCTTCTCAACTCATCAGTTCATTCTGCGCATGCGCATACGTAAATTACATTGAGTATAATGTAATTGTCATTGCCAACGAGGAATTCTTGTAACCACCTTAATTTCCACAGAATGCGCGGGTTAGGTCGTAAATGGTCCCCTATCAGTTCCATTGTTGACAAATCAATACTTCACTCTGCGCATGCGCAAACGTAAATTCCATTGAGTATCTTTTTTTGTTTCTTAATTGACCAATTATGACGTTTCACGCTACTTCTTGATTTACTCTTTGCCGCTATTTTTATTTTATTTATTTATTTATTTATTTTTTTTTTTTTTAAGCGAATTTTGTAGAAAATAAACTATTGCACTGTGCAATGGCTCAGTAAATTTTAAAATCAAAATGTTTGAAAAATTTCTTCATTGAACTGTTCGATTTCTCGTTTTTTTTTTTTTTTTTTTTTTTTTTTTTTTTTTTTTTTACTCCCTATTAAACCCTCCCTTTTGGGGCTAAACGGCAATTAAATTACTTTGAAATAATAATATTAATGTAAACAATAATTTTCAGATGATTTCCCGAACCTGGACAATGTTGCGATTATTTTGGCGTTTCACTGGATTATCCGTTCTCAGCGTGAAGACTTGTTATGTCAAATAACAGGCTGCATCCGAAAACACTCAAAGAGAATTAACAGCGGGCCAGATTGCGAGCTATCCGAACGTTAAATCTTTCCAACACTCATATCATACCCTCATCCTACCCCGCTCATTTTATAATTTAAATAGAAAATTGCTTTAAAATTTGAACGCCAGCTACTCCACTTTTTACGGGCTATCAGCTGAAGCGCTTTAATTTGGCGCAGTCTTTTAATATCCACCTTTTTCCGCTTGTTGGTAACCACTCATCTCCTATTATCCTAATCACCCCTGCGATTTTATCATCACAGCTCTCATAAAACAGATATCTTTTTTTTCACTCCTGTTTCGTAATTATTGCCGGTGAAATAGATATTTTTTTCCAATGGGACCTTGCAACACACGTCGGGATGGGTCAGACACATGTACTGTTTTAATTCGAATATCGTGTAAATAACAGGATCTTACGGTCGGAATATTAGTAATAAATAAAGCTTGCGCCGTTAGACGAGAAGTACATCAAATGAGGTAATTGTATCAATAAAGATTAACCAGTCTGGATCCGATAATGAAGAGTTTTTATACGAAAAATTTTATTAAATTTTATTCTCGTATACGAAAAAAGCCTCTCCGAAAGGCGAAGAGGTTTCGTTACGTGGAAACGCTTTTTGGAACGGGTAGTGTCAGCTTTTCTCGTGCTCAGCTTTTTTGGAATCGTAATTACAAGACGACAACATGACCTTTCTCCAGGATAACCCTAACTTAGCAACCACAACGCAGTTGGTATGGACTCACACATACATTCGCCAGTATGGATTCACTCGACACAATCGCCTAACATTTACCGCTTTCGTGCAGTCTTTTGTTGTTGGTTTAACCTTTTTATTTGTCTTTTGTTCGTGTTTTTTCCTCGCACCTCAACCAGGAGGGACATTTTATTCGAGCATTCGACGTTTTAACGCGACGATTTCAGCATTTTCATCTCAAGATTTCAAATTTCCATCTCATTTCGTTTCAAATTATGAGCTTCCAAGATTTATTTTACATGTTCTAAAGATTTGTGTCCTTCATGGCTGAATCTTTTTTGTATGATGTAGAGGTAAGTGGTTGTTGTTTCTTTTTTCGCGTTATATTTTGGAAATAGTCTACTGCGAGATTTAAGCAGTGACTCACTACAAGAGCCACGTTAACTTCACTATAAGAGTTCTCTTTCACTCGGGCTTACGAAAACGCTACGAGAAATCGATGCAAAAAGGTTAGCATTCATCGTGCTCGCTCTAACAGCTTGTTTTCGTGTTTACAAGAAGTACTAGGTAAAGTACCCGAATTCCGACACCCCTCCTAATTCCGACACCTCAACTTCAACTTGAAAAAATAAGGCTTCAGATTTCGGTAAAAATTCGAACTTGGCGCTGAAATGTCAAAAAATTATTCATTTTCGAGGTTGACAGGCCTGTTCACGTTCGGCAGGATACTAGAAGCAGCTGACGAATATTTTCCAGTCGTGTGTCGAGATTTTGGTGGCATCCAGCGTGTTCCCTATCAGTTTGGCTAAGGAAGTAACTGGACTAGTTAAGGTTTATCATTTAGTAACTAGCAGTATCACTCAAACCATTGTGTTATTCCAACTAAATGAATGTTGTAGATTCATGATTCATTATTAAAATTGCTCTATTGTATAAGATTAGGAGGCTAGGCCCCTGTCGGCATTAGGAACACTGATATCAAGTTGGTTCCCAATACCGACACCCTGTCGAAATTAGGTAATAATACCCAACAGGTCGTGAGCCATATGAATGAATTGGGTTTTTCGAGAGGTTTTGTTCTGTGGTTGATTCATTGATTTCTTCTAACAGGAACCTAATTTCGACATCATTTATTCCAAGTGAAAAAAGTGTGTTCTTAATACCAACAGGTTCTGTTCCTAATTCCGACATGTCATTTCTAATCTTGCACCACCTCGGATAAGCATAGTAATACTTGAATGATTTGCCATAACACATTATTGGATAACGTTGTGAGGGTTTCTGAATATCCTCCTAGCCTATGATGACACTGAAGGATTTTAAAAATAATTTAAGTGCCACAATGCCTCCTCAAAACGAGCATCCAAGAACAAGCCAGTAGATGTTCAAAGAGCAATGGACGACGTCCGCCAAGGGACCCCAGTTGCAGCTGCAGCAAGAGCTCCTGGAAGAAGCTCCTGTTCTGGAAGAAGCTCCTGTTCTGGAAGAAGCCCCTGTTTTGGGAGCAGCTCCTGTTTTGGAAGAAGCCTCTATTCTGGAAGAAGCCCCTTTTGAGCAAGATATTTCTGATGCTGGTTTGATTAAAGTTGGTGATTTTGTGATTGCTTTTAGTAGTAATAGGAAGAAATCAGATAATACGACCAGAAAGCAAGCATGTCAAATTTTGAAAATAATTTCTGGTGATGAAGCAGAAGTTCTGCAAAAGGCTTAAAACTGTTTTCGAATGAACGGAAAACTCCGGTCACAATCGGCATTGACCAAATAATGAGTAAACTCACCCCTCCTCTTGGTTTTTTGGGTGGTACTAAGAGGTATCAGTTTCCGAACTCATTGTCTGTAGACTGAAACGTGGTCATTTTATTATTATTTTTTGGTTATCCAAACGTTTGATCTCATTCTTTCATGTTTTAACTTATTGATTATCAAGTATACTAATTGTTATTTTAACTTGCATTTGTTCCTTTACCGTTCTACATTCCTAAACCTACCTATTGTATCTAAGTTATAAACTTACATGGGTAAATACATATTTTAGGTTCTTGAGACTGATGGCAATATTACAACTGCGATTCCAAGTTAGTCTCACATTTACTTACTCTGGCTGTTCTACCTCGAGGTGACTGATAGTTTTAAGACAATAATGGCTTTACTACACATGTAATTTGTCAAATATTTGTTAATAAAGCATTTTTTATGAAGTTTCGATGATTGTTTGGTGCATTTCTTTCGGGTGTCGATATTAGGTACGTAGAGTGTCGGCATTAGGAACATTCCCATCTGAAGGTGTCGGAATTAAGAGCACAAACACAATTTTGAAATTTAAATATTAAAATTTGAAACGCAATCGAATTTGAATGTTTTACTAGTGCATTTTGTAGAGGAGATCTTGATGAAGATTTTTAGCTAATTAAGATGCCGTTTTGTTGGAAAATAACAAACACAGCTTGGAATATATGGCAAAAATTCCTTAAAGTGTCGGTATTTGGGTACTTTACCCTAATACGAGAAATATAAAACTCTCCAATAACTTTGAAATTAAAGATTTTTTTTTTTTTTTTTTTTTCAGTTTCCTGTTAATTTTAGGTGGTTCGCGTTATTAGTTACATTTTCCTTTATACACCTGTTTGTTTTGTACGTTTGTTTGTCTTTCAGTATCAGCGTTCGCCGAGCCATATAGTAAGATTAATTACCACAATCATAGCAATTTTCACAGCGAGTCAGTGTGGTCACTGTTCCTCCATCAATTTTTAATTCTAGATTAGCCGATCCGTGGATCAATTAGTTAGCATCCGAGCTACTGTCCTCAGACCAAAATTTAGTGTGCAACAGCTGATAAAAGTGGAGATATAATCGATATGATCGAACTAACGTACAGAATAGTCAAATTAATTAATTAATAGTTAGTGGATATATGTTCCATCCTACTTTTATAGTTTATTCCACAATTTATGTATTGTTTTCGCGGTATCATATTCGCTGTGACGGGACCTGAGCATCTCAGTTTCATATTCACCTCAAAGGAATTGTTTTACTTCACAGAAGTTACTTCGTCCGTGGGTATTGTCAACCAGTTCAAACCATTTTAATTGCTTCATCCACGAACCCCCAGGCCTCGACCCTCGGGAGACTACCCAACGTCATTCGATCGCTACACTTTTTCAAATATTGTTCTAGAGATTGATCAATTTGTTTAATTTTTTTTATTTTTTCAATGTAGATAGCGTGTTTCTCAGCGTCTCTGCAAAGAAACTTGTTCGTAGATTGAACGGTGAACATTTAATTTTACCAGGTTATTTCCATCTCGTCGAATGGAAATAAATGGATTCCAAACACTCGTTATTTCAAAATTACTCGTGATTTTGAATTTTTAAAGAGTTCACTCCTTCAATTCAACCCTTCTAGGGTCGATCGAAAGTGATGCTGAGGATTCAGTACTTACTAGACTTCATATATGCGATTTTCGAAACAAGTTTCATGAACATTGGTTGCGTAGTTTGGAAGAAAAGCATTGGACGACGCACTATGGTCAATCGTGGCAAAAAAAAAACCCCAAATCCAAGGTGAGGTTTAAATCAATTTGACCATATTTCTAATTTGGGAAACAATGTAGAATTCATTAATCGGAGAAAAATTATAGTAATGTACATCAACATCCGTGCAAAACTCGAAAAGAGTACGCACTGCGTACAAAACTCACTTTATATTTAATGCACTTGATGACTCTTTTTTTTTTATGAGGTTTTTTTTGCTCTCTAATATATGCATAGATATATATAGATATATATATATATATATATATATATATATATATATATATATATATATATATATATATATATCACTGTCATTGCAATAGCTTTGTTTTCTACGAAAAAATAAACTTTTGTGTGATAATTTGCAGCGTTTTAAAGTTGTGTAGTACGTAATCAGCTGACCCATTAGGACGCTGCGATCTAGCGAGTACCTCTACGCAACCCACCATGGGCCTATGTCATAAAGCAACAAGTGACAAGTTACAAGCCAATTTTATGTAAAAGTTGTAAAAAATGAGTGTGCAAGAGTTTCATAAAGGTACAAGTGTAGACTTGTAATGCACTGTGAAAATTAACAAGTGTACAGACGAATTTGGACAAGTTACAAGTGCTTCCCCATCATTTTGAACAAGTCACTGTTTTACAGTTGTAAAAAATGGCCGGTTTTTAACATACGTCCGTTCACCTGTAAACTTTTTTGTAAACAATTTTCCAGCATTGTGAATTGACCATTTTTCGGTGTTTAATATGTGGGAATCATCTTCTGCTGACAAGTACAGACAAGAAAGAAGCTTTTAGCGTTGAAGACACCAAAGATTTTTTCAGCCACGAATAAGCACTCACTTCGTGAGTATTTTTGAGTTTGACGAGAGATTTAGGATGTCTTCCGAGACCCTTGAAAGATTCAAATCGTGCGTGACTCTGTGCGATTTTTCCTGATCTGGGTATTGAGGATCTCCCCATCATTGAAGAACAAAGTGAAGTGCGAAGATCATCTCGAAGTTGCAGATGACATTCCTAACCCAGCAGCATTAAGACTTGATGAACTGATTAATCATTTCCGCTGAATGAAGGAGAACAATCCAATTATGGCAGCCATCAGAATAAGTTAAAATCAAATAAGTACAGACTTTCTCCACTTTTCAGTTTATAATTTGTCTGTCTTCCAATCATTACGCTTTGTCATGTATGATAAACATCCTATCGTGTACTGCACACCTTTTTTATATTATGATTCGCTGACGAAACTTCAATTTCGGCATCCCGTTTGACGTTGTTTATTTCGTTTGTCCCCACACGCCATTTTTATTTCCTGCTACACTTGTAAACTTAGCTTCTACAAGTGTAAATTTTCAACACTTGTACTCTTTGTTTTGGTGAAACACTTTTTCTAGTTTATCGTACATTACAAGTACCTTCTTGTTAATTTGTACACTTGCAACATGTTGTTTTATGAAATAGGCCCCATCAGGAGGTCGCGACGAGCCTATTGGCAACCATTGCTTTAGCGGGAACCAACAAAATGACATACTAATTATAGGTACCGATTCAGCTGTTAAGTTGTGGCCACGATTCGATCAAACGAGATAATTGCCACCAATTCATAGAAATTTCGTGCTAACGTAAGATGTTGAATTAGTGGGGGCGTCAGGCGTCGCACCAGGGGTTCGGGGGGTCGCACCTAATGAAATAACCGTAATTTCCCACCTAAACCTCAAATTCATACCAAAAACTTCGGCGACGAGTTTCTATACGAGTTATACTCGTACTCGTAGAAAGAGCCTAACGAACGTTTTTTGGGAACGTCCCGCTTAAATGCGCCGAGAGAAACGAAATGAGGGCTCATCAAACCTATAAAACTGTCGCTTGTGCGGGAAACACTGGGAGTGAAGTGGATGGTAGAGTAACTGGGGAAGAAATGAGCAGGTAAGAAAATCGCATAAATTTCGAGGATTTATTAATGAAGCCGACAAGAGCTCTCTCTCGTCTTTCATGTAAATTTCCTCTCGGCACTTCCTTTTTGCCGAGGCTCAAGTAGATGAGATAGTTTCGTTTCCTTACACCTTACATAATCAGGGAACGAGGATCTGTCACTTTAGCTTCCACAAATAGATTACCTACCTACTTCTACAACGTATGATTTATACGCAACAAATTAATTGATTGATAAAGATAAATCCATTACCGTTAAGTGGAGTGGCTGAGTTCGAGTTTTTAGCGAATTTTCGTAAAAAATGAAGCTATTGCAATGGCTCCAAAAATTATAAAATCTAAATTTTTGTGAATTTTCTCCACTGAAATCTGTTTGGAGGTATTCTGGAACGAATCCTAGATTTTAACACTTTTTCATATATATATAATATATATAATATAATAACTGTGAGGGACCTTTTCCGTTAATTCACTACCATTCATTCTTTCTGACCTGTATGTCCAAATAATCTGTATTTTTACTAAGGGATTGACTACTTGATGTTATGTAATTTTGAGATGCGAGCTTGCGAGCATCCAGACCACCAAACTATACACATCATTCTGACCTACACGTCCAACTAATCTGAATTTTTACCAAAGGATTGACTACTTGATGTAATGTATTTTTTAGATGCTAGCTTGTGAGCATCCAGACCACTAAACTATACACAGCATTCTGATCTATTTTACCACAGTGGACGTAGACTTAATGATTGGGGAACAGTTCTTAGAACAATATAATATATATCAAGCGGTAGTGAATTAACGGAAACGAATAAAAGGGGTGGTAGTGAATTAACGGAAAAGATCCACTGTGAGTTTCCTTGTAATTTATCTATATATATATATATACATATGTTCTATTTTTCTCCGCACATCTGTGCCAAAGTACATATATATATATAACAATATGTTGGTTCTCGACCACTTCTTAAAACAAGGTGTTACGGTTCTCGAGGGGGGTTAGTCAATAAATAAGTTTTTTCCTCACGCCGACGTTTCATCCAATTTATTAGACATCTTCAGGGCTGAGGGACGTTATTGTTCTATTTCATTCTATATTGTAGATCATGCTGTAGCATTAAGTTAGTTAATGAACAATGTGTGAAAAAACTATAAAACTATGGCGACAATAAATATGCTGTGGGAAGGAATCTTAGTTTACTAACTTCAGACGATTTAAACCTGTGATATGTATCTATTGTAATACTTAGATTTCAGCTCTTGTTGCGTTTAAAGGGGCGAATAATGTGTATTTGTGATTAGAGAGTTTTTGTTCTTCCCGTAATTTTCTACCCGTGTACGGGAAAAGACTAAAATACCAACTGCGCATGCGCGAATCTTCACGTCAACGTGTAGAACTACGCGTGTACGGGAAAAAGGCTTATCTACACGTGCGCGGGAAAATTCATTCGTTGGAATCTCGGCCTACGGGTAGTCATCATAGCCTGACGCAAAGATAACAACAGTTGCCGGTAACCACAGTGTGACCAAGGTAACCGCAGTTACGCAGTTACCAGCAAACATAACCACAGTGTGATTCGGTCAACAAGCCGATAGGTTATAGTGAAGTGCTCCGCTACAAAATTCATTCATTTAAAGTAAGCAATAAATTTATTTATAATTCTTGTATTTATAAATAATTATAAAGAAATTAATTATTTAAATGAAATGTAGTTTAAGTGAACGAACTTCGTTTTCACGTTAGCGTGACGTTAGCGTTTGGTTTTTCGCGTATACGTGTAAAAATACGCGGAAAAATCACGAGAAGAGCTAGCATCTCCAGCTGCTTGCTCTAGACGCTGCTCTACGCGTCAACGGGAGAAAATCTTACGGGAAGAACAAAAACTCTCTATTAATTAAATTATAATTATTTCTCCATGTTCTGCAGTCAATGATAAATATTATCCCAAAGAACCGATGAAAAGCATCCGCAACGCTGTACGTTGAACGGCTAGAACATCGAAAAAAACACCTTCGGATTTCTAAGCTCGAGACCATGCAGTGCTAGCGAGTCTATTGATTAGCCGATCAAGATCTAACTTCCATTAATGGTCGCTAGGTAGTGGGGCCAGAAGACATTGAAGTTTCCTTTGAAATATCAGCTGATAGATAATATATCGCACCCCTGCAAGAAAAGTGACACTTTTAAAAAACCTCACTTTTCAGGAAAGCCAAAAAACCGAAATCAGTAACACAATAATGATGATTACGTCCAAACGCTGCTACTTCGGACTGCCATTTTAACTGATTGTGCGGAAGAAGCAATTCAGATAACAAATATCTTAATAATTGTTTTGTTAATGTCATCAGGAATTGATTATTCGGCCAACAAAAGGCGAATTTCGTCGATGTGTCACTTTTCTTGCCGGAATAGTTCAAAAGGTGCTAGTAAATTAAATTGTAAGTAGCTATGCAAAACGACAATTCTATTTTTTTAAATTGAAAAAAAGTGTGTGAAACAACAAAAAGCTTGCTGTAACAGCAACATTTCAATAGAACAGAAGGAACAGCGAACCTTAATCACAGCACTTGAAAAAGTTGGGCACTTTTGGGTGGCACTTGATTAGGTACTTAGTCTTAAAATTTCCCAGATGAATGTCATCATTCTCAAACTAAATTAATTACCTATTTAAAGAACTAGAGAACGCAACACAATACTAACTTATACATCCATTTAAAAAACAACTTCAGTCTGTAAAGAAGTACTCGCATTTAAGAAAAAATGGTTCATAAAACCAAGGAACATTTAATAAAAAAAAGTTTTTTCTGAAGAGATTACAATGGTTTATTAAAGAATGATAAACCAAAAGAGATAGGTAGGACCTAAGGCTATTGGTAATACCTAAAGCACCAACAACTGACACTGTAGAAACTAATTAAAAAGAGTTTGGCACGAAGAAGTGTTGTGCCATTAGAGCTAAGACTAGGAAATTCGGAGTCACATATAAGTCATTCGCAGTCAGTTAAATAAGGCGCGACAGTAGGATTCATAAAGTTGAGGAATCAGGTTGTCAGCAATCAAATCATTAATATCTGATTTCTTACCATCTGCTAGTGGTATCTTGCTTGAGTAAGCAGGGGAAAGACTGAGCTCGCAAGGATGGGACGAAGAAGCACGCCTCGAACAGGCTCGAGTATTTTTGACAACCACTTCCGAAAATTCATGTTTGAAACCAGATTTTTAAAAGAAACAGAACCCTTTGAGTCGATTTTTGAGCCTTCATAACCCTTAGGTCTGTGATTTTAATTGACTTTCCATTAACGGTTTCACTATAATTAGTTCCAGTTTGCTGTGCCAAACCCTTGAGATCATAAAACTGGGAAAAATTTTCTCGAAGTGTCACTTTTCTTGCTGGGAGTTGGCCCAAAACAGGTGCGAGGAAAACTGACACTAGCGACTTCCCACGGCCAGTGTTGTTACTACAGCCAAAACAACTTTTTCCTCTGGTAGATATCAGTCTGGAGCACGCAATGAAAATGCTAACCCAAAACCGGATTTTTCGAGAAGTGTCACTTTTCTTGCCGGGGTGCAATATACTTTGCGAAATCTAGTTTATTAACTGTTGTCCGAGCCTTTGTACCTACCAGTGAAGTATTGGTACCTAGCTGCTTAACTTCATCTCATAAATTGCACCTAAGTCTATCTATAGGTAGCGGAAGCATTGTTTTCACATTTGAGAGCTTTAATAATGTTAGTCTCCAAAAATGCAAACATATTGTTAATTGTGCACCAATGGTCTGCTTAGAAGGCCTATATAACGCAGAAATAATGAACGTTTGTGTAATAGTTTACATCGTTTTCTTCCTTTTTCTCACTTGAAACAATGATAAAACACTGTAAAAACATAGTACATGAATATTACAACTTTTTAGTCACAGACTAGAGTGTGTAGGTTCGAGTGGCAAATATAGCGAGGTACAAATTACTGTATAGTGAGCTAATCGGATTAGTTCATGTAAAGGCAAAAATAATCCACTTTATGGGGCTCGTATTTCAAACGCGACCTTCTGTTCGTTTTCCATACATTCGTATTTGAGGGTTGATCAGGCTGAAATTTCTCTCACAGACTCGTGCTAATCCGGTGAGAGGAGAGGAGGGAGGGGGTGAAATCACATTGAAACTCGATGCGCACATCGGTCTGCGCAGAACGCTGGTTTATAGATGACATTTTCAAACGGATCCTGTGATTCATTATAACCTAAGTTCAACATCATAGATGTAAGCATCTGCTGAAAGGGAGTGAAATAAAAGTTCCAATCATGCAGCATGATCGTATGAGCGAATTTTCGTAAACTATCCTATTATATTATGTTGCACTTTTTTTTTTTTTTTTTTTTTTTTTTTTTTTTTTTTTGAAAATTAAGGACTTGAGTGAAAAGGAATTGGTAACTACACATATTCTAAATAAAATATTCTGCAATACAAAAGAGGTTTTGTATTTTTAGCTTTGTTTTGACAGTTTTAGCGAATTTTCATAGAAAATAAAGCTATTGCAATGGCTCCAAAAATTTTAAAATAAAAATTTTCAAAAATTTTCTTTATTGAAATCTGTTTTGAGGCATTCTGAAATGATTCCTGGATTTTAAAGCTTTTATATATATATATATATATATATATATATATATATGTGTGTGTGTGTGTGTGTGTGTGTGTGTGTGTGTGTGATTTCGCTGGCCCGTACCAAGAAACGGCAGCTCCATCTTGCCGCTCTGGACGTCGCTAAGGCCTTTGACACAGTTAGCCACTCTGCCCTGACCGATTGTCTTCGTGGTGTCGGGGCACCTGCTCGTTTGATTGAGTATGTTGCCTGCCTGTACCACGAAGGCGTGACGGTCTTCGAGGCACGAGGTGAGATGTCAGGGGATGTTGTTATTGGGCGCGGGGTACGCCAGGGGGATCCTCTGTCGCCACTCCTCTTTAACCTGGTCGTGGATACGGCCTTGGGTAAGCTGCCAGCTGAAATAGGATTTGATCTCGCCCCTGGGGTGCGAGTAGGTGCATTGGCTTTTGCTGATGATGTCATCCTACTCGCAGAAACCCGTGAGGGCTTGCAGATCTCCCTCAACGCATTTGCTGAGCAGCTAGCCAGGTGTGGTTTGGTGGTAAACCCAGCTAAGTGTGGGTCGGTCTCCTTGGTCCCGTCCGGTCGCCAGCATAAGGTGAAGGTGGTGGATGAGGAGTGTTTTGTCTTAGGACAAACTTCCATCCCTGCCCGATCCATGCTGGAGGTCTGGCGGTACCTTGGAGTCGACTTCATGGGTGTTGCAACCATTGCCGCAAGCCGTGTGGACCTTAGTGGAGCATTAGCTCGTGTCACTAAGGCTCCATTGAAGCCACAGCAGAAGCTGCGCCTCCTTCGCACGTACTTACTGCCAAAGCTAACCTATGGGTTAGTCTTTGGCAGGCTTACTGCGGGGAGGCTGCTTGAGTTAGATCGTGAAGTTCGCTCTGCTGTGCGCTCTTGGCTAGGCTTTCCACCTGGTGTCCCAAGTGCTTACATCCACGCACCGGTCAAGGCCGGTGGGCTCGGTATTGTCTCTCTTTCTGCCAGCATCCCATCATTACACCGCCAGCGCCTGCTTGACCTTAGGGGCTCGAGCTGGGAGGTTGCCCGTACTACTGCTGACCTGGACTTTGTCCGGCAGCAGTTGTTGTGGTGTGATCAAGCAACACCAACTGCTCAAAAACCCAGCTCATCTCTGAGTTCGCTGCTGCACTGCATGAGTCAGCAGATGGTAAAGAACTCCGACAGTGATCTGAATGCCCCATTTCTACTCAGTGGGTGGAATGGGCTTCAGAGGGCATTGGGGCCCGCGACTATCGCCATTTTCACGCCGTCCGGGTGGCCACATTGGCCACCTCGGTGAGGTGTTCGAGGAGTAGTCGCGGGACAGTGGATACCCTTTGCCGTGCCTGTCGGGGTAAAAATGAGAACCTGTATCATGTAGTGCAGCAGTGTCCTCGTACTCACGGTGGCCGCATTCTCCGTCATGATGCGGTTGCCAAGCAGATAGCAGGCGCTCTGTCATCCAGCGGTTGGGCTGTTGAGAGAGAGAGACTATATCACATGCCGAGTGACCGGGGCAAGAAGCCGGATATCGTTGCTGTCAAGCCCGATGGGTCTGCCATTATCCTGGATGTCCAGGTTGTCAGTGGCAGCGTGGACATGGAGCAGACCTGGCGGGCTAAGAAAAGTAAATATGATAGAAATGATCTGCGACAGGCGATATCTGAGCTAAAAGGAGTGGCACCTAATAACATCAAGGTCATGGCTGCGACCTTGTCATGGCGCGGGGTGTGGTGCGGGAAAAGCGCCACGGAGTTACTCGAGTTGGGCATCTCTGCAGGAGTACTCCGTGGTATCACCACCCGCGTCCTGAGGGGTTCTTACTTGAACTGGTGGTCATTCTATAGGGGCACTTCCTTTCATCCCATTCTTCCTCCTCGTCCTGCAACTTCCCTTATCCCTAGAGCCGGCGTCGGGTAAACCTGGGCGTCCTCCCCACTTTTTATTTTATTTGTTTATTTTTCAATTTAATGGTGTGCCCCCTCCGCCTTTGAGGGGAGTTTTGTAAAAAAAAAAAAAAAAAAGTGTGTGTGTGTGTGTGTGTGTGTGTGTGTCATTCCAGACGATAACTCTCGATAGAATTGAGATAAAAACTTCGTTCTTTCGCCAAAAAATCAAGCATTTCAAAAGAAAGGATGAGTTCGTTGGACAACACTTTTTGAGCACATTAAATTGGTCAAATTTCAAAAAACGTACTTGAACAATCACTAAAAAAGACAAAAAACTACTAAAAATTAACAAATTTCTATTTTTTAGCAGAATGCTACTCGAAAAAAATTAATCGAACATGAACTAGGACATTTAAAAATGTAAGCACAAAATTGTACTGAAAAATGTACTTGAATTTCATCAAAATAAGCTAAAAATTGATAGGAACACTTGAAAAAATCGTAAAAATCCACAAAATCGTTTGTTCATTGGAATATTACTGACAAAAAGTTAATTTGCTATAAAATGTATAATGAAATTTTTATTTTTCCCCAAAGTGCTCAAATTTCAACAGAATTTAACATAAATGTAATAGGACCGTTTATGAAAATTCGCTCATACGATAATGCTGCATGACTGGAACTTTTTTATAGATCTTCTGGCAAATTTTGAAGAAATATAAGTACCAAAAAAATTTAGCATAACTTTGTGTATACATTTTTTAAAGTTCTAGTTCATTGTTGATGAACTTTGGACTAACTTTCTGCTAAAAAAAAAACACGTTTTATGATTTTTATCCGTTTTAAGCCAATTTTACCTCTTTTTTTAGTACATTTTTGAAATTTGATCAATTTAATTTGCTCAAACAGTAATAGCCAACGAAATCATCTTTTCGATTGGAAAGCTTGATTTTTTTCTCGCAAGAACGGAAGAATACTTCGATATCTCAAGAATTGTGGAAAGAAGACAGGAAGGGGGGAGGAGAGTTACAATGTGATAATCAGTAAATTAAGAAACGAAAAAATGATGCTCAATGTAATTTGCATTTGTTCAAGCGCAGAATGAACTAATGAGTTGAAAACAATGAAATAGGTTCGGAACCATCTACAACCTAAACCGCGAATTAGTGGACCATTTCGTCAAAATGGGATGAAAACTGGAAATTAAGGTCATTTCAAGTACTTCACATTGGCGCATGTGCAGTAGATATTAATGATACAATCGTGTTGATATGTAGTAATCAAGTCATCTTCTTCCAACTATCAGCGTGAAAAAATGGAGCTTAATGGGATTTACGTTTGCGCATGCGCAGAATGAAGTATTGATTTGGCAAAAATGAAACTGATAGGGGACCATCTACAACCTAACCCTCGCATTCTCTGACAATTTCGTCGAAGTCGGATAAAAACTATGGAAATTATGGTCGTTGAAAGGATTTCACATAGGCGCATGCGCAGTAGGTACTAATGGTACAATCACGTTGAAATTGATATGGGATGATCGAATCATCATCCTGTAACTATCATCTAAATTTGAGCGAGATCGGACAAATAGGGAGTGAGAAAAATGATGCCTGGTAGAATTTACGTTTGCGCATGCGCATAGTGAAGTATTGAGTCAAAAACGGTGAAATTGATAGGAGACCGTCTACCCTCTAGTCTGCACATTCCTTGAAGATCTCATCCAAATCGGGTAAAAACTGTGGAAAATATGCTTGTTACAAGGATTTGCGGACAAACGACAGACAGACACACACAAACACATACACACACAGACCAACAGACACGGAACCAAAGTTGTTCAGAATGGTCTAAAACATGAAATGCGAGTGGAAATGTTGATTTTGGAGAACAAAAATTCTTTTCTCCAGAAAGTGAAAACAATGTTTCCGCTATCTTCAGGTAGACTCGGAAGCCATTATTATCATCAAATTCGTCGCACACATCTGAGTTAGTGTATGATGTAAAGCATACAGCCAACTAGACCAGCTATGATCGTGACAAGAGACCCCAGAGGGTATGATAGGAATCTGCTGCAGAACCTCTTTGAAGGAGAGAGTTGGGGCAGACAACACCGCTCTAATATGCGTGTAGCAAGTTTGCTAGCTATTTATTATTTATTTATTTGTTTACATACATGTTGTGCATATTTATATCAAAATTTAGTATAAGTGTCAACAATTACGGTAAAATCTACATTATTACAATCACTCCTTATGGTAAAAAACTTCATTATTGCTCTGCAAAGGCTCGCACTTTTTCTAGACAATATCACACAATAATTGTATTATATAAGTATGCGGAATAAAAAACGGGGCAAGAAACCGAGAACGACAAACAACAAAATGTATACAAAACAAACTCAAATCAGCAATTTGCTAGGAGAAAATAGAAATATTGCTATAATCGATTATTTTAATCTTTTCTATCAAACTATTTCAATCACCACAGAAGGCTTCTAATTGTTATTTTTTTATCTTTATTTCAACTGTGATTTAATTCGTAAATGGTATAATAGAAACGATATAGGTACCTAGCAAAAATCAAAAACTAGTAAAAGAATACAGGAAACAACCAAGCTTGATCAAGTAGGATATAAAAGTAGGGGAAGTTAACAGGAGAATTTGGTGGATACTGAACAAAGGATATTTTTCTAGGGAAAAATCGCATATGGACTAGCCCCAGAAGGTAGTGGGAAACGGCTTGATTTCAGTTTGCAGTAGGTATCCACATTTCTGTTCCGTTGACTAGGTGATTAGAGACTTTTTGTATTCCTCGTATTGGTATTTCTCGTAAACACGAAAACTCGCTGTTAGAGCGAGCACGATGAATGCTAACCCTTTTTGCATCGATTTCTCGTAGCGTTTTCGTAAGCCCGAGAGGAAGGGAACTCTTACAGAGACGTTAACGTGACTCTTGTAGTGAATCACTGCTCAAAACTCAATTGTCACAGTAGACTATTTCCAAAATATAACATGAATTAAGAAACAACGACCACTTACCTCTACATCATATGAAAACGATCCAGCGAAAACGAATCTTTAAAACGTGTAAAATGAACCTTGAAACAAAATCTTGAGAATGAAAAAGCTGAAATCTTCGATAAAACGACGAAAGCAAGACAAAAAAGCCGCTAATGACCTTTCTCGTTGAGGTGCGGGGAAAAAAACAAAAGAAAGACAAATACAAAGGTTAAACCAACAACAAAAGACGGCAAGGGGAAAATTCAGCCGATTTTGTCGGGTGTGTATGTGTATCCATGCCAACTGCATGATAGTTGCTAAGTTATTCTAGAGTGTTATCCTAGAAGAAGGTCAAGTTTTCGTCTCGTAATTACGATTCCGAAAAAGCTGAGCACGAGTAAAGCTGACTCTTCCCGTTCCGAAAAGCGTTTCCACGTTACGAAAACCTCTTCTCGTTTCGGAAAGGCCATTTTCGTATACGAGAAAATGAATACGAGAAGTACAAAAACTCTCTATTATACTCCTCTCCGAGGGGCTGTACAATTATTATACACGCCATTTTGCGTTTACACAAACGAACCAAATAGGTAAGAATTTCTTTATTGACATGGATATGTCTTTTGGCTGGGGGTCAAGGACTTTTTCGCGACACTTTTTTTTCCCGACCGACACTTTTTTTCCCGACCGGCACATTTTCTATTGATTTTCACGTACAACCAAGGCGTTACTAGGGAAGAGTAACTCCCATAGTTTTCACAGTAGGAAAATCGTTCGCCACTTTTTGGAATGCTCTCATTTTACCACGTCATTTCATGACCTCTAAGCCATTGTAGTGTCAAGGATTGCTGATTTATTACTCCAAGTTAAAAACTAATATTGTTTTGTAACCATAATGGAATAATCTTGTGAATAGAAGGCAGTACATGGTTGGTATACAATTGAGTAGTAGGTACCAACTGGTAAGCAGTAGGTACTAGACATGGGAACTTGGCAATATGTCGACACATAAACTGGTCGACACCTCCTGTCGCCATATTTCCACACCAGGTGTTGAAGAACGTCGATAACGCACATCTTTGAAACTGGTCGACGGATTTGTGTCGAAAAATTTGAGATCCGTTTTTCGCTGTATTTCAACAACAGGAGTTGAACATGAGCTAAAAACACCCCTCTTGAAACTGGTCGACTGCTAAACGACGACAAAAGGGTTGTTTGGCCACTACCTGTCCTCAGCCTTGGTCCTATGGGGTCTTTCAATCCGAGGATTAAATGAAAAGTCACATTTACGTTTCTAAACTGTTATGTGATCGTGTTATGAGATCACGAAACTATACACTTCATTCTGATCTACACATCCAACTAATCTGCATTTTTACTAAGGGATTGACTACTTGATGTTATGTATTTTTGAGATGCGACCTTGCGAGCATCCAGACCACCAAACTATACACTTCATTCTAACCTACATGTCAGGTATACGAAGGATGTCGATGTAAATATGTCGACGTATCCCCATGGTTGACTTGGACGACCTTTTTCAACAAGGGGTGTTGAAAGTTGTCGACTAGTCGCTGTATTTTTGTGTCGCCATATTTCCAATGCCTGTGAAATCGACATTGGTCAACCCTTGGTGTTGAAAGATGTCGACACGGCTTCTTGCCCGTTTGTCGACCAGTTTATGTGTCGACATATTGCCCCCCATCCCTAGACATTTCCATGATCTTTTGTTTTTCCTATCAAGGGAGAAATGTTTTTACGAAGCTTTGGATATATGACCTTGATTCAGTTATATAGGTATATATAATATATACTCGGAAATATATACATTTAGAATCAGAAATTTCGCTTAGGTACAATATTGCATATATACGATGTTATCTTATATATACTTACAATTTGACATGGATATGTCTTTTGGCGGGGGTTTTTGACATGTATGTCTTTGCTCTGGGGGGTCAACCGAAAATTTCCGTCACGCAAAAGTTGATGTCACAATTTCTAATGGTGTTCACGTACAACCCAGCCGTTGCTAGGAGAATGGAACTTCCGCAGTTTTCATCGCACAGAAATCGTTCACCACTCGTTGGAAATCTTTTGATTTATGTGATAAATGTTCACACCTCAAGATACCAATTTCCTCCTCCTTACATACCTGGCTACATTCCTAAATTAAGTTTTTCTAAGAACCTCTAAAGTTGCTAGGCAACCGGATCCGTATAATCATAATAGAAATTGTGTTTTACTAATTACCCCTACATTCTCCAATAATTGAAGATGTTAAGTACTGAAGTCAGAATTTTAAAATTATTAGTTTTGATTGTAAACATACATACCACGAACTTCTGCGTCCTCTGTAATTCATGGAGGGGCTGTGCCCACCCTGCCCCTCCTTAAACTACGCCACTGCGTTCAACTTTATTATTTATTTTCAACGTTTTCTTCGCTTCAATTAAATAATAAATGTTAATAAATAAATTATTGTTATTTGTAACCATGACTGCACGAATATGTAATGCGGGACAAATCCGTTGGGTCAGCTAGTTGTATATATTAGCTATGTGTACTCTGCTAGGTCAGTATTGAAGGCAGTTGAAATCTTAACAGTATCCTATCATAACAACATCAAATCTTGACATAAAATAAAACAAGCACCTACTACCTAAGTTTTAAACAGCATGGTTCTAGGATTGGTTATACAGGGATACTTCCATAGGAGTAGTTCATTCTGAATTTGGACAATGTTTCATGCAAATATTACCGATTTTTACAACTAGCGAACGGCATTATTTTTTGACTGATTTTTCAACTTTGAAATTTTTGAAAACTTGATACATATTCTTATAGGAAATTTTACGCTGATACCGAATATACCACGTTAGTATGCTGAAAAAATTATTTCGCACAACAAATCGCAAAAAACAGGCTATTTTGAAATTATTTACTACCTTTTTGAAAATTTCAACCCGAAGATGTAATCCTATCACGCTGGCCAACGAACTTGAACTTTCGTTTTGTGTCCTTAACATTTTAAAATTTGTTTGAAGTTTCTAGCACAATTCTACGGACAGTTATCGTCTGGAATGACACATACATATATACATTCATACATCCATACATACATTAAAAAATGCGTTAAACTTCAGAATATGATTCAGAATAGCCTGAAACGGATTTCTGCATAAAAATTTTTCAAAAATTCACATTCTACAAATTTTGAGGCGAGAGCAATAGCTTAATTTTCTTCAAAAATTCGCTAAAAGAAAGTAAAGACTTCGTTACCCCTGAAGCTATAGGTAAAGGCTCTTAGACAAGGCTTTATCTTTCTAAGAGAGGTCTCTAATTTCGAGTATAGTTAATTGATTCAGCGTGGGCCACCCTGAGCACAGGAAAATCCATTTCAAATAAAAGATCGAATTCGCCCAAACGGGGAATACTGTATAACTTTTGTTTCATAGATTTTAACGGTAGTGCGCTAGCAAAAATGCCGTCCTGGCTTTGGCTTTCTAAGTACGCCTTCGACTACGATCAGACCTTTTCCCACATAAAACCCGTTCCTACAAAGAGAAAAACAAGAAAAATCCTCAACTCCTATTGTTTCACGGTAAGAACATACCCTGAGGGAAAGCCTTCTTAAAGAAAGGAAAAAAGGTCCCCCTTCAATTCCATGGTATTGAACGACCGTATAAAAGCCATAAGGTGGTGATGTTGGGAAGCTGGGGCTTTGTTTGCAAATATTTGTTCATTCGAGGTTTTTATTTTAACCTCAGATGTGTTTCCGCGATAGCGTTCTATCGGTGTCTGAGCTTTTGATAGGCGTGATTCCTTCTCTGCATAATGTTCCTGTCATTTAGGATGACTGTGCGAGTATTTGTTCAAAGCTACATGTTACTCTTCGACAAGTCAGTTTTCACAAACAACAAAGATCAGTCTGTTACTTAAATGACAAAACTGTGTACTTACCACACATTGCTAAACATTTTATATACAGGGTGTCCCCGAACCACCCCCCCACTCCCCCGCTCCCGCTAAAATCGTTGATAATGGGTCAAAAAATAATTTTTTTAAATCTTTGTTTTTTGCAAAGGTGTCAAAAATGAACAAAATTGCGTATTGCGCACCTGATCATAAACATCAACTCCGTTATTTCAAATGAGAATCCACATTTTTATTGCAGATTTGAATTCTGCGTAAAATGTTTGAAGAAATGACCATCGCTTAATTTTTTTAAGTGCACGCAAACGGGCGCAATCCCGCTTCAAAAGTGCGCGATTGCTCACATCTTCGGGCCAACGTTGAGCCGAAGTTCTATTTTGTTACTAATCTCGACGAGTCTCGTCATTGCAGTGGCGGCTCATCGGTTTTTTGAAGGCTTAGCTATGCGATACTACCTTCTCGAGGTACTCAAGGTGTCCCTTAAAACGTTAATAATCCCCCTGCTAAAATCGTTAATAATGGGTCTAAGAATTTTTGTTCGATCTTAATGTTATTTTGTAAAGATCTCGAAAATGACAAAAATTGCGCATTGCTCACTCGCGCAATTGATACAACTTCGCTATTTTCTTTTAGAATGCTTGTATTTTTAATTTATTTATTTATTTATTTTTATTTATTTATTTTTATTTTTTTATTTTATTTTATTTTTTTAATTTTAATAATTTTTTTTTTTTTAACAACATTCTTACATCAATTCTAAGGAAGCTATCGTCTGACTTCAGGAATCGTTTCCAAATGCCTCAAAACGGATTTTCATGAAAAATTTTTTCGAAAAAGTTAATTTTAATTTTTGTTATATTAAGGTAAAAGCTTCATTTTCTTCGAAAATTCGCTAAAATGAAATCATAATCAATAATTAGCAATAATTTTTCACAAAAATCAGGGACACGTATGTGACAGTTCGCGCGAGATCCAAGAGAATGCGCTAAGCGTCCGTCACTTCTCCGTCAATTGCTATGGTTGGCATAGATGAGGATCCGGGAACCGGAAAATTATCTTCTCCGAACATAGGACATATGCTATTAGTACGAGTTGTATCTCTTATGGTACTATCACACCCCTCTCTTTCAATGAGTGCGGATTTAGCCCCCCATTGCACCTCTGGGGCGCTCCAAGTTCGTTACACGTATCAGTTCATTTGAAAGTGTTAGGAAATCGATTTGGAGCTCGCCTGTAAACGTGCAGACCTGGAATTAAAGCTGAGGGGTTGTTGGACAACGAACACGAGTAAACATGAGAGCTTTGTTGTGACGATGTCGACAGCGCATGACACGAAAACATTAGGTAACAACGACGGCCAGACGTCGACAGTCGACAAGTCCATCAATCAAGTGAAATAAAATACAGTCGTCGAGGGGTATTAAGCATCACTTTCCGACGAGAAATGTCAATCGATCGGTCCGAAAAATAATATCAGGACCGTGTTATTAGAATGATTAGAGAGCCTGAAGGGTGAAAAACAGCCGGCTATGACTCATACCATTCTACAAAAGTTTAAAACTATATATTATAGAATGTAGAAAGATCGTATAGTACACTAAACATAATTTCCTCCCTTTACATTCTTATACAAGGTGTCCCACCGAACGGTTACACCCCCATTCATTTCAACTGAATTCAGCAAAAAATCGGGATCAACACCATCCTTCATAAGTTTTTACGTAGATTTCAGAAAAAATACTTGCACCCGTGTGGCGCAAATGACATCAACTTCGTTTTTTTTTTAATGGGAACCCACATTTTTTATTGCGGATTAGAATTTTACGTGAAATTTCATGAAGAAATGACCCATCAATCCACTACACAGCTGGGTTTTTCTCCCTTGTTCAATACTCAGTTGATTTTTTCTCACAAATGGTTTACTCTAGGTGATGTAGTTACCAAGGAAGCCAATGGCATATCCATTCACTTTTTATGTGCATGTAGCGTTGTTACTTTTGAACAGTTTAACCACAACTCTTGATAATTATTTTTGTCATTCGTATAACTCACCTATGAAATAGTTTGTACTTAGTATGATAAAGTACGCTATTGAAGTTTGATTGTTTAGGAGTTATGATATAACTAAAAACGCTTTAAATTATTACACCGAGTTTTCATTAAAAAAATTCCCTGACATTTAGTGGTTTTTGCCTAAATCCCTGACATTTCCTTGACCTTTCCCGACGCAAAGAATTCCTTAACAATTCCAGGATTTCCTTCACTTTTTCAGTTTGAGGCCACCCTGGATTATTGTTTGCGCATGCGTGGAGAGAAGTATTGATTTGGAAACTATGAAATTGACTGGACTACATCTACAACTTAACCCACACGTTCCCAATTTCATCAAAATTGAATGAAAAGTGTGTATAATAAGCTTGTTACAAAGATTGGTGTTCTTTTTCTTTTCTTGGTCGACTACAAAGCTTCTATATTGAAAGTAGAAACTAAAATATGGTTGATAGTTGTATATAGTCGGGATTCCTCCCAAGAAAAAAGAAATAATTACAAAATCTTTGAAATCATTGTAATGATGGTTCGGTCACCATTCTGTGACCATCATCATCAGATAAGCTAGAAACAACAGAAAATCTGGTAAACTACCATGGTTCGCAAACATATGACATGTGACAGTTTCCGTGAGATCCAAGGGAATGCGCTGCCGTCGCTCCGTTGTTTCCCAATGGGCGTCGGGCGCTTTCTTCCCGTGTTTCGAAAGACTGTGTTTGGCGATGGATGGGTGATCCTAGAACTGGAAAACCATTCTTCTTCTATGCTATTATTAAGAGTTGTATCTCTTATGGTACTGTCACACCCGTCTCTATCTAGAGTGTGGATTTAGGCCCCCATTGCACCATGGGGCGCCTAAGTCCATTACATGGTAGCAGAGCGTGGTTAGGATTATGCACGGCTGACGTCTAGTAATCAAATCCACTATTTTTGGGGCATTAATGTTTCAGAAGAAACATGGCCCAGGTTTCTAAAAGGAATACCCATTATACTCCCTTGGATACATAAATACTTACATTGGTTCTTGATTATTAATTTCTCAATTTATCCCCTCATATTATTTTTGTTTGACATACTTAATTTTCAAGGGCATTGTTCCCAAACCCACGGCATCGTTCCCTATTTCATAAGTCCCCATAGTGGGCACCTTCCATTGTAAGTCTCCAAAGTTAAGCAAGTTAATTCCCCAGGGCATAGTTCCTATTTTCGTAAGTCCCCGAAGTGGGCAGCTCCCTACTGTAAGTCTCCTGGTTGAGCAAGTTATATTATTCCCGATTGTTCCAATCTTTGACTGGAGGTTAACTACCTAATGAATAATTCATATGAAGATTCATTGACAATCCATCCTGTTTTCATTTCACCTTTTTATCCTCAATCGCCAATGCAGCTATTTATTAGTGAGCATCAGTTCTCAACCAGTAAACTATTCGACCTAGTTTACATACTTCTCTTCAATCAAGTATGTTTTTTAAGGGGGGGGGTGGGACAGTTCCCGCGAGATCCAAGGGAATGCGCTGCCGTCGCTCCGTTGTTTCCCAACGGGGGTCGGGCGCTTTCTTCCCGTGTTTTCGAAAGCCTGCGTTTGGCGATGGATGGGTGATCCTAGAACTGGAAAACCAATCTTCTCTGAACGTAGCATTAATGCATAGTTCCCATTTTCGTAAGTCCCCAAAGTGGGCAGTTCCCTACTGTAAGTCTCCTGGTTGAGCAAGTTATATTATTCCCGATTGTTCCAATCTTTTATTGGGGGTTAAGGGCACGTGGTACCCCAACAAAAATTGTTCAACCTTCATTCTATTTTTGCCTTAAATAAAACTAGATTCATTCCTGAACAACATAATATATTGCATATAATATTTACAAAATTCAAATGTCTCACAAATTAACTTAGAAGTTGCCCGCCTCATATTCCGCTGCCCCTGCTTCTTCCAATTCAAACAGCAAGGAACAGTCGATAATATCCACAATACTGGTACTTACAAATCCTTATTCTAATCCTAATCCTAATTTCTTCTTGGAGGATGATAACCAGCTTGAGTCGCCGGATGAAGTGCTAGGAAAAAGAGGGGTTTCAGAGAAAGAAGTTCCAGGAACGGAAGGATCATAGGAAGCCAAAGGATGAGAGCCGGGTGAAGGACTTGAGCTGGATGGTAAGTGGCAAATTTAGGACGCAGAATCATCTTCACGCAACTTCTTGGAGAAATTCGCGATATGGTTGACCTTCTTGAATATTCTTTTACTTTCTTCATTGCGTATAGCACTAAAACTATACGGACTAAACCAATTGCGGACAAACCGAACGGAAAGATGCACGGACGAGTGGAAACGTATACAACATAGAATAACAGAACATTTTATCATTGTTATCATCTTATCATTCTAGTTGGTTGGTATTAAGTATGCTCTAACTGTGTGAAGTGAAGTAATTGAAGTTACTAACTTATTCACACATATTCAAGTCATATTAGTTCACCAAAACGTCGCAGAAGCGTGAATATCGTTACTTTTTCGTTTTATGGCTCTCCTGAAAAGTATATTTTTGCGCATCGAACCCTCTATCTTGGGATCTACTGAACCGAATTAAATTTTCTTTCTTTAGAAAGTTATCCCTCAACCTACTGCATAAATCTGCGGGAATAGTTTATCAAAATAAGTTATTGTAATTACGGGACAGATAATCGAAGTTACCTCAAATACCATCAGTATTTCCGAAATTTGCTTCGATATTGTAGTGCGGCAAATTAATCTTTTTTCAATCTGATTCCGCAGATCTCTAGATCTTTACAAGATCTATCAGTTTAAAAAAAGATCATCGAAATCGGCCAAGATAATGGGTCACGAATTTTGCCATTTTTGGGGGGTACCAAGTGCCCTTAACTACCTAATGAATACTTCATATGAAGATTCATTGACAATCCATTCTGTTTTAATTACACCTTTTTATCCTCAATCGCCAATGCAGGAGCATCAGCCATTAGCGAGCATCAGTTCTCAACCAGTAAACTATTCCACCTAGTTTACATACTTGCTCTTCAATCAAGTATATTTTTTAAGGGGGGGAGTGTGACAGTTCCTGCGAGATCCAAGGGAATGCGCTGCCGTCGTTCCGTTGTTACCCAACGGGTGTCAGTCGCTTTCTTCCCATGTTTTCGAAAGCCTGCGTTTGGCGATGGATGGGTGATCCTAGAACTGGAAAACCAATCTTCTCCGAACGTAGCATTAATGCTATTAGTACAAGATGTACTCTTATGGTACTGTCACACCCCTCTCTATCTATGAGAGTGGATTTAGGCCCCCATTGCACCACGGGGCGCCTAAGTCCATTGCAGACATTATTTTTAGCTTAGCGTTAAAGCGAATTACGTTTGCAAAACATGGTAGTTTACCAGGTTTTTTGCTGTTTCTAGCTTATCTGATGATGGTCACAGAATGGTGACCGAAACATCATTGAAATAATTACGAAGATTTTTAATTATTTCTTTCTCCTTGGGCCGAATCCCGACTATATGCAACTATGAACAACAACACGGCCGACAACACCTCTGTCACGTTAAATATTGTTGGTTGGTTTACGAGATCAATACATGTCATTGCGATGGTAATGTGAAGCCTCACAGCAGATGTGTGTTTTGCAGTTTTCCACTACTCTTCGTAGCTATCACATATCGAAGGGTCTGTGAGTGTGCATACGCCTTCGGACAATAGAGAACTACCGAGGGCAATCTGCATGACAAGTGGAAGCCCTTCAACGTCAGTCCCACAGACGTCAAGGGGGGAAATATAGACAACCTGTTGCTTTCCCTCGCCTCCCCCCAGGTGAATCAATCTGAAACGAAAATACGGGACTCTCGATTGATATTCGTTCACATATTTATGGAGAAGTCCGCTAGTGTCCGTAGGTCGGTTTCAGTGTTGGGCAAAAAAAATGAATATTTCATGTGGTCCCTAAATTCTCTGCTAATTCTTGCACAGAGATTCAGCATTAAGATTCTGTAAGTCCTATTTTATGTACGTTAACGGTAAGTTTAAGGTAAGCTTACGATACATTTTGCTTTAGCAAATTTCCGTAAAAAATGAAGCTATTACAATGACTCGGAAAATTATAAAATCAAATTTTTGAACCATTTCTTCTTTGAAATCCGTTTTGGGGCTTTCAGAAACGAATCCTAGAGTTTAACGCTTTTTCATATATATTAACTAGCCGCTCCGGCTCGCTCCGCTCGCCTCGCTCGCAAAGTGTGGCATATAGGGAATGTTGCTCGCTTCGCTCGCAAAGTGTGGTATGTAGGGAATGTTGCTCGCTTCGCTCGCAAAGTGTGGCTGTATACATGGAATGTATTACAATTGAAACATGTAGGGGATGTTGCTCGCTTCGCTCGCAAACGAAAGATCTCTAAGGGTGGGTTTAACTTCTGTAGGGGATGCTGCTCGTTTCACTCGCTTGAGGAAGTTATACTGCGAAACCAACTTGGCGGACGTTAATTAAAATAGAAATTGAAAGTTTTGTCTAGAAAAAAAAAATTTAGGGGTGGACTACCCCTAACATTTAGGGGGATGAAAAATAGATGTTGGCCGATTCTCATAGATACCGGATAAGCACAAAAAATTTCATCAAAATCGGTCAAGCCGTTTCGGAGGAGTATGGCAACGAAAACTGTGACACGAGAATTTTATATATTAGATTAATTGCTATGCAATTCTTAGGCCGACCCCCAATAATTTTTTTTGTAATGTCCATAACGAAATTAATGATGATTTTCACGTACAACCGAGTAGTTTAGTAGTTTTATAGATTGTGTCACAATTTCAGTGTTTTTCACGAACAACCCAGCCGTTGTTAGGGGAACGAAACTTCCGCAGTTTTCATCGCACAAAAATCGTTCGCCAATCGTTGGAAAGCGCTGGATTTATGTGATAAATGTTCACATTTCAAGCTACCAATTTCCCTCTCCTTACGTACCTGGCTACATTCCAAAACTAAGTTGATTCAGGCTAAGAATTGCATAGCAAATTATCCTCGTTTTCTACGCAGTAGAAAAGAGAAAAGATCCGGCGAGGCGCGAAGCGCCGAGTATAGATTAGGGGGGTTCAATCCCGGGGGGCGAAGAAATTGTTGGGGGTCGGCCCAAGAATTGCATAGCAATTAATATAACTCTCCTTAGGATTGACTTAAAAATTCCGTTCTCGCACCGAAAAATCTAGCTTTCTAAATGAAAGGATGAGTTCGTTGGCTGGCAGTTTTTGAGCACATTGAATTGGTAAAATTTCAAAAAATGTAATAAAAAAATCACTATAAATGGCTAAAAACCGTTAAATTTATATTTTCGGCAGAATATTGCCCAAATAAAGTTTATTTACTATAAAATAGAACATTCAAAAATGTATGTACAAAATTATGCTGAAAAATGTACTTAAAATCGATAAAAACTGCAAAAAAAAAAGCTAAAAATTCAAAACCTCTATTTGAATTGGAAATCATTATTTAGATTACGTTCTTTGCCTTAAAATTAATAATTAACTTTTTTCTTGCACTCTTAAAGCTCAAACTTCAAAACAATTTAACATTATTTAATACGATAATTTATGAAAATTCGCTCATACGATCATGCTGCATGACTGGAAATTTTTCAATTTGGCATTGCACCTCTTTTCCAACTGCACACCATTCTCCAAAACCCAGTGGAACTTTATAATCCATACAAAGGTACTATATGTTAAGTTACTAAAATGGAGACAGAAAAATTAATTTTCACTATCTACAATTCTTTCACTATCTGCAATGAATCGTTTAGTCGTATCGACAGTGATTTGAAACACTGATTTCGTTGATCAACCAAATTTTCCTGTCGTCGGAAATTTTAGATGACCAACACAGCTAATTCACACCCTTGTCAAAAGCAACTAGTTGGTCTGCGGTTAGCGATAGACTAATTGATCTTCAATTCACTAGTAGGTCCTCTGACCAGGTTCCTCACGAAGATTGAAAAACTGGTTGTCAATATAATGTATTTGATTTCGCTTCTTATTCACAATTCTATGTGACGGAAAACGTTGAAAACGATACCAAGCTCGATTGTTGGTTATTAATTTGACAATGACTGTCGTCTGTGACGATGACGGCGAGGCCGTCCTACATCGTCAATGACATCTCTTCAAGCATTTATAGTGATTTCAGTCGATTCTGTGTGGCGAAAACTATTGAAAAGTATGCCATACTCGATTTTCGGTTGACTTGACGACGATCGCCGCCGCAGACGACAAGGTCCTGTCGTCGTATCGTCTCCAAAAACTATACAGTTAATTCCGGATACCTACAGAATCTGCCTACCAAGTTTTTAGTAGTTCCGAATTAAGGCCCGCAGCGCGGAACAAACACACACACACACGCTGATCAACGCCAGATGAGTTGGGACTCAATTCGCCCGTCAATTACGAAAATTACCCAATTGGTTGCGGAAAATATGAACTCCGTCTCCACCCTGATTCCTGTCGGGGATTTGACTCAAAGTAATATCGTTGAATTGGTTTTCTCACTTTCTTGTTACGATTAAGAAACAATATTTAATCGTTATTTCACGATCGTACCAATTCAAGTAAATCATTTTGATGAAACAATTAAGGAGTATCCAACTATTTCTACCCGTAGCAGGTAATGAATTAAATGAGTCGGTCACCTCAAAAAAGTTGCAGCTTGTGGTAATAAATCAAGAAATAAATTTTAGAGTTATCTTGTTGTCATGCAACTGTTATTTATCAGTTGCACAAATGTTGTCTTGCGACATTTGAATACACAGAGTGCAGTAATTATGGGACAAACTCAGGAAATCGATTCTAAAGCTCATTTCTGATCGAAAGTTTCTCCTAGATTTTGACATGGACATGTCTTTGCTCTGGGGGGTCAACCAAAAATTTCCGTGAAGCGAAATTGATGTCACAATTTAAGTGTTTTTCGCGTACAACCCAGCCGTTGCTAGGGGAATGGAACTTCCGCAGTTTTCATCGCACAAAAATCGTTCGCCACTCGTTGGAAAGCGCTTGATTTATGTGATAAATGTTCACATCTCAAGCTACCAATTTCCCCCTCCTTACGTAGTTGGCTACATTCCTAAACTAAGTTGATTGAACTATAAACAATTTTAATAAGCCGGTTACAATATTCTTAACGTAAAGCAATAGCATCATTTACTCCACTCCATAGGAAACATTTTCATCTTCTTGACAACAGTCGACTGTTAACAACAACTCATTGCGTCTGTATTGGAGAAATAACTTTAATTTATAGTAGGTATGCTTTTTGTGCCTCCAAGAATGATAAAATAAATTCTTTATCCTACATTTTGTCGCCTACAGTCCAAAGTTAAAGGATTTGTTTACAACTCTCGAGGACGACCGTTATGAAATCCCCAATTGAAGACATATCCATGTAACATGGTATCTGCTTGTAAAGCAGATAGTGGAACTCGTTTACGAGTTTCGGTACGATTTTCTATTTTTTAACTCTTTACTTTTGAGCTACTACATTTTTGAGATTTTTCTCGTGTTTCATACCTTTTTGACATTTTTATGTCTTTGAACTGGCACATTGCACAAAAAACTGTTACGTAACGTAACGTAAATATTTTGATGATTTCCGCTTACAACTGAGTCGTTGCTAGGGAAATGGTACTTCGTCGTTTTTCATCCCACAAAATTCGTTGACCATTCGTTCGAAAGCTCTCGATTTATCCAACCATATTATGTTTACTACTGCGAAGTGCGTGGCCAACAAGCTGAGTTATGAGCAAGGTTATTTGAATAATTGTGTACACTCAGGTGATCATTCTCAATAATTGATATTGTGAACATGATTGCCACCGCTTGTTAATTTCTGATGATTTCATTGAGCTGGTGTTTCGATGATTTGATTCATAGCAGGTGATCCAAATATTGCGAGAACGGTTTGATTTGTGAAGCGGTGGTTAAATCATTTTAATAGGTAATTTCTATGCTTTACACTCTAGGAAGCTGTAATTTCGTATGTAGTCTCTTTAGCACATTTACGTGACGATGCCCAGGGTCCGGATCAGCTGAGTGGCTCTTAGAGCTTGCATACGAGTCTGCAGGGGGGTAGGTGATGTAGCCTGGCTCGAATTCAATGAAGTACCCACGGGTGTTGGAACAATGAGTCAACACGATCGCGAATTCAATTAAGTACCCACGGGTGGGCGGTTTCTCTTATGGCCCATTTAATTGATTTGTACGCCCCGCCGTGCGATGCACGGGTGAGATCTGCCTAGTAATAAATTTTCCACAGTTTTCATCTGATCTGAATGAAATTTTCTGGGAATGTGCGAGCTACGGTGTAGACGGTCCCCTGTCAGTTTCATTTTTGCCAAATCAGTACTTCACTCTGCGCATGCGCAAACGTAAATTACATCGTGCTCCATTTTTTACGCCCTAGTCGTCCGATCTCGCTCAAATTTGGATGGTATTTGGGGGATGACAATTTGATCATCCCATATAAATTTCAACATGATTGTATGATCAATATCTACAGCGCATGCGCCTATGTGAAAGTCGTGTAACGACCTTAATTTCGAATTTTTTCATCCGATTTCGATGAACTTGTCAGATAATGCGCGGGTTAGGTTGTAGATGGTCCCCTATCAGTTTCATTGTTGCCAAATCAATACTTCATTCTGCGCATGCGCAAACGTACACTCTAGTCGTTCGATTTTGCTTTAATTTGGATAATAGTTGGCTTAGATTAGATGACTTGATGACCTCATATCGATTTCAAAACTATTGTATCATTAATAGCTACTGCGCATGCGCCATTGTGAAATACTTCTAATGACCTTAATTTCCACAGCTTTCATCCGATATTGATGAAATTGTCAGCGAATGTGCGGTTTAGGTTGTAGATGGTCCTGTACTTATTTCATTGTTTTCAACTCATCAGTTCATTCTGCACTTGCACAAACGTAAATTACATTGAGTATAATTTTTTCGTATCTTAATTGACTGATTATGGCATTTCACGATACTCCTTGATTTACCCCTTTCCGCTAAGGAATTTTTCAAGATGATTTAAAACTTTTCAATGATCTATACATTCATGATAGCTAAACGAGGAAGCTATGTGCCACACCCAACTAGGCAGACCTTTTTGCCATGAAATCGAGGTTTTGCGTGAATAATTACCCTCTAAGAAAATTCAAGTTTGGGGGCAATTTTTACGTATTTTTTTCACGCTGAATCGAATGGCAACATTTGGAGATCTTCCAAACTCCGTCATAGCCGAATTTTACACTTCAACTAACAAATTTTACCCTTAAAAACACATGAAACTGAGCATAATAAATGAACTATAAATTCTTTAGTTAAAGTGTAAAACTCGGTTATAACACAAAAACAAAGCGATTTAAAAAAATATCTCTAAGAGGAACATTCGATCAGAAACGAGCTCTAGAATTAATTTTCTCAGTTTGTCCTATAATTACTGTATACACCCTGTATTATATTCGTAGGTACGAATGCATTTCAGCATAGTTGAGATGTAGTTTATGGGAAAACTACAAGATGCAGTAGGCTGTGGTGTGTGGTTACGTTTCCCTACAGCTTTAACCCCGTATCTCATGCCCAGAACTTCCTCATTATCTGCTCACCTCAACTTTCCCCTCAAAGTTATCCAGAAGCCTCATTTCCATCTTCAGATAACGCAAGACCTCCTTCTTCGACCTGGTTATTTCGAAGGCTCGATTTTCGACACATCAATTTTGACATGAATATTACTAATAGCCGATGTTCCATTTACCAGGCCAAAAAAAAAAAAAAAAAAAAAAAAAGAGAAAAAAGTTACGAATTATCATAAAATGCGTGAAACATCGAGTAGATTCATTGGTGCTTCCTCACTACTGGAAGCAGATTTTTTAGATTTTATTTATTTCTTGGTTTTTATACAAATTGTTCATTGCAATTGTTATACATAGTGATGTGATAAATTATAGAATTAGATGAACAGGAATAAACGGATAAAATACCAGAAATTAGTCTGGGGCGTGAGGACATGAAAGAAAAACGTCACGCCAAGCCGGCCGGGTGCCACCCCGACCGGGCTCGGACCCATCCCACCATGGCGGCTTCCGAGAACGAGCAGAAAATCGTGGACACCCCCCCCCCCCCCCCCCCCCACCAACTGAAACCCGGCCAATCGTGGCTCTGTCATGTATCTATGGGTATATATTTCAAAAAAAAAAAAAAAAAAAAATCCCAATGAATTATCTCCTTGCTTAGGAACGAAGGAGGATCTTCCGGCGGAAGGGAGAGAACCCAGTGCGGAACATCAAGAAAGAGAAGAAACACTGAGGAAATGGCAGGCTAGATGGGAGTGTAGCATATTTTTGTTATTATTATTATTAATTTCATATGATTTGTTTACCTAGGAATTCGGTAACTAATAAAAAGTGCAGTCTTCATTCAAATCGCGTATGGTTCATTCGTAGTTCATAAATATTATTATACGGAGTCATCTAAAGGAGGATGAGACCCGAGGCCGCTGGATATGCCAGTTCATTCCCAGCCTGGGCGTCTGGGTGAATAGGAAGCACGGTGAGATGAATTATTACCTCACCCAGTTCCTCACTGGCCATGGTTACTTCCTTTTATTCCTCGCAGAGATAGGAAAGAAGGAGGATCAAGGATTCAGATACTGCCGACAGGGGAATGAAGATACCCCTCACACAAGTTGCGGTGGCAACTGTGACAAAATAAAACTAAACTTCAAGAGTATTTTTGCGGTCCTAAAAAGCCAAGGAGCAGGATAGACCCTGGGAATAAAGAAGTCATAAAGATGTGAGGAGCCAAAATGACCAAAAAAAAAAAAAAAAAAAAACGCTGCAAATTATTACACAAAGGTTTATTATTTATGTATTATACAGCCCTTCTACGTAGATCTCTGGTCCATAATTAGTAATCGCCGCTTAAAGTATATTTAGTATCGGAACTCTGAGCTTCGGACCTCACAAATAGGTTCAATCCATTACAGCAGCGGAATCTCACAATTTTACGCTTTTTAATATAGTTGATAAACAAAGCAATTTATTACCAAGTCATCTTTCCAACACTTAAAAGTGTTACCTATACTGTAATTGATATCATTTAATTGGTTAAATTTCAAAAAATGTGCTGACAAAATCACTGAAAATGGCTAAGAATTGTTAAATTGATATTTTTTAGCATAAGATTGGTCAAATAAAGTTTATCAACTATGAAATAGAACATTCAAAAATTTATGTACGAAATTATGCTAAAAACTTGAACTTCATTAAATTTTGTTTTAAAAAATCTATAAAATTGCAAAAAATAGCCTAAAATCCAAAATCTCTTTTCGAATAGAAGAGTATCATTTAGAATACTTTTTTTTTTTTTTTTTTTTCATGAAATTAATAGCTAAAATTTTCTTTTCACTCATAAATCTCCAATTTCTATACAACTTGAAATATACACAAAACGCAGCAAATTATTTCACAAAGGTTTATTATTTTTTCAATTGAGTATGATCGTAGTTTTAGTTGGCTTGCGTACGTCATAAGGCCCGTCCAGACTCCTCGGCGTGTCCTATTTCGAGTTGCCACAACCTATACTTCTATAATTATATACGCATATTTATATTTCTCGATTTGAGCTCCTATCTATTCAAATAGTTTATTGCCTTAATAATATCATTGTCTAAGTACGTACGAAAAGTCGAGAGGATATGTTATTAAATATGCGTAGGAAAAGCATTGGTATTAACACACAAATATGACCTAGGAAAAACATATATTCATGCCTCGAAGGAACGCTGTACCCACCTCATGGTGTCGCGGCGCCTCCTCTCACTCCACCCCCCGCTCACCCCCCTCACCACCCACCGTGACCCCCTGTCAAGCGTGCCAGGCGTGCGTCTAACACGTCCTAAAAGAAACTTTTTCGTCCGTTTTTGGCCCATAGCATCTATGCGAGTAAAGCGATCGGGATGTTTAAACGTTAGGACCAACTAGACCCAAAATGGAGTCTACGTGCGAAAGAACAGGTTTTTTAAGTCAATTCTTAGGCCTTTTATGGCCCGGACGGCGGACGGCGCGGACGGCGGACGGCGGACGGACATTTCAATTTTGGATTCTACGCACCTTGAAACGTAAAGTGACAAAGTTTGAGGGGGGGTTATAAAAATTTTTTGCTACACGATCACAT
The DNA here is from genome assembly GCA_030762985.1 of Adelphocoris suturalis. Classification (NCBI taxonomy): domain Eukaryota; kingdom Metazoa; phylum Arthropoda; class Insecta; order Hemiptera; family Miridae; genus Adelphocoris; species Adelphocoris suturalis. The sequence continues at coordinate 135,425,387 of CM061042.1, forward strand.
AGGCTTATTATTGGAAATAATAAACCAAAAATACACTTTTTCATCTATTTTTGGCTCATAGCACCCATGAGAGTGGAGCGATCGAGCTGGCGAGAAGTTAGGACCAACTAGACTCTAAGTGGAGTCTATGTGCGAAAGAACAGATTTTTTAAGTCAATTCTAAGGCCTTTTATGGCCCGGACGGCTGACGGCGAATGGTGGACGGCGGACGGACATTTCAAATTTGGATTCTACGCACCTTGAAACGTAAAGTGACAAAGTTTGAGGGGGGGTTATAAAAATTTTTTGCTATACGATCACATAGGTAGGCTTATTATTGGAAATAATAAACCAAAAAGTCAACCACCCCGAAGTAGTACTAAATAATTGGTTCCAGGGTAGTTCTCAATAAGAAGAGAGAGAGTGGTAGTTTTTAGTTGGTATGCCCATAAAAGCCCAAGAAGGGAGACTCCAACACTGTTGAGGAGTACAGTCACTAAAAAAAAAATAAAAATAAAACCCCACTTTACTTCTCAGACGTTTTTTCAGATGCTCGGAAGTGAGTGGAGCCGGAAGGGAAGCAGAAAAAGGCGCGACTTTCGTCGATGTGCTGCGAGCGGCTCAGCCCAAAGGAAAATAAAACCTCAAAGCAAGTGGGAAGACACTGAGAGCACCCGCTGGAGTCAGATGAGGGGAGATCCTTCAGGCTCCCGATCGAACCATGAGGGCTATTCATGGCGTATAATTCCTACTCTGAGGGCTGGTTTCACCAAACAATCCCTAACCATGGTTAAAGTAAATCATTGTTTTAAGGAACCAGAGTTTTGAACGTTGATTTAAAACAAACGGGTTTTACAAACGTAATCAATGGTTGTACTGTTATCAGTAAATCGATTTACAGCGTTTCCGTGAAACGTCGATTTAAATTTTGAACGTTGATTTAGACTATATTAAGGAGGCATTTGTCCGCAAATGAGGTTGATAACGAAATCCCGTGAGGGAACATCTGTTACCAACCTGAAATCTTCAATGCTTCTATAACTTTTAATCCATTCTGATATCATAATGTTTTACAAACTCTTAGGGGTAGTCCTCTACTCAGGGCCGCCACATCTCCAAGTCGGGCCCAGGACCAGATTCTGGCCACGGGCCTCTCTCCCTCCCCCCCCCCCCTTTTTTTTTGTCGCGCCACTTTTACTAGAGATGGCTATGATAATTGTTCAAAAAAACTATTAACCTTCTCTAAGCAAACGAAAAATCATTTATACTTCCTAACAAGGTTCAGTGCTCGACTTGAGGGGCTGAACTCTTACTACTTCACTACGTTTTATTCAACATTTAATCAAAATTAAAGTGTAACTTAAGAATTGAAAATTCAAGTATTCATACTCTAGTAATTACCAACCAATTACAAAACCATAAAAATGCCATAAATTACCTTGAAACAAAAATTCTATATCCAATCAGTCATAGGATTTTTATTTTAACTACTTTAAATACAATTGTTTGTGAATAGAGGGCGTATTCAGATAAGTTCCAATTTACTCATTCCTCAATTGGACGATTGTGGCAGAAATTATGATTGACTAAATTTCATATAATCATTAATCAACACATACAATTAACTTTATTTTAATGTTATGGACGGATCAAAAAGGAAAGTCTCTGTATACAAGATGGCTGAAGGAATTAATTGAAACAATGATTATGTTTGAAAGAATACATTTATTATTTTTGGAAAAAATCTACAAAAATATAATTGTTTTATCACAGTTTATCTACTTGTAATGAAGCTATGCAGTAAAGAATTCGATTTATAACAACAAAAGATACAAGAATTATTCAGTGAAAAACTATCAAAAATATGAATTAGTAAAATGAGAAATTTGTTTTGTTGAGTTATAATAGCATTCTGTAATTGTAATTATAATTGTGGAAACATTTTTAATTATAGAAAACTGTAATAGGCTATAATTTCATGTTTTATAAAATAAAACATTTTAAAACTAATAAAGTGAAGTGAAGAAAAGTGTATTTGCATTTGAAAAATACAAGACCAAACAAAAACTTTCGTGCCTCTTTAAGTGAAAATTCTTTAATAACCTTAGAAAAGTCTGGATGCTAACTTGGGCTTAATGCTGAGAATGGCAAGGGAATTCAACCTTTCATAGCCCATGGATGCTCCCTCCCAAGTCTTCAGTCGAGTGCCTACTAGTAAAGACGGTAAGGGTAAAAGTAATATTTTGGGCCATCGCAACTGTTTAAGAGATACAGTCTAGTGTAGTAAATCAAATGTAATGTGATCAGGGCCCGTCAACTATAATACACTCTGTTTAATGTAGGTCTAAAAATTCTAAAATTCTTTATTTACTAAACACAGGACCGGACCCCCCTGGGCCCGGGGCAACAGTACCCCCTTGCCCCCCCCCCCCCCCCATGTGGCGGCCCTGCCTTTACTACCCTGTCATTTCGAAACTAGTGTAGCAATGATAATGTATGGGTTTCTTCAAGGATTCTAGATTTGAGTTTTAAGTAAAAACCGCAAAATTTCGAACCACTATGGAATACTCCATCCAAACGCGATTTTGATTTGTCAGCGTTGGAAATTTCGTGAGTCTGTTTCCTAAAAGCAGTGGTCGGTATTCGATGGATTTTATAACTGTAGCCACTGCAACCAAAGTTATTTCGTCTCAAAAAAACGCAGGAAACAGGTTATAATTGTCTTGGTATAATTGTCTCTTCGTCCAATGGCCGTATAGGAAAAATACCTGAATACCTTTGAAAACTAACCCTTTCGTTAGAATTAAACCATTTCATAATTTGTGGACTTTCTATAAATCTCTTACCAAGCAGTTTTTGTCGATCTGGGGCAAAGACTGGGCAAGCGCAGAAAAAATGTTCAAAAGAATCCACCATGTTACAAATGTTGCACGGTATCTCAGACGAAAAGGATGCCCTGATCCCAGAAACACCAAAGCTCCCTCCTTTAGAGCAAACAGTGCGCAAACGTATTATCATTGTTTTTGCAAAAAGTGACAGTTCGGAGTCCAACCAATTTTCCTTAATAAATATGAGGTTTTTAAAGTATGTATTTGTAAGGGTGGGATTTGTTTTCGTCTTAATCCTTTAATGTTAACGAGATTGTAATTTCTTCTCAATAAGCACTGTCAGGCTCGTGAAACGCTTGACTATAACAAGAGAGCTTAGCTTTCATATTCTCCCTACTCCCGCGCTATTTTTAGAAAGAACAAAAAACGACGAGGGTAAGTAGAATGACTAGCCAAGCATGATGACAACTTTAAATCGGTCAACACATATTTATTATTATAAATATTCAGACATCTGTTAAGCCCTTCATGTACACTTGTATGTTTAGGTCTTGACAATTGTTTAATAGCGCAAGAGAACTACCTATAGTCCTTTACACTCCGAAAAACAACTACTAAGCCTCCATAAATCACTATTCCGTTTCGTACAGGTTTATCGGGCACAACGCGACCGAGGGAAACCGCGGGACCTTTTTGCTGAAGTGTCTGGACATGCTTGAGTGGGTGTCAGAGAGACTATTTTGGGCAGTAGATGAAAAGAGGGTGTTTCTTACCGTTGGCTGAATCCACCTCAGCATTTGCGTCTCTTGGCTAGGGAGACTCGCTAATCTTCGGCTGCCGATTCTTCTTGGCGTCATGTGCGCAGGCGCAGGTCAGTCTTCCACTGCTCCCTCAGCAGACGAAACTCCGCCTCCAGACGGGTTCACAATTTCAGAAACTAAGAAACTAAGCTGATGCTCGTCAAAAAGTTTTATTCACTCCTCGAGAGGCGTAAACGCTTCCCGAATCGTCTGCTTTTGGCGGACCCAATCATCACCCAGCAATATCCTCCAAATCTTTCCTTGTAATTGATTCCATTGTTCATTGGGTACCAGTTATCGCGACGTAAGTCACTGGGCGGTCAACAATTCTCCTTACTCCTTTCCAGGGTTCGAGTGGGGGAATTTAGCTTTACTTCAACGTCACGCCACTTCTCGTAATCTGCTGACATCAGCGCAGTCGTGTTTGTGTGAATCGGGTCAGAGAACTGCATATTGAATTCGTGGGATATTGTCCATTGTCAATTGTAAATTGTTGATTTACAATTGACAGTATTAAAGCGAGATTTTAACATGGAATCATGTTTTAGCGATGGATCCCCCGCCGAAAAGTGAGACTATAAAGTGAGATGAAAGTAGCGCCAATAATTGTGATGATTTCCACTTACAACCGAGTCGTTGCTAGGGATATGATACTTCGTCGTTTTTCATCCCATAAAAATTCGTTGACCGTTCGCTCGAAAGCTCTCGATTTATCCAACCATACTATATTAACTACTGCGAAGTGCGTGGCCAACAAGCTGAGTTATGAGCAAGGTTATTTGAATAATTGTTTACACACAGGTAATCATTCTCAATTATTGATATTGTGAACATGATTGCAACCGCTTGTTAATTTCTGATGATTTCATTGAGCTGGTGTTTCGATTATGTGATTCATAGCAGGTGATCCGAATATTGCGAGAACGGTTTGATTTTTGAAGCGGTGGTTAAATCATTTTAATAGGTAATTTCTATACTTTACACTATAGGAAGCTGTAATTTCGTATGTAGCCTCTTTAGCCTCTTTCTATAATAAAGTGAATGTTTACTCGCGAGTTTCTATTAGGAGATCATCATCTCACAACAGCTCAATCGTCGTGATCATTTCTATAATAAAGTGAGAGCGAGGAGCTAAAACATGATTCCATGTTTTTGACATTTTAGCAGTCAGGCTCAAAGTAATAACATCCGGGGGGGGGGGGGGGGGTCCAGGGGGGCTTCTAGGCCCGAAGGGCTGAGTTTTTTACAGTATCACTATCTTTAACCACTAAATCATCACCTATTAGATTTGTCGAGGTATTTATCTTCTCTTTGGGGACCATGGAGAGTTGAGAAATTCCTGCCGCACCTGCTCTGGCTACAAAATTCCCGGAGCTCCGAAAACCAATTCCCTTTTGTTCTACTTGGCAAGTTAGTTAAATTTACAAATCGCAGTAACCATCGTTTGGGATATCGTTCAATTCCCATGCTAATCACTTTATTCCACCAAACAATAGTTCACGTTTCCTACTTTTACTAGCATCGGTTTGATCCCCAACTCTCTTCCAATAGTGAAAATTATTCTTAGTCATCATTCCTAATAGGGATGAGTCGATTCCCGATACCGATTCTCGATACCACTGATTCTTAGGCATTGGTATCGTATCGAGAATACCGATACCGCCCGGTGATGGGCGTTTTATTACACTACGGTACTATTGCAACCATCTAACAACAAAGATGGTTGTACCGTGCAACGGTTCTGTTAAGTTAGCAGTTGCGAAACATGAATTGTCCAAAACACAACTTACAATTATAACTTTATTTACAAGTAGGCTTGTGTTATTTTGTTTGTGACAACAGAAGCATTAGACAAAGCTATGTTTTCCAAGTATAAAAGCCTAGAGCCAGTCTTATTTGGAAATACCTTACAGTTACCGACGAAAAACTAAAAAACCAAGTCAGTCTGCTTAACTTGTTTTATTCAGAAAGAAACCAATCCTAGGCAATAAAAGTTGCCTATTAATTGATACTTGATAGATAACAAAAAAATATCAAATTTTGTATTTTTTAAATCTGAAATTTAGAATTTGTAATAAGAATTAATCTGAATTTGAGAGAATAAAAATTTGAATATATTACTATTTCAAGAGGAATTTTAGTTTTTCACCTACAGGTAAGTTAGGTATTATGCGCCGATGGTATCGGTATCGAGAATCGGGAATCGATTTTTTAGGTATCGGTATCGGGAATCGATAAATTTTGGTATCGACTCATCTCTAATTCCTAATAATATGAGCAAAGGTTCAGTACAGAAAAAAAGCATAAGAAGTAAGCTGCTTACAGAATTAATTGTGCGGTTGGTGCTAATATCCTTATTGTAAAATCTAAATTTATTAAATAATAAAAGTAATTAATTATGGACATTGTGTGTCCTCTTGTTTAATATATCAGACAACTAATACGTAGGTACTTACGGATTGAGTTAGTATTTCTGAAGGCTATAAATGGAAGCTTACCTGCAAATGAAGAAAAAAATACGTTAATCATATATTCATGTAGTATAAGTAGTATACAGAATGGATAAATTGACAGAATTAAATATGTATTGCCAAATAAATAAATTAATTATTAATTATTCAACTGGCTCTCGAAATCTGATCAGCATGGATCCCGTAATGTTACACGTCCTTTTGTTGTCCCAGAAAGTCACTTAGTCAAATTATAACTTCCAAGGGAGAACGGGCGAGAATTGAGTTTACTTTGCTGATTCGGTTGTTCTTGTTCCTGAACGGCTCCCTGCAGGGTGTCCGAGAAAGATACGTCAAAACTTCTGGGATCGATCTTAGGGCCGATTTCACCAAAGTTTTTAATCAACGTTTACTCATTAAACCGAAGATCTCAGCTGTTAATCAACGATGTTCGGTTTCACCAACTCCGGTTCAGATAAATCAATGATCAATTGCGCTAAATCAAAGATCATAACAAACCAGCCAAATTTGGGTGGTTAGTGTTCAAATCAACGATTTACTAGGTAGATAATTCTTTTCGACATCTTTGCTTACATGTCCGAAATCATTTTAGCGAATTTTTGAAGAAAATTAAGCTATTGCTCTCGCCTCAAAATTTGTAGAATGTGAATTTTTGAAAAAAAATTATGCAGAAATCCGTTTCAGGCTATTCTGAATCATATTCTGAGGTTTAACGCATTTTTTTATGTTTGTATGTATGTATATGTATATATGTACGAGTATGTGTCATTCCAGACGATAACTGTTCGTAGAATTGTGCAAGAAACTTCAAACAAATTTTAAAATGCTAAGGACACAAAACGAAAGTACAAGTTCGTTGGCCAGCATGATCGGATTACATCTTCGGGTTGAAATGTTCAAAAATGTAGTCAAAATTTTCAAAATAGCCTGTTTTTTGCGATTTGTTGTGCGAAATAATTTTTTCAGCATACTAACATGTGGTATATTCGGAATCAGCGTAACATTTCCTATGAGAATATGTATCAAGTTTTCAAAAACTTTACAGTTGAAAAATCAGTCAAAAATCGAAATAATGCCGTTCGCTAGTTGTAAAAATCGGTAATATTTGCATGAAACATTGTCCAAATTCAGATTGAACTACTCTTATGGAAGTATCCCTGTATAACCAATCCTAGAACCACGCTGTTTAAAACGTAGGTAGTAGGTGCTTGTTTAAAAAAAAAAAAAAAAAAAAAAAAAAATTGTAATCACAACTGATGAGTTTACTCTGTGAAATATTCCGTCCTCCGATTCTCTCGGTCGCTCTCTTCAATGTTTTACGCTCAACTGTTTTAGGACTTAATGTAGCTTTAATACTGACTGTGGCTCAGAAAATATCAGCCATGAAACTATGAAGAAGTTCTACTTCATAGTAGAAGGTCTACGTACTAGCACGCAGACCCAAGGCCTCGCTCCGCTCGGCCGTCAATACCAACTGAAATGTCCACGATTTCTTCACAAATTCGCTCATGGGGTCATGCAACATGACTGGACTTTTTTGCTACGTTTTCTCATCTAATTTGCTAAATTCTCCTAGTTAATTCCCAATATGCACAAAAATGAGCCACAGAGGATTTATCAGATCATTGGATTTTGAGGACGAATTTGATGAGGATGATATCAAGACTTCACAACTCACCGTCTTCGTTGGATTAGAGAGAGTACGGCGGATTTCAATCTCAATGAAATCGATTTCCTGAGGAGGTACCGACTTTCAAAAACTACTTTTTTATTAGTCCTTGAAAAAATGATGATAGCATCGAATCGTGCGAGTTAGGTCTTGAATGGTGTCTCATTAATTTCATTGCAGTCGGATTAATAGTAGTTTATGCGTAAGCGCAAACATGAAATTCATTCTGTGCGCTAAATCAACGATCAAAACTAACCAGCTGAATTTGTGTGGTTAGCGTTCAAATCAACGATTTACTAGGCAGGTAGTTCTTTTCGCCATCTTTGTTTACATGACCGAAATCCTTTTGACATATTATGTCTTCACTTTGGCACATGAACGAAAAAAGCGTTAACAAAAAGCATTACGGTTGGTTTTCTGATGATTTCCGCTTACAACCGAGTCGTTGCTAGGGAAATTTTTCATCCCACAAAATTCGTTGACCATTCGTTCGAAAGCTCTCGATTTATCCAACCATAATATGTTAACTACTGCGAAGTGCGTGGCCAACAAGCTGAGTTATGAGCATGGTTATATGAATAATTGTTTACACACAGGTGATCATTCTCAATAATTGATATTGTGAATATGATTGCAACCGCTTGTTAATTTCTGCTGATTTCATTGAGCTGGTGTTTCGATGATTTGATTCATAGCATGTGATCCGAATATTGCGAGAACGGTTTGATTCGTGAAGCAGTAGTTAAATCATTTTAATAGGTAATTTCTATACTTAACACTATACGAAGCTGTAATTTCGTATGTAGCCTATTTAGGACATTCATTCACTTGACGATGCCCAGGTCCGGATCAGCTGAGTGGCTCTTAGAGCTTGCATACGAGTCTGCAACTAAAGACATAAAATGTCCCAATGTGTTGCAGTCTCGTATGCAAGCGTTTCTGATGATTATCACTTGTTTAAAGATTTATTAGTTAACTCTGTCAAATTTTGAAAAATTTTGCAACGTTTTCTCATCTAATTTGCTTCATTTTCCTAGTTATTTCCTGTTTTCCTACATGTACGAAAATGAGCCTCAGAGGATTGATCAGAGCATTGGTTTTTGAGGACGAATTTGACGAGGATGATATGAAGACTTTACAATTCACCGTCCTCGATGGATTAGAGAGAGTACGACGGATTTCAATCTCAATGAAATCGATTATCTGGGGAGGTACCGACTTTCAAAACTATTTTGCCAATCATTGAACAAATTGATGATACCATCGAATACACAAGTCACAGGTAGGGATGTAGGTACATACATGGAATGTTCAAAAATACAGTTGTAAAATAGTATTACATAATAGCCAACGGTTCATCGCAATTTGAAATGAAACAATGTGGCTAGGTGGTGTCGTAGGCTGTTGTCATTGAAACGAGGGAGATACAAACAATAAAATACCAAGTTATGCAACTTTACCTTAATATATTACGAGACGATTATAACCTGTTTCCTGCGCTTTCTGAGTCGAAATATCTCTGGAACTGGCATACTACAATCAAAATTTCCACTGTCTGTCTGCCTGTCTGATGTCCGTCTGTCTGTTTGTCTGTGGTAAATCCATGTCACGCCCAAAGCTATAGGTACCAAGTTTTAGTTCAATTTGATGAAATTTTCAGGGATTGCGCGGGTTAGCTCCAAGACTATAACTTTCACTACCGACGGATCAACAATAGGAGGATATACAATGCGACAAAAGACTGGTGTGCTGCAAATCGGCTAGCTTTGAACATGGAAAAGACCCAGGAGCTTCAGTTCAGCCTTGCAAGATCTCATTTCACTGCGGTGAGCTATTTCGGGCTCGTTATTGATAGTGCGGTAGCCTGGGCCCTCAGTGCGACAAATTGTGTGCACAATATATATTCACAGAAGACATATTAATCAAGTCCAGTTCCAAATTAAAACACCCTTCTTATGCTCACTAATTTATTGAAAACTTAACTCTTAATTCAAATATTTATTTCATCTTGAATTATCCGAATTTCTCTTTTAATAAATTATACAAAAATAATATCAAAAACATACCATAAAACTCGGCCCTTCGGGCCTCGCAAGGGGGGCTTCGCCCCCCTGGACCCCCTCGGATGTTATTACTTTGAGCCTGACTGCTGAAATGTAAAAAACATGGAATCATGTTTTAGCTCCTCGCTCTCACTTTATTATAGAAATGATCACGACGATTGAGCTCTTGCTTCCTATAGTGTAAAGTACAGTAATTACCTATTAAAATGATTTAAACCACCGCTTCACAAATCAAACCGTTCTCGCAATACTCGGATCACCTGCTATGAATCAAATCATCGAAACACCACCACAAACAAGCGGTTGCAATCATGTTCACAATATCAATAATTGAGAATGATCACCTGTGTGTAAACAATTATTCATATAACCATGCTCATAACTCAGCTTGTTGGCCACGCACTTCGCAGTAGTTAATACAGTATGCTTGGATAAATCGAGAGCTTTCGAACGAATGGTCAACGAATTTTGTGGGATGAAAAACGACGAAGTATCATATCCCTAGCAACGACTCGGTTGTAAGCGGAAATCATCACAATTATTGGCGCTACTTTCATCTCACTTTATAATCTCACTTTTCGGCGGGGGATCCATCGCTAAAACATGATTCTATGTTAAAATTTTGGCCTCCAAAATAAAACGCTGCAAATTATTTCACAAAGGTTTATTATTTTTTCAATTGAGTATGATCGTAGTTTTAGTTGGCTTGCGTACGTCATAAGGCCCGTCCAGACTCCTCGGCGTGTCCCATTTCGAGTTGCCACAACCTATACTTCTATAATTATATACGCATGTTTATATTTCTCGATTTGAGCTCCTATCTATTCAAATAGTTATTTCCTTAATAATATCATTATCTAACCACGTACGAAAAGTCGAGAGGATATGTTATTAAATATGCGTAGGAAAAGCATTGGTATTAACACACAAATATGACCTAGAAAAAAACATATATTCATGCCTCGAAGGAACGCCATACCCACCAGAAGGTGCCGCGGAGCCTCCTCTCACTCCACCCCCCGCTCACCCCCCCTCACCACCCACCGTGACCCCCAGCCAAGCGTGCCAGGCGTGCGTGCGTGCGTAAGTCTAACAAAGCCTTGAAATGACACTTTTTCGCCCGTTTTTGGCCCATAGCATCTATGCGAGTAAAGCGATCGGGATGGTTAAACGTTAGGACCAACTAGACCCCAAATGGAGTCTATGTGCGAAAGGACGGGTTTTTTAAGTCAATTCTTAGGCCTTTTATGGCCCGGACGGCGGACGGCGAACGGCGGACGGCGGACGGACATTTCAAATTTGGATTCTACGCACCTTGAAACGTAAAGTGACAAAGTTTGAGGGGGGGTTATAAAAATTTTTTGCTATACGATCACATAGGCTTATTATTGGAAATAATAAACCAAAATGTCCACTTGCATTTTAGGTACGTTTTAGACCATTCTAAACAACTTTGGTTCCGTGCCTGTCTGTCAGTCTGTCGTGTGTCCGCAAGTCCTTGTAACAAGCTTATTTCCTACAGTTTTCATCTGATTAGGATAAAATTTTCAGGGGAGGTGCGGGCTAGGAGGTAGACAATCCCCTATCAGTTTCATCGTTCTTGACTCAATACCTCACTCTGCGCATGCGCAAACGTGAATTCTACCAAGCATAATTTTCTCACGCACTAGTCGTCCGATCTCCCTCAAATTTGGATGATAGTTGGGGATGACAATTTGATCATTAATCATTAACATCATTACATCATTGTATCATTGATGGCTACTGCGCATGCGCCAATATGATTGGTGTGCTGCGTAGAAGAGCTAACCAGAACACAGAAATGTGAGACCTTTGTGTAATAATTTGCAGCGACTTTATATTTTATATATCATTATTGCCTTAACAATTTATATCATTTTAGGTTGTTCTAATTTAAGCAATGATTGAATCAAGTCAGTTAAACTATGAATCAACTTTAGGTAACCATAAACCATCAGTTCAAAATGTTTTGCTTAGCCGATGAGGAAGGTTCTTTATTGAAACTAATAAACCCGTAAGTTTGTTTTGTTCTTTCACTTTCTACAATGAAAAATTATGATTATTATTCATGATCCAAACTAACTTCGGCCATTTAAATAGCCGTATCGCGAAGGAAGAAACTTCCGACCCTGCGCTTGCATGATCTCGTCAAAAATATGTTACCCGGTCAGGTAGGAGTTTAAAAAGTAAATCTATGAAATATGCAAGCTTTTCCCGTAAAGTAGGGGAGAGAGCCCGTCCCGGAAAGGTAATTATTCAGAGCGGACTCTTTACGATAAAAGCTGGGCAGTTTTTGCGAAGGAAACGGTGCGAGGGGCTCGCCGGAAACTTTTGCCCATTACGGGTGTAGTGCGAGGCTATGGTGGGGATATGAGGGGTTGAGAAATTATTAGGGGAGTCTGATGCATTGCTTTTCAAGAATGGTGAACGTTTTTCGCTAATGGACTACATTTTCGTCATACATGGAAAATCGGAAAGTCATTTACCGATATTGGAGAGTTTTTGTATTTCTCGTATTGGTATTATTTCTCTTATACACGAAAGCAAGCTGTTGGAGCGAGTTTTAGCGAGTGTTAGCGAATTTTTGAAGAAAAAATGAACTGTTTATATGGCTTCGAATTTTTAAAAATGGGTTTGAAGGAGCCCCCCTGCCCGATTGCCCCAAAATTTCAGGCTCAAATTTACAATTTAGTGGCCAAAAAATGTCCCAAACGAAGTATTTTTCAGCGCTGAGTCGATTGCAACCACTCCCAGGTCTGTAAGATTCATAATAAGCGAGAAAAATCGATTTTTAGGTGAAAAATAAAATCATCAGAAATTAACAATCGGTTGCAATCATGTTGACAATATCAATTATTGAGAATTATCACCTGTGCGTAATCAATTATTCAAATAACCATGCTCATAACTCAGTTTTTTGGCCACGCACTTCGCAGTAGCTAACGTAATATGGTTGGATAAATCGAGAGCTTTCGAACGAATGGTCAACGAATTTTGTGGGATGAAAAATGACGAAGTACCATTTCCCTATCGGTTGTACGTGGAAATCATCAAAAATTGTCGCAACCATTTTCGTTTCATTTTCGGTTGGAGATGCCAAGGCTAAAACACATTCTGACTTAAAATGCCCATAATTAACCGAATTTTTACAATAGGGCATGAGGTGTTGAAAAAAATACGAAAATTTTAATTTTTTGGGTCAATTTCAGTGATACATTGCCTTAAGTGACTAGTTTGAAGCCTCGATGTCCCCTTATAGAAATTATGGAAAAATTTATGAATGCCGAAAATAGAAACTTAATTCCAATCACACAGCCTTCAAGTTCCATCTTGAAGCACCCCGTGAAAATGTACGCTCTAATATAATATCCGCCCTCTAACGCAGTTATAATACCATCATACCAGGTCTTAGAAGCTCGTGAAAACGGCATTTTGAATTCATCACTTGCGGCTTCGAGCGACTCGAAAATTGTTAACTCCCTTTGCAACTGCGGAGATGGGATGGAATAAATTTGATGGCCTCGCCCAGCGGTTTCAAGTCTAAATAACATCAGCTTCCTCCCGCTTCGCACATCCCTCTCGCGCGGAATTCAATGGCTCGTATGGCGGAAATATGACGAAAGAAGGCGAAAAGAGGGAGAAAAAGCATTTTTTGTGTATGCGCGAGACAGTGGAAGATTGATTGGACACTATCGGACGAATCTATCTATCAAAATGAATTTTGAATGGGTGTGTGGGTGTGATACATAAGAACATAATGCACTAGCGCCTCACTTATTTTCATGGTTTAGAATTAATTACAAATGTACTACAATACGGAAGTTGGTGAAAAAACATTGTCTATATCCACGAAAAATGAAGAGTTACAATGTTAAATCGATTTCGACGGTTAGGCCATCATCAGTAACAAACAATAATTGAACCCTCATTAGAAAGGACACAGCTTCTATAGTCATAGGTGAAGGGAGATGGAATCCCATTAGTCAAGAGAAAGGAAAGGGGCAGGAGGTACAACCAATTAAGTGCAAACAAAAAGAAGGGGGATTATAGCTAATCAGATGAAGTGAAAGGGGGAAAGTAACTCAAAATGGTTTCGACAGTGTGAAGGGATGATTCCAAGCTTTATAGACCACTAACTTTATTTCACCACTGATAAGTCCATTTCTATAAAGCTTGGAATTATCCCTTCGGGGGTCGTACGTTTTACTCCCCATGAAACAGGAAAAGTGAAAGGTCGCCCGCCGATGATAGCGTTCTACTCCCCAACTAGTCCATTGTTGTTGCTTCTTATCTTGTGACCCTTGACGTTCTACTCCCAGAATGAAAACATTCATTTTCCGAATCGACAGTCTTGATACAACCATGTCTGAGGTCTGCAAATTTGCCCCCGCCATGTGCGTTATGGACTTCGAAAAATCCATGCACAATGCAGTTGCAGCAGTTTGGCCTCATACTTTGGTGGTTGGGTGCAGATTTCACTTAGCTCAAAGTTGGTGAGACTAAACGATTTACCATCGAATTTCATACATATCAGAACTAAACGAGTCAAAAAGCAAGAGTGGATCCGACAGCTCATCTACAGGCAGCAGCGAGGCCTTCCCCTGTACAAGTTTGTTCAGCCAGTTTCACTGCAAATGAGAGCAGACGACATTAGGGGCAAATTGCAATTGTTTTCATTGTATGTTTTATTGTACATCTATCTATGTTGACGAAGTGGCTCTTGCCACTGATCCTTTTTACTATTATTATGATTTGACGAAGTGGCTCTTGCCACTGATCCTTTTTTTATTATTATGATTTGACGAAGTGGCTCTTGCCACTGATATGGGGGACAGCGTGAGCAACCTCCTCGAGATGTCCCCTGGGTAACGCTAATAGCTCACATAATCTGGGGAGTAGAACGTCAGGAGCCGGGCACGCCGCCTGTTTCATTCCGGGAGCCCAACGCAATCCCGGGAGTAAAACGACAAGATGTGGAGTTTTAGTTGGGGAGTAAAACGATGGCATTTAGGTGAGCGGGGAGTAAAACATAGGGACCCGCGAGTTTGTTGGCCAGAATTTTTTGAGCACATTATATTGGTCAAATTCCAAAAAAGGGCTGAAAAAAATCACTAAAAATAGCAAAAAAACGGCTGAAAATCGTTAAATTTATATTTTTTTAGCAGTATATTGCTCAAATAAAGTGTATTAACTATAAAATAGAACATTAAAAAATTTATGTGCAAAATTATGCTGAAAAATGTACTTAAATTTCATTAAAATGTGCTAAAAAAATTATAAAAACTCCAAAAAAGTTAAAAATCCAAAATCTATTTTTGAATCTCAGAATATTATTTAGAACAATATTGTTTTGTCTAAGAATTGGTAACCAAAAATTTATTTTCCCACATATGATTCCCACATATTAAACACCGAAAAATGGTCAACTCGCAATGCTGGAAAATAACAAGTTTACAGGTGAATGGAAGTAGGTTAAAAATCGGTAATTTTTTACTACTGTTGAACAATGACTTGTGCAAAATGAAGGGGAAACACTTGTAACTTGTCCAAATTCGCCTGTACACTTGTTATTTTCACTGTGCATTGCAAGTCTACACTTGTACCTTAATGAAACACTTGTACACTCATTTATTACAACTTGCTCATAAAATCGGCTTGTAACTTGTCACTTGTTGCTTTGTGCAATAGCCCCTGGTGGTAGGCTTCTTCATCCAAACATTTAAAGCTCTCCAGGTCATGGATCGAAATACAGCGGTTTTATTTTGCTATGGATGGTTAGAACTGCTATGAATAATCATGTCTTTATGAGTTGGTTTCCTATGGATGTTAAACTTAATTGAGTTTAATGTCAAATCAAATAGCCAAAGGCTTGTGATCAAATGTGAAAGGTGTCAAAAAAGAACAAAATCAAACTGTTTAATTTGGTGGTAACGAAAGGAAAGGGAAAGATGCTCGTTGGAGGTTCGTCAGCACTTTCCCTTAAATTTAGACTTTATTGCCTTTCTCAATTACTTCTGGGAACGGTATGAGTTGAAGGCATTCAAAACTTGATGAATCTGGTGATCCGGAACTTGAAGTAGTAACTTGAGAATGGCGGAATTTGTCAGTTTAAATTGAGAAATACGTGAATGACTCTCCTGCGGAAGCCGGAAGTACCTTAGTCGGCCAGACTTTAAACTCGTCTTTGTCTACGTTTCGCAAACTTCTTCATTAAAACTGTGTTCTCCGATACCCTTTTGTAGGGGCTCGCGACCTTTCTGAACAAAAGACGCGGAACATCCGCTCCGAGGGGGAAACTTCGCAATTTCAAGGAAAACCAGGTAACTATCAAACAGTAACGCGACTTTGTTGCGCATAACGAAGGCGGCACAATGCGAACCAGACGGAATAACACTTGGGTCTCGACAATCACTGGAATGAATGAGGAAGTTTGTTAGATACCTACCTACGTCCAAGTGAGTGAATTCTTCTTGCGATGACACCTCATCTACGGCTACAGAAATTTTCGGTGATTTTCGGGATTCAAGACATATGCAGGCTCAGTATTATGACGCTGACTTCAGAAACCATGATGTAATGTAAACCATGCTCGTAAATAGTTTCACTCGGGAGGACCTGGGCTTAGAGAGTCTGGAGTGCGCCAACAAGCCTAGTCCGTTCGTGTGGACGTATAAAGAATTGATGGTGCCAGTGAAAATCAACTTATTTACCTATGGAAACATAGAGGAGTTGAATATTAATGACATATTCACCAATTACGTCAACACATGATGGCAGAATGCCGAGCTCATCTTCACGGATGGATATAAATCCGGAAGCACAGTAGGATGCGCATTTTAAATTGCAATAACGGGACATAATAGGAAATTCAAGTTGCCCCACACCTCAACATCTTTCAACGCCGAGATGATTGCTATAGTGAAAGCCTTAGAATTCATCAGTACAGAGAGTGTTAACATCTGATATGCACCGACTCTCTAATCACGTTGCAAATCCTCAAAACAAGCGGCGTTCGTAGAGCAAGAAACAACTTGATTCTTCGATGACTCCAACTATTACTATCTTGTAGCGAGAGCAGTAAAGAAGTGGAATTCATCTGAATGAAAGCTCATGTAGGACTAACCATGAATGAACTATCTGATCAGCTGGCGAAGGAAGGATCTTTAACGGGGACAGTATTGGACATTCCTGTTATGGTCGAAGAGTTGATTCCCATTCTAAAGAAAAAATTTTATGATAAATGGAAGCAAGAATTCGAACAACCACCAAATAACAAAGCTACAAGAGAATTCAACCGCCCCCCCCCCCCCCCCCTCCCCCCCGTTTACCCTTGGTTCACAAGTAAAGGTTTCGGAAAGTCCATGGCACGTACGATTTCTCGAGTAAGAACAAATCACAGTTTATGATATGCATACCTGCACCGCATAAACGTACATGAAGACCCGCAATGCCAAAAATGTGGACATTCAAATGGAACGCTGAAAGATAAGATTGTTATCAAAGTGTGAGGCAATTGAAATCGCAAAATTTATTGAAATTCCAAAGATACATGTACATGTGAAAATCACAACTGTTTTAAGATGTTGCTCCGGCCCACATAGTTATGGTCAAAGAACATTAAAGGATGATGGTATCTTAGTGTTGTTTATGAAATCTTGATAGGGAAGTATGTTGAATCCAATCCAGCTCATTCAGAAATCCATTTCTTATAAAGGCTTTAAATTAAAAAAATCAAAGATCATTTCAAGATCTTCTTTATAGATCATCTTCAAATGTCACGAGGCAGGCGCCGGCCAAGGGAAAGTGAGGGTCAAACAAATCTGTGCAATTAGTCTTTCTAGAAAACTATCCTGGGCGCAAAGTTTATCTCCAAGAACAGAAAAATAGTACACGCGAGCATAACTCTGGAGTAGGAGAAAGTAGGGTGGCGGTATGCCATTAGCTTGTAGAAAACATAAAACTCAAGATTTGTATGCAGCTGCAGCAAACAGAAAATTCAAAATGGCTAAACCTACTGACAAAAGTAGAATTTCGCCCTTTCTGCTTCTACCCTAAGAAAAGAAGGTGAAAAAAAGACGAAGTTCTGCAGCAAAGCTGGAGTTGGTAGACATGGTCCCACTGGATACTTGTGTCTTCAGCGAGGATCAGAAATTCTCCAATGGATTTCCGGATATCCGCGTGAGAAAGAATATTCTACCTACAGTATTATATACGGAGAAGTATTTTATGATTTAGTGCAGGAAAAAGTGATTAATTTTGTTGAATAAGTTTTTTTTTTTTTAATTCTTTATTACTGGTGGCGCATCTTAATTGAAGCCTATAACCAGTATTTAACAAGAAGTAAAATTATTACCCGGAGAAATTACAGTTCAATGCGAGATGGCATATTCACAAACGAATGCCACTTGCCTTGAAATTTTATATTTCCTTGAGCTCTCGAAGAGTTGCCGTTTGTAGAACATAGGCGAGATCTTGATATTCGTTTATGAAATCGAAAGGTTGTCGTTCTTTTCTTCATTTTCGCAGTTTTCGCAGTTTGGTGAGGCAACTAGCTGAGTGATAAATCGAATAAAGTTGACGTGTCCGTGACCTGTGCGAAGGCGTTTTAGCTGCACCATTTGTTTTCTTGGAAGTCGTTGTTGGAGGATGTGGTGTGTTCTGGTAACTTTTTCCTTTACCTGGAAATGATACATTCCTTTACACGAGGACTGATGATTGTACCACTCCTGCCACTCTCTCACCATCAGTTGTTTGGTAATGTGCAAAGCATCAGTTAAAAGGGATGAATGGTTTCAAGGATATCGTGGAATTGGCACATTGAGCTATAATTTTAGCTGCCTCATCGGCCTTCTCATTTCCCCGAAGACCAACATGGGCTGGGATCCATTGTATCACAATTGCCTTGTTCTTGTAGATGCTCAAGAGAGATCTAGCTATATCGTATACAATATAGTTTGTTTTTAACTCCTTTGTGGAAATGTGATAACATAGAACAAGCTGTTTTGGAATCAGTTAAAATAAGTAATGGGCAATTTATTGTTGAATAAGTTACATGATTATGTTGCAGGTTTACTAATAAAATGATGTTTTCGTACTGGGCAATTAAAAAAGTAATGAAAACCATGTAACCTAACTCATTGTCAACAGGTTGCCAGGAATATTGACATGGATATGTCTTTTGGCTGGGGGTCAAGGAATTTTTAATGGCGTTTTTTGACATGGATATGTCTTTTGGCTGGGGGTCAAGGAATTTTTCGCGACACTTTTTTTCCCGACCGGCACATTTTCTATTGATTTTCACGTACAACCAAGGCGTTACTAGGGAAGAGTAACTCCCATAGTTTTCATAGTAGGAAAATCGTTCGCCACTTTTTGGAATGCTCTCAATTTACCATGACATTTCATGACCTCTAAGCCATTGTAGTGTCAAGGAATGCTGATTTATTACTCCAAGTTAAAAACTAATATTGTTTTGTAACCATAATGGAATAATCTTGTGAAATGAAGGCACTACATGGTTGATATACAATTGAGTAGTAGGTACCAACTGGTAAGCAGTAGGTACTAGACATATCCATGATCTTTTGTTTTTCCCATCAAGGGAGAAATTTGACATGGATTTTGACATGGATATGTCTTTGCTCTGGGGGGTCAACCAAAAATTTCCGTCACGCAAAATTGATGTCACAATTTCAGTTTTAGTTTATGTGCCATAGCAAAGACATAAAAAATCATGATTATAGCTATCATGCAGTTGCATTGTTACTGTTTTTTGGTGTTGTTCTCCAGGGTTTTAGGTGTCCACATGGCAAGGAAATCCACATGAAATTCCTTCACTACAGATTTCTTCCTTATAGTTTAAGAAACAAATTAGATAATGGATAATATTCCCGAAATCGTTCCATCATAAAGATGCAATGGATTTTTTTCCCGACCGACACTTTTTTTTCCCGACCGGCACATTTTGTATTGATTTTCACGTACAACCAAGGCGTTACTAGGGAAGAGTAACTCCCATAGTTTTCATAGTAGGAAAATCGTTCGCCACTTTTTGGAATGTTCTCATTTTACCACGACATTTCATGACCTCTAAGCCATTGCAGTGTCAAGGAATGCTGATTTATTACTCTAAGTTAAAAACTAATATTGTTTTGTAACCATAATGGAATAATCTTGTGAAATGAAGGCACTAAATGGTTCGTATACAATTGAGTAGTAGGTACCAACTGGTAAGTTTTGATATTTGGTGGCAATTTCTTTCTTCAGGTAATGCTGGTTTTAAATCTTCAGTGGCCCAGTGACCCGCTTATGTTCTGGAAACCCACTTGTTCGCCGTAAAAGTCGAGCTTGATTTTTTTCCCGATTTAGGTGGGATATGTGCGGTTTGATGACGTACTTGAGAGAGGAGGCAGGTATTTGATGATTGGAGCCGGCAAGGTTTAAAGCAAATTGAACATATTGGGTAAATATAGAAAACGCCCGGTCAACATCTGCGGGGGTTTTCAATAAGTAACTGAAGGTTAGTAATGACTTGGAAGGTTTCCTGTTACACCTTCCAATTAAAGGGGTATTTGATTAAGACCTGGGTGGGAGCATTCGCATGATAATTGGAGTCGAACGTAGTCAACACTAGGAAGTGTTCAGATGACAGGTATGTTGTAAGTGATGGATGTGTGCAAAGGTTTGTCGACAGTCATTATTTTAACGTCGTATATTATATATATATATATATATATATACATATATATATATATATATATATATATATGGTGTATTTCCATACGACAATGAAAAATCTGTTTTTTTGACAAAAGGGCATGTGGGGTGCCACAGTCGAAGTATTTTCAATGCTGAGTCGGATCACTCCCAGATCTCCAAGATTCATAATAAGCGAGAAAAATCGATTTTTAGGTGAAAAATGCCCATAGTTGACCAAATTTTCGAGTTCAGCTGCGTGTTCTAAAATTTTCTTTGCGATCTCGTCACACGGCTGTCCCCTCAGTTTTATTCAGGACATGGTTGGTCTGAATGATCGGAATCAAAGTACCTAAGTTAATGTTATCCACAACTTTTCTTTGAAAATTCGATCTATTAATCTAGAACTTAAGAGTTACATAAATTTATAAATCAAACTAATTCCGGGTAAATTGGACGATGCTGAAGAATGTTTACATAGTTGAGGGGTACACGCAAATTAGCATGGAAGTGGTCAAATTATATTGTTCTTCGATAAGTTAAAAAATCGCCTTCCAATATCAAGCGAGACGCTAGTCTTGCAATTTCTAGCGAGAGGCTTTCCATTTTAAGAGGTTTAGCTAACATAAATTTGTTAAAAATGATTTATTTTGGTTTATGCAATTCTTTGATTGGATATGGTATCATGATATGAAGAGGGGCTTGTAAAAGTTCGCTTCACTCATTGCAAGTTGTGAAGTAATAATTTTAAATAAACCATCTAGGTATTCTCAGCATTACTCTATAAGGAACTGGGTTTTTTGAAAATTTGGGATATTTTTCTAAAGGAATCATGTTTACATATATATTAATTGCTATGCAATTCTGAGGCCGACCCCCAATAATTTTTTAAATGTCCACTTTTTGTGTAACGTTTTTTGTCCCGAGATGGGAAGCGAGAGGTCGTGGGTTCAAATCCCGGCCAGGCCTGAAAAAATTTTTTTTTCTCGTGAGACGGAGGTTGTGGGTTCGAATCCCGGCCAGGCCTGAAATTTTTTTTTTTTTATTTTCTCGTGAGACGAATTGCATATCCTCGTTTTCTACACAGTAGAAAAGAGAAAAGATCCGGCGAGGCGCGAAGCGCCGAGTATAGATTAGGGGGGTGCTGGGGGGCGAAGCCCCCCTGGCTGGGTCAAGGGGCGGAGCCCCTTGCGAGGCCCGAAGGGCCGAGTATATATATGTATATATATATAGAACTGGTATTGATGACAGTAATTTATCCCAGTTGGATTATACGAGAGCCGCAATTAGGTCTAACATTAGAATTCCAAAAATTAATCTGGAAATTTACAGAAGAAGTGCATAGTTGTAGCGTTACAAGTAACATAGCACATTACGCTACTAGTACGAGTTGTATCTTTTATGGTACTGTCACACTCCCCTCACTCTATGTAGTGTATTAGTTAAGGTTTTTATGTTTATAAATTTATTTATTTATAGATGAGTATATTTCCCTTTGTTTATTTTCTTGTTGTGTCAAATAAAGAATCCTGAATCTCTTCAGGTGAACTATTGCAACGAGGAACTCTGAGATAAGTAACAAAGTAGAACGACCAACTTCCCAACTCTCCCTCTCCCGCCCTTTTTTTTTTTTTTTTTTTTTTTTTGACATTTCATGTCTTTGCTATGGCACACAACCAAATTTTCGTTATGTTACGTTACGTAACGAAATATGCTCAATGATTATTATGATTCGTAGAAGTGAGGTAGGTAGGTACCTATATGATTATAGCTGAAATTTGGTTTTTAATGTTTTTGACATTTTATGTCTTTACTATGGCACATAAATGAAAAAGCGTCACGCGGGGAGCGTCACGCGGGGAGCGTCACGCAGGGAGCGTCACGCGGAGAGCGTTACGCGGAGAGCGTTACGCGGAGATTCCCTAATGATCCCACGATTCTGAGATTTGGTATGTGGGCCCTTGAGGGACTTCTGAACACAACTGACCGATCCCAGATCAGCTGAGTGGCTCTAGAATCCAGTTTTTTTATTTAATGATCCCACGATTCTGAGATTTGGTATGTGGGCCCTTGAGGGACTTCTGAACACAACTGACCGATCCCAGATCAGCTGAGTGGCTCTAGAATCCAGTTTTTTCCCTAATGATCCCACGATTCTGAGATTTGGTATGTGGGCCCTTGAGGGACTTCTGAACACAACTGACCGATCCCAGATCAGCTGAGTGGCTCTAGAATCCAGTTTTTTCCCTAATGATCCCACGATTCTGAGATTTGGTATGTGGGCCCTTGAGGGACTTCTGAACACAACTGACCGATCCCAGATCAGCTGAGTGGCTCTAGAATCCAGTTTTTTATTTAATGATCCCACGATTCTGAGATTTGGTATGTGGGCCCTTTAGGGACTTCTGAACACAACTGACCGATCCCAGATCAGCTGAGTGGCTCTAGAATCCAGTTTTTTCCCTAATGATCCCACGATTCTGAGATTTGGTATGTGGGCCCTTGAGGGACTTCTGAACACAACTGACCGATCCCAGATCAGCTGAGTGGCTCTAGAATCCAGTTTTTTCTTTAATGATCCCACGATTCTGAGATTTGGTATGTGGGCCCTTGAGGGACTTCTGAACACAACTGACCGATCCCAGATCAGCTGAGTGGCTCTAGAATCCAGTTTTTTCTTTAATGATCCCACGATTCTGAGATTTGGTATGTGGGCCCTTGAGGGACTTCTGAACACAACTGACCGATCCCAGATCAGCTGAGTGGCTCTAGAATCCAGTTTTTTCCCTAATGATCCCACGATTTTGAGATTTGGTATGTGGGCCCTTGAGGGACTTCTGAACACAACTGACCGATCCCAGATCAGCTGAGTGGCTCTAGAATCCAGTTTTTTATTTAATGATCCCACGATTCTGAGATTTGGTATGTGGGCCCTTGAGGGACTTCTGAACACAACTGACCGATCCCAGACCAGCTGAGTGGCTCTAGCGTCCAGTTTTTTTCCCTAATGATCCCACGATTCTGAGATTTGGTATGTGGGCCTTTGAGGGACTTCTGAACACAACTGGCCGATCCCAGATCAGCTGAGTGGCTCTAGAATCCAGTTTTTTCTTTAATGATCCCACGATTCTGAGATTTGGTATGTGGGCCCTTGAGGGACTTCTGAACACAACTGACCGATCCCAGATCAGCTGAGTGGCTCTAGAATCCATTTTTTTCTTTAATGATCCCACGATTCTGAGATTTGGTATGTGGGCCCTTGAGGGACTTCTGAACACAACTGACCGATCCCAGATCAGCTGAGTGGCTCTAGAATACAATACGGGGTTTTATAGGAAGGGGAAAGGGGGCGCAAAGACATAAAATGTCTCTCGTGGTTGCGTACTTGTACGAAAGCTGTATCCACCGTATGTTTGCCAGTGGGAAGGGAGTGGATGGAACGGTTTTGTTGATTTTTTAATTTTAGAAAATGCCCTATTAAAAAAAAAGATTATTTTTTGTTGTACAAGTGTAAAAATTTGAACTTTTGTATCATTTATCTATTAATTGCCTTCCTCATTGGTATTTATAAAATTTTATTGTATGTATTTTGTCCAACTTTATTTTCATTTAGGTTAACAGTTTTTTGTTTTACATTACATAATTGCTTATTTGATTGATTAAATTAGACTACCTCCTCACGTGTTATTATGTACCTACTATATATTGGGATTATGCCCTTGAATAAATAAATGAACCCTTTCATGATTGTACAATTGAATGACAAGTTACAATCATGGAGTAATAATAAGCCTTATTGATTCACGTTTCCATTGTTTCCTCAAACAACTGAAGTATGTTTTGGTAAGTCCAATTTCCTCCGGTAAATCGCCCGGCCTCGAGGGGGCTCTCTTGGTTTAGATGGCCGTCCGAAGGGGACCATCGCGGCTAATCAAATTGCCGGTGGGCTCTACGAGGTTTAGGATGCACCTCCCAACACACTCCCCGGAGAGTTGAGAAGATACCCTAACAACCGAACTTTCTCTAAGGATGACACACTTTTCGGCGCACCACCGACTAGGGTTCATTTTAGCGAATTTTTGAAGAAAATTAAGCTATTGCTCTCGCCTCAAAATTTGTAGAAAGTGAATTTTTGAAAAAATTTTATGCAGAAATCCGTTTCAGGCTATTCTGAATCATATTCTGAAGTTTAACGCATTTTTTTTATGTATGTATTTATGTATATATGTATGTATGTATATATGTATGTATGTATGTGTCATTCCAGACGATAACTGTCCGTAGAATTGTGCTAGAAACTTCAAACAAATTTTAAAATGTTAAGGACACAAAACGAAAGTTCAAGTTCGTTGGCCAGCATGATCGGATTACAACTTCGGGTTGAAATTTTCAAAAATGTAGTCAATAATTTCAAAATCGCCTGTTTTTTGCGATTTGTTGTGCGAAATAATTTTTTCAGCATACTAACATGTGGTATATTCGGAATCAGCGTAAAATTTCCTATAAGAATATGTATCAAGTTTTCAAAAATTTCAAAGTTGAAAAATCAGTCAAAAATCGAAATAATGCCGTTCGCTAATTGTAAAAATCGGTAATATTTGCATGAAACATTGTCCAAATTCAGATTGAACTACTCTTATGGAAGTATCCCTGTATAACCAATCCTAGAACCATGCTGTTTAAAACGTAGGTAGTAGGTGCTTGTTAAAAAAAAAAAAAAAAAAAAAAAAGTCCAGTCATGCAGCATGACCCCATGAGCGAATTTTTGAAGAATATTACCGATTTTTACAACCAGCGAACGGCATTATTTCGATTTTTGACTGATTTTTCAACTTTGAAATTTTTGAAAACTTGATACATATTCTTATAGGAAATTTTACGCTGATTCCGAATATACCACATGTTAGTATGCTGAAAAAATTATTTCGCACGACAAATCGCAAAAAACAGGCTATTTTGAAATTTTTGACTACATTTTTGAAAATTTCAACCCGAAGATGTAATCCGATCAAGCTGGCCAACGAACTTGAACTTTCGTTTTGTGCCCTTAACATTTTAAAATTTGTTTGAAGTTTCTAGCACAATTCTACGGACAGTTATCGTCTGGAATGACACATACATACATATATACATACATACATACATACATATATACATACATATATACATACATATATACATACATACATACATACATATATACATACATAAAAAAAATGCGTTAAACTTCAGAATATGATTCAGAATAGCCTGAAACGGATTTCTGCATAATTTTTTTTCAAAAATTCACATTCTACAAATTTTGAGGCGAGAGCAATAGCTTAATTTTCTTCAAAAATTCGCTAAAATGTAATCACAACTGTGAAATATTCCGTCCTCCGATTCTCTCGGTCGCTCTCTTTAATGTTTTACGCTCAACTGTTTTAGGACTTGATGCAGCTTTAATACTGACTGTGGCTTAGAAAATATCAGCCATGAAATTATGAAGAAGTTCTATTTATGTACGTACTAGCACGCAGACCCAAGGCCTCGCTCCGCTCGGCCGTCAGTAACGTAAATTCCTAAGCCTCGCTCTGCTTGGCCAAATTCAACGTAGCGCACGTTTGCGCATGAGCAGATCAAAAGTGGCGGGTGATCTGGACGCAAAATTGAACGCAGAATCCGATCCCGGAATAAAAATTGGGGGTCATCGGTCAAAAAAAAAAAACTTGTCCTTCGCGCATGCGCACTTTCATATGACGTCCGTATGTTATTCTATTTCATGTCAAGATTTGATGATGTTATGATAGGATACTGTTAAGATTTCAGCTGCCTTCAATACTGACCACATTGGACATCGAAATCTACGAATATTTACCTACATTTGTCTTTAAATCTACAAGATTAGTTTAATAATAATAAAGTATGAGTACCTCCTAATTATTTTTAATAATTTGATTCCATGTGTTTCTATCAAAATCATAAACTAAAATTTCTCTACACGATCAATAGCTACCTACTGAAATGTCGAAGATTTCTTCAAAAATTCGCTCATGAGGTCATGCTGCATGACTGGACTTTTTTACTAATAAATTGTGACTAACAACATTTAATTTTTGTTTAAATATGCTTGCGGTAAAAATATAATAGTTTCTAAGATGGATGTACGAGAATGTACGGTAATTTGGAAAAGATTGGTACGGTACCGTAACATGGGGTTACTTCCTACCAGGTGGTACAACTTCAGACCAGCGTAGGAATGCAGGCTTAGAGCCCTCTACCGGCCATAGAAATGAAATTAGGAAGTTCATTAAGGTCCCAATAGGTAGCGCATTACTCAAACCTACATGAAACCTGAAGATAAGTTTCTTGACGTCGCTTATCATCGTTTTCTTCACGTTTTTGTTATCAGCTATTTCGACACATTTTCCTGTTGTGTTTATAGTGTGCCTGCAGCTACATATTTCCGCTAGATTTTCCGAAAAGGTAAGTTCACATACTTCTTCAAAATTATATGAGGAATTTAACTAAGAAATCAGATGTTTTATTTAGTCGTTAGTTAATTTTCCAGCAACGAAAAACTAAAAGTCGCCACTTTGGGATGCAACTTCCGACCACCCGATTTTTTGTGTTTTAGCGCATTTTTACGTGTTTTTCTCATTTTGATTGAGCTTACTCATGTTTCAGTGTTTTCCATGTGTTACAGGCATGCCACGAAAGTACCGAAAGAAAGTCGGGGGCCGTCCCTATAGAAATTATACCCAAGACACTTTGGAGGCAGCTCTGAATGGCAGCTCTGAAGGCAGCTCATTTCTGGTTTTGTTTTGTATGGAATAAATGTCTAAAAATGAAATGTTTTTGTCGTGATAGGTGAGAGAACCCATCTGATAGCAAAATACGGGGGTAATATCGAGCCAGGGCTTCATTTTTTGAATATTTGAGTGAAAAAACGTGAGTGGTGCGAAGTTGCCCCCACGCGGGGGACTATACCACTTTTACCTTAGTTTTTCATGGATTCCTAATGCTCGAATGTTAAATTTTGAAATGGGAATATTACGGTGAATAGATCAGGTGTGACATATTGAAAGGCCAACTCGATTGAAGAGATACAGAGAGAGAAATCTCAAGCGTTTTTTTGCCCTAGAAACGTCATTTTTCACCCTGATAGATGTTGTTAAAAAAAACAATTGACTACACCGTTGGGAAGCTGGGGTTGTGATTCATCTTTTAGACTTACAGCATGACAATTTCCGTCAACATCAAGAGACAAACTTTGAAGATAGTGAACGTTTTCGGAAGTTTACAAATTTTTCACTTACGACTTGTTTTTTACCCGTTTGTTCAATTCGAAAGTTTTTGAAAATGCATCTGGGAGATAAGAAATCTAACGCTATTTTCAATGGTATAATCGGATTTGAGTTTTGACTGAATAGGCCTAAGGGTGTTATGATAGTTTTAGCGAAAAATGATATCGAAAAAAATCTTAAAATGGAAAACTTTCATGCGTTGGAATTTTACACTTCTGACCTCGGATTCGAATTCAGCGCACAGTTCCGATTTTCATCCCGAAATACCGTTTAGTTTGGCCAATAAACAGATAGGAAGATCATGCTTGACGTCATCGTGCAAATGAATTTCAAGTGCCGTATTACTGTTCAGACACCCATCATGTAGCACCTTTTTGGAAAGTTCTAATTAATATCTTTTTATTGAGCGAATAATAAATAACCATGAAAATTCCCCATTGAAAAAAGTTGTCTTTATCGTGAATTTATTAAAAAATATATGTAATAGGATGAAAAAAGTCACAAATTAGTACTAAAACCGAACCTGGTGGTGCGCCCAAAAGTGGGACACCCTGTATTGAGGATCAACTATCTCATCGCAGGGTAAAATATTCATTTTATAAAGATCTACCAACAATTTGGAAGTTGTTAGAGAAAACCGTGAACAGCAATATGATTAAATGTAAAAAATCCGGCCTAAACGGTGTCAAATGGGGTCATTTACACTAGAATGGAAACAAAAGTTCCAGTCATGCAGCATGATCGTATGAGCGAATTTTCATAAACTATCTATCGTACTATAGTATGTTAAATTGCATTGAAATTGGAGCAATTCTAGTTCACAGAAATGGTTAAAAACCAATTTTATGGCATAAAACTTATTCTAAATAAAAATCCACTGATTCAAAAGGGATTTTTTATTTTTAAAATGTTTTGCAGTTTTTATAGATATTTTAGCAAATTTTAATGACATTTAAGTACGTTTTTCATCATAATTTTGAGCAAAAATTTTTAATGTCCTAGTTAATCGTTGAAAATTTAGTTTTGACTAAAATTCTGCAAAAAAATAGAAATTTAACGATTTTTGGCCGTTTTTAGCCATTTTTAGTGATTTTTTGGGTACCTACATTTTTCGAAATTTGACCAATTTAATGTGCTCAAAAATTGTTGTCCAACGAACTCATCCTTTCTTTTGAAATGCTTGATTTTTTGGCGAAAGAACGAAGTTTTTATCTCAATTCTATCGAGAGTTATCGTCTGGAATGACACACACACATATATATATAAAAAGCGTTAAAATCCAGGAATCATTTCAGAATGCCTCAAAACAGATTTCGATGAAGAAAATTTTTGAAAATTTTTATTTTAAAATTTTTGGAGCCATTGCAATAGCTTTATTTTCCAAGAAAATTTGCTAAAAGAATGCAGTAATAACCGGAAACCCTAATAAATCAATTGACATTGTTCAGATGGTGTGATACCAACCGCAAAAAAGTAAGATATTCCTATTTCAACACTGCAACAGGTTGCACCTAAAAAACCAAGAACAGAGTGAGTGAGATAGGGTCAAAACTGACACCCCCAGATACCGGCTCTGGATGCTGAACGGAGGAAAAGTTTCTCCCTTTGGCGGACGTTCTGAGCTTTTTTCGTTTGACAAGCTCTTTTGTTCGCATTGCCGGCGCGTGTGGGATACGCGATAGTTCGGGGCTAAGAATAGGTAACAATCAAAACGGAATGTGCAACAAAGGATCGAGGTAACGACGCCATTTTGATGTGTTTTGACATGGATATGTCTTTTACGGAGGGAGTCAAAAAATAAATTATGTCCCATTTTGACATGTTTCACGTCTTTAGGATGACCGATGGTTTGCATATTTGCAACACCTTCAGAAGTGAAAAAGCAAAAAAAAAAAAACTCGGCACCGAATTCTTGGTCCATAGCATTGTAGTTTTAGCGAATTTTAGAAGAAAATTAAGCTATTGCTCTCGCCTCAAAATTTGTATAATGTGAATTTTTGAAAACTTTTTATGCAGAAATCCGTTTCAGGCTATTCTGAATCATATTCTGAAGTTTAACGCATTTTTTTATGTATGCATGTATGTATGTATGTATATATGTATGTATGTATGTATATATGTATGTATGTATGTGTCATTCCAGACGATAACTGTCCGTAGAATTGTGCTAGAAACTTCAAACAAATTTTAAAATGTTAAGGACACAAAACGAAAGTTCAAGTTCGTTGGCCAGCATGATCGGATTACATCTTCGGGTTGAAATTTTCAAAAATGTAGTCAAAAATGTCAAAATAGCCTGTTTTTTGCGATTTGTTGTGCGAAATAATTTTTTCAGCATACTAACATGTGATATATTCGGAATCAGCGTAAAATTTCCTATAAGAATATGTATCAAGTTTTCAAAAATTTCAAAGTTGAAAAATCAGTCAAAAATCGAAATAATGCCGTTCGCTAGTTGTAAAAATCGGTAATATTTGCATGAAACATTGTCCAAATTCAGATTGAACTACTCTTATGGAAGTATCCCTGTATAACCAATCCTAGAACCATGCTGTTTAAAACGTAGGTAGTAGGTGCTTTAAAAAAAAAAGAAAAATGTAATCACAACTGATGAGTTCACTCTGTGCATGTGTTAATAATTTGATTCCATGCTTGTCTATCAAAATCATACACTAAAATTTCTCAACACGATCAATAGCGACTGAAATGTCGAAGATTTCTTCAAAAATTCGCTCATGGGGTCATGCTGCATGACTGGACTTTTTAGGGAATCAACTCGATATTTGATAGTTATTACGGATTTGAATATTGAATATTCAAGCCAATACTCGTATGATATACAAACCGACCGTCAATTTCTCTTGTGACCTCCAGAGTGATGTATCGATTTTATTCGAGAACTACCAATCTGTGGACAGCACCTTCTCAACTCATGTGCATTTTATCACTTTTTATATTTCTTGGTAGTTATGTGTATAAATATATGCTATTCATAAATCTCTAAGTGTGTCTGTTTGTTAGTCCGCTGAATCGATTTTGACAGGGTTACATTATTGTAACCCTCCATTGTGATCAGCAAGTTAGGGAAAAGGTTCGTATCAATATTGCTTGATCAGGTGAGTGAGCTCCTTTTCAATGTTGAACTTTGGTCAGGAGCCTCTCTGGGGCAGCATGATACGAATGAAATGATGGGCTCTTGATCAGCTGATTGAGCTGAATTCTCTCCTTTTCACTATAGAATGTTGAAATTTGACAGGGAGCCTCTGTGGGACATCAACATACGAATGAAATCCTCCCCTCTCTGGGTCCGGTTGAGTATAGTTTGTAGAATCGCTCTAACTAGTAGAGTGAACTCATTAGCTAATTTGGCTCTAATTCAACTTGAGATGCTGAATGCAATCTCTCTGAGTGTGGTAGACTATAATTGCCTCTAGAAGAATCTACCCTTTTCAGCAGAGAGAACTCTATAGTTTGGTTCCAATCGAACTTGAGATGATAAAAAATTGGAAGGGGACATCTTTCGGTGTGGTTGATATAATTGTAGGTAGAAAGTATTTGTCTGGCAGTACTAACACAATTGACTAGAAATTTATGCGATGGTACATTCATGAATGATAGCCTTTTTAGGACCGCTGGGTAAAAGTGGTGCATTCGAGTAAAACAAGCTTCATAAAAAAGGCCTTCTGTCTTTAAAT
Organism: Adelphocoris suturalis; assembly: GCA_030762985.1. Lineage (NCBI taxonomy): Eukaryota > Metazoa > Arthropoda > Insecta > Hemiptera > Miridae > Adelphocoris > Adelphocoris suturalis. The sequence goes on from CM061042.1 coordinate 135,456,894, forward strand.
TGGTTCTATTATTATTATATATATATATTTTTTTTTTTAATTATAAAAATGATAATAAATTATATTAAATATGATAATAATAATAAAATAATCTATTTTATAAACTATTATAAAAGTAGAGTGATAAAAAATCGATTTTTTTAAAAACAAATAATAATGAAATGTAGGTACATTTTTTTTGCATGATTTTGTGCTCTTATTTCATAGCATTTTTCAACACAGTTCATAATATTTTTTCCGATTAATATTCTGCTGAAAAAATATAATAATATCTTTTTTTAGCCTGTTTTAGGTTAGTTTTTCAGACTTTGGTGAATTTATTTTGCTCAAAAAGTGTTGTCCAAAACTAATTCTTCTTCCCTCCTAGCATGATTGATTATTTTGGACTTGAAGGACAGAAAGCTTGTTATAATCTGAACTGCCCAAATAAAGAAACGTTATCATTCGAGTAAAACGCCCAGGTAAAAATAGCCCGTATATGTGGGTCCGTGCAGCGCACGGGTAAGCCGGCTAGTACTGTATAAATTGTACAATAATGTAACGATAATGAGAAAACACCATTAAGGTAAGTAATGTAATGATTGAAAAAGTTTTGTGAATCACCGCACAGTATGTTTACCGATCGTTTAACATTTCATCGTAGGCAAATGTCACTTAGAAAATTGCAGTGGAGTCCGCCATTTTCATTCGGCATAATGTACCTAGACGAGCCCTACCGTTCTATTCAACTTAATTATACTCGATGCAACACTTGTTCTTAATAGCCTTTCTTCAGAAAGTCATTAGACAGTAGAAGAAAAAATACTCAGAGGGTAAAAGTTGATAAGGCTAGTAAACCGTAGTTAGTTCTTACAAAAAAGGATTTATTTAAAAAAGGAGAGCCTTTAAAAGTCTTAGCTAAGCAATAAAGATAGTTAAGAACAATAAAAAATGTGAAGGGACCGTTAAATTAAATGGTAGTTATTTAAATACCCAGACTTGATTAAGAAACAGAGAAGATATGATCAAGAAATATTAGTGAAGCATTAAAATTTTGATTAAAATTGATCAAATAGTTTCAATTTGATTATAAGGAGTTCCTTATACATAATAAAAAGGCACATGATATTTTGCTATAATTTCTGCATCAACAAAATAAAATAAAATAGGGCTAAGTATATAATTTATCTATTACAAATTAACACTACAAACTGGTCAATATCTCAAGTCGTTGTCCAAATTTCCAAAGTTAGTTTTATCTCTTGACGATTTTAATCTTCATCGTTTTCTTACCCTGTTTTCCAGACATTTTGGGGAGGGACAGGGAAGAATTATTATTATTTTTTTCTTCTCCTCTTATAACTTCATAATCCTCCAGAACGCAATTTAATTCCGTTCGACTAAAACTTTTTGAACGCATTAAATTGGTCAAATTTCAAAAAATGTGCTGAAAAAATACTTAAAAGAATAAAACCGCTAAAAATTGTCATTGACATATCATTTAGCAGGATGTTGATCATATTATTAACTATAAAATAGAACATTTAAAATCGTATATGCAAAATTAGGGTGAAAAAATGTACCTGTCTCATTAAAATTTGCTAAAAAAATCGATAAAAATTGCAAAAACCGCAAATAAGAAAGTATTATTTAGAATACGGTTTTTGTCATAAAATTGATAATTGTTAACTCGCACTCGAAAAGCTCAAATTTCCAAACAATTCCACATAATACGATAGGATAATTTACGGAAATTCGCTCATACGATCATGCTGCAAGACTGGAACTTTTATGTATTTTTAAGGGCAAAACCAGTTGGAAGTGTATAAGTAGGTTATAACGAAGTTGGGGAAATGTGCGCTTGTGACCATTTGATTCAGCGTAAAAAATACGTAGAAACCGGTCCCAAACTTGTATTTCTTGGGGGGGTTTATTTTTCACGAAAACCGTCGATTTCATACAAATTAAAAGTAAAATTGAGTAGACCGTTCAAAAGCTGACGGTTTGCGAAAGTGTTTTCCAGTAGAAGTCACGAGAATTCCGTGGGATTATCTTGGCCGTCTAGCGGGTTAAAAAATAAGTGGTTTTTTATTTTTGAAACATTTTTGACTTCGGGGTCGATTTCCGACTATTTTACCTACCTAGCACGTTAGGTGGAATATCCGAATATTCAATGGCATCCTCAATTTTTTGTTTACTCTAAAAATCAAGGTACTCAGTTATGGCCATTTTAGTAACTTAAGATCGAGAACACGAAAAAAAATCTTAAAAATTGAATAACTCGAAAACCAAGCGTTTAAAAAAAAATCTCTACGAATAACATTTGATCAGAAATTAGTTGAAGAATACCTACGTGGGTGAAGTTTTCCGGATATAACGTGAGAAAGTTCTCGAACTTGTATAGATATATATCGCACCCATCCTAGAATAAGGGTACAACTCAAAAATTATCATTTTCGGCAAATCGCATTCAAAGTTTTCCTTCCACACCATTGGCTACCCGTTCTTTGAAACACGATGAACATAATTTATCTTTGCGAAACTTGTTTCCTACATTATTACTCTAACGCCCCATGGTGAATAAATAGTTTTTTTGCCAGTGGGAAGGGAGTGGGGGGAACGGTTTTGTTGATTTTTTAAGAATTTTTGAGTTGTTCCAACTCAAACACTGAAATCTCACCAGTCAGGATCCAAAATGTTCAGAAAAGAAAGACACAAGTTAAAATTGTCCACACAAAAAGGAAACAACTCAAAACGAGACACAGACTGCGTGAACTCAACTGAGTTGTGTCTTTCTTCCTAGGACGTGAATTGGTTACTCCTCCATAGAAGAAAGACACACGCACTCTCTAGCGGAATTAGAGTGCCCTACACATATCTCCACCTTCTATAGACAAACTAGACCGTTTCTACTTCTCAGAACCACAACTAACTCAAAAATCGCGATTTTTGAGTTGTACCCTTATTCTAGGACGGGTGCGATATGATGAGATCTTGTTACCTACAGACGGTCAAGTGAAGCCTAGGCGGTGTTATTTTATTCCAATTCATTTTCTTTTGATAGGTATGGGGGGATTTTGGTAGAGGGACTTTTGGTGTGGGGGGTCTGTAGTTTTATTTAGATAATTTTCAACTTATTTAGATGTGCCATAGATTTCGACTATTAACTAGGTACCTGCCTATAAACCATTGATCCACGTGGATAGGCTATCAAGCTAATACGAAAAAATTATAGCAATAATTTTTTTAAAATCAGATAAAATCTATATCTATAAAAGAGGATGTATGTATGTATGTATGTTGCCTATAGACTCCGAAACCGCTCGACAGATTGTAATGAAACTTTCAGGTATTATTAGGCATGATTCAAGGATTGTTCCTGTAAAGTTTGGTGCAAATCCGTTCAAAGGGCTCTGACCCAGAGGGCATAAAAGGGTGCAGTGTCAGGTTTTAGAAATTTATTTTACTACCCAAGCCAAGACCGAAGGCAGAGTGAGGCCGAGGGTGAGGCCAAAGGATGAGGAGGATGATGAGGAGGAGGAGGAGGGAGGAGGATGAGGGAGGAGGAGGAGGATGAGGGAGGAGGAGGAGGAGGGAGGAGGAGGAGGGAGGAGGAGGAGGGAGGAGGAGGAGGATGAGGGAGGGGAGGAGGGAGGAGGAGGGAGGAGGATGAGGGGGAGGGAGGAGGAGGAGGGAGGAGGAGGAGGAGGAGGAGGGAGGAGGAGGAGGAGAAGGGAGGAGGAGGATACTATTGAACGTCTGCATAAAATGACAACGAATCCAGGGTCATTGTAGACACCAAAGGCAGAAACCAAAGGCTAAGCTTCCGTCCATCAAATCACCTCTTAATAACAGTTTAAAATTACGATCAATAAACAAATTTAATTTGGGCGCAGCAACGCTCGCGGGGGGAACGCTAGTTGAATATAAAATAGTAATGTGTGTACTAATTTGCAGCATTGTTTCTGTGTACATAGATTACAAGGTTCATTATTGAAATGGAAAAACCAAAAGGGAATCCTAATCTCGCATTTGAAAGTCTGCTTTCGAATTTTCGTTTATTCTTTACATCTTTGCGATCTAACCACACAGGCGGTTCGTGTTATTGACGCAATATCGCCGATAATGCGAGCCTTTTTGGTCAGAACCCTCAATTGATTCCGGCAGTAATAATACTTTTCCAACCGTTACATTTTATCAGGGTTTCCTGATTCCACGTTAGCTGGCAGGCGAGGGATCGCAAACAGATTTGCATTCTCTAAATTGGAACACGATAACGCGGTAATTGTTTTGAAGTTACATTCCTGCTTGTCGCCGCCACCCCAAAGCTTCTACGGAACCCTTCCCGAGTTTAAACCGCTTTCTGTCAAAATCGCTATTTGAAACATCACTTTGAAGTAATCTAAATACCAGTTTCGTCTTTACGATTTAACACGAATAACCGTATTTTAAATTTAAAATGATCATTTTGACGATAAAATCCATAATACCGTACTAGTTTTTAACAATAGGTTTTATTATTAATTATCATAATAGTTTTTATAACGAAATTATATTTAGGTAACAAAGTTTCACAGGTCAGCTTCACATAATTTTTTTTTTTTTTTTTTTTTTTTTTTTTGACATGGATATGTTTTTGGGCTGGGGCTCATTCTAAAATTTGCGTAACGACACTAAAATTTGAAACGACCCGGCAGTTTAGATTATTATTAACTCGAAAAGTGAGGGCTAGGTAGAATTTCTATTGATTTTTCACGTACAACCAATGAGTTACTAGGGAAGAGTAACTCCCATAGTTTTCATAGTAGGAAAATCGTTCGCCACTTTTTGGAATGCTCTCATTTTATCACAACATCTCATGACCTCTTAGCCATTGTAGTGTCAAGGAATGCTGATTTATTACTCTAAGTTATAAACATAGTTTTGTAACCACAATGGAATAATATTGTGAAAAGAAGGCACTACATGGTTGGTAGGTATACAATTGAGTAAGCAGTAGAGTACTGGTAAGCAGTAGGTACTAGACATATCCATGATCTTTTGTTTTTCCATCAAAGGAGAAATTAAAATGCTTGAAAAACTTAATTAGTAAAGGACCAATAGCCATTTAAAATTTGTAAGTAGTTCTTGTGATTTTCACGTACAACCAAGCCGTTGATGGGGAAATGAAACTTCTTTTGACATTGTATGTCTTTGCTCTGGCACATAACTCGAAAACCGTTACCAAATTTGTTACCAAATATTCTGATGATTTCCGCTTACAACCGAGTCGTTGCTAGGGAAATGGTACTTCGTCGTTTTTCATCCCACAAAATTTGTTGACCATTCGTTCGAAAGCTCTCGATTTATCCAACCATATTATGTTAACTACTGCGAAGTGCGTGGCCAACAATATTAGTTACTAGCCGCTCCGGCTCGCTACGCTCGCCTCCATGTCCAGCCGGGGGTCAAGCCCCCCGGACCCCCCATTAAATTGCTCGCTTCGCTCGCAAAGTGTGGTATGTAGGGAATGTTGCTCGCTTCGCTCGCAAAGTGTGGCATGAAGGGAATGTTGCTCGCTTCGCTCGCAAAGTGTGGTATGTAGGGAATGTTGCTCGCTTCGCTCGCAATTGAAACATGTAGGGGATGTTGCTTGCTTCGCTCGCAAACAGTAGATCTCTAAGGGTAGGTTTAACTTCTGTAGGGGATGCTGCTCGCTTCGCTCGCTTGAGGAAGTTATACTGCCCACCGAACATGTAGGGAATGATGCTCGCTTCGCTCGTAAACGGTAGATCCCTAAGGGTAGGTTTAACTTCTGTAGGGGATGCTGCTCGCTTCGCTCGCTTGAAGAAGTTATACTGCCCACCCAACTTGGCAGACGTTTTTTTTCTGTTGGAAATTCTTACAAACAAATTAATTCTTACTCGCTACGCTCGCCTCCACGCCCAGCCGGGGGGCAAGCCTCCCGGACCCCCCCTTAGATTGCTCGCTTCGCTCGCAAAGTGTGGGAAGTAGAAAATGTTGCTCGCTTCGCTCGCAAAGTGTGGCATGAAGGGAATGTTGCTCGCTTCGCTCGCAAAGTGTGGTATGTAGGGAATGTTGCTCGCTTCGCTCGCAATTGAAACATGTAGGGGATGTTGCTTGCTTCGCTCGCAAACAGTAGATCTCTAAGGGTAGGTTTAACTTCTGTAGGGGATGCTGCTCGCTTCGCTCGCTTGAGGAAGTTATACTGCCCACCGAACATGTAGGGGATGTTGCTTGGTTCGCTCGCAAACGGTAGATCCTAAGGGTAGGTTTAACTTCTGTAGGGGATGCTGCTCGCTTCGCTCGCTTGAGGAAGTTATACTGCCCACCCAACTTGGCAGACGTTTTTTTCTGTTGGAAATTCTTACAAACAAATTAAATCTTATAAAACTACGTGGAACCACGAAAAGTTTATTAGGGAATGTTGCTCGCTTCGCTCGCAAGGTATTTCTGCATAGGTGTTGGGAAATGCCCGTATGAAATTCCGCTGAAATGAGTCAAGTGCGTAGTGAGTTCCCTGTGAGGATCCCTTTCAGGTAAGCAACGTTGTGTAACGGCGGCCCGTGGTCGATTAATTTCTGATGTTAAACGCTTCTCCTCGCTTCCGCTCGCGATTTGACCAACTTAACGTCACTTTTTTCGATATCCGATTCCGGATTCAGATTCGGCGGACCCAAACCTGTATTTCGCCCGCGAAAAACCGTTCCGAAAAAAACGTACCAAGTTTTTCGGCGGACTTTTTGAGAAAACGGGGTCCGTACTCTCGCATTTTTTTTTACGCATTTCCCGATACTTTTTTCGCGATCCGATCGCGCCGTCGTCTTCCTCGTAGGAAAACCTACGAAACCCGTATTTTTCCGGAATTGTCAACGGCCGTTTAGAGGGGTAGAGGAAGCGGGGAAGTCCAAAAAGCGCACATTAATTCTTACTTCGACCCCCCTCCCGCCCTACGGCCCATGGTTCGGGTGGGATTAGAAAATTTTAAATTCGCTTATACACCCTATCGGAAAATCCCAAGAAGATCCCCCCACTCGTAGACTCCCCCCCACTCAGCCGTTTGGCCGTGCATAGACACGACAAACAGACAAACAGACGGAGTTTCATTCTTATAAATAACTAGCCGCTCCGGCTCGCTACGCTCGCCTCCACGTCCAGCCGGGGGGCAAGCCCCCCGGACCCCCCCTTAAATTGCTCGCTTCGCTCGCAAAATGTGGTATGTAGGGAATTTTGCTCGCTTCGCTCGCAAAGTGTGGCATGTAGGGCATGTTGCTCGCTTTGCTCGCAAACGGTAGATCCCTAAGGGTAGGTTTAACGTGTGTAGGGGATGTTGCTCGCTTCGCTCTCGAAACGGTAGATCTCTAAGGGTAGGTTTAACTTCTGTAGGGGATGCTGCTCGCTTCGCTCGCTAGAGGGAGTTTATACTGCCCACCCAACTTGGCAGACGTTTTTTTCTGTTGGAAATTCTTACAAACAAATTAAATCTTATAAAACTATGTGGAACCACAAAAAGATTATTCGGGGATGTTGCTCGCTCCGCTCGCAAGGTTATACCTGTATATAGGTAGGAAAAAACCCGTATTTATTCTTGTATGTAGAAAATGTTGCCTCGCTTCGCTCGCAAAGTATGGCATTTAGGGGATGTTGCTCGGTTCGCTCGCAAACGGTAGATCTCTAAGGGTAGGTTTAACTTCTGTAGGGGATGCTGCTCGCTTCGCTCGCAAACGGTAGATCTCTAAGGGTAGGTTTAACTTCTGTAGGGGGATGCTGCTCGCTTCGCTCGCTTGAGGAAGTTATACTGCCCACCCAACTTGGCAGACGTTTTTTTCAGTTGGGAATTATTACAAACAATTTAAAATCTTATAAAACTACGTGGAACCACGAAAAGTTTTTTCGGGGATGTTGCTCGCTTCGCTCGCAAGGTATACCTGTATATGTGTAGGACAAAGTCCGTATTTATTCTGTTGAAATGGCTCTCGCTTCGCTCACAAGGTAGGTACCTATGTAGGCATACCTGCTCGCCTCGCAACGTTTTGTGACATCGAACCCTTCACGTCAATTCTTGAGCCTTCTTCTCACGGCACGACAGAATCATTTTAATCGCTTTGCTCGCTTCTGCTCGCGATTTGACCAACTCATCGTCACTTTTTTCGATATCCGATTTCGGATTCAGATTCGGCGGACCCAAAGCTGTATTTCGCCCGCGAACAACCGTTCCGAAAAACGTACCTTTATGGGGTATATTTTAATGGGAAAAAACCAAGTTTTTCGGCGGACTTTTCGAGAAAACGGGTCCGTACTCTCGCATTTTTTTGACGCATTTCCCGATACTTTTTTCGCGATCCGATCGCGCCGTCGTCTTCCTCGTAGGAAAACCTACGAAAACGTATTATTTTTCCGGAATTGTCAACGGCCGTTTTGAGGGGTAGGGGTAAGGAAGCGGGGAAGTGGAAAAAGCGCACATTAATTCTTACTTCGACCCCCCTCCCGCCCTACGGCCCATGGTTCGGGTGGGGATTAGAAAATTTTTAAATTCGCTTATACACCCTATCGGAAAATCCCAAAAAGATCCCCCCACTCGTAGATCCGGCCCACTCAGCCGTTTGGCCGTGCATAGACACGACAGACAGAGCGACAGACAGACGGAGTTTCATTCTTATTAATAACTAGCCGCTCCGGCTCGCTACGCTCGCCTCCACGTCCAGCCGGGGGGCAAGCCCCCCGGACCCCCCATTAAGTTGCTCGCTTCGCTCGCAACGTGTGGCGTGTAGGGAATATTGCTCGCTTCGCTCGCAAAGTCTGGCATGTAGGATATGTTGCTCGCTTGGTCTCGGCATGTAAAAGTCTGGCATGTAGAAAATGTTGCTCGCTTCGCTCACAAAGTATGGCATTTAGGGAATTTTTACTCGCTTTGCTCGCAAACGGTAGATCCCTAAGGGTAGGTTTAACTTCTGTAGGGATGCTGCTCGCTACGCTCGCTTGAGGAAGTTATACTGCCCACCCAACTTGGCAGACGTTTTTTTTCTGTTGGGGAATTCTTACTTACAAATTAAATCTTATAAAACTACGTGGAACCACGAAAAGTTTATTAGGGGATGTTGCTCGCTTCGCTCGCAAGTCCGTATTTATTCTGTAGGGGATGCTGCTCGCTTCGCTCGCTTGAAGAAGTTATACTGCCCACCCAACTTGGCAGACGTTTTTTTTCTGTTGGAAATTCTTACAAACAAATTAATTCTTACAAAACTACGTGGAACCACGAAAAGTTTATTAGGGAATGTTGTACTGTCCACCCAACTTGGCAGACGTTTTTTTCAGTTGGGAATTCTTACAAACAAATTAAATCTTAGAAACTACGTGGAACCACGAAAAGTTTATTCGGGGATGTTGCTCGCTTCGCTCGCAAGGTATACCTGTATATGTGTAGGACAAAGTCCGTATTTATTATTTGAAATGGCTCTCGCTTCGCTCGCAAGGTATTGCGTAGAAGTGCAAATGGGAACCCCCCTGTGAGGGTCCCTTCAGGTAAGCAACGTTGTGTAACGGCGGGCCCGTGGTCGATTAATTTTCTGATGTTAAAACGCTTCCCTCGCCCCCTCCCAATTTGACCTACTTTCCGTCACTTTTTTCGATATCCGACTTCGGATTCAGATTCGGCGGGATCAAAGCTGTATTTCGCCCGCGAAAACCGTTCCGAAAAACGAACCTTTATGGGGTATATTTTAATCGGAAAAAACCAAGTTTTTCGGCGGACTTTTCGAGAAAACGGGTCCGTACTCTCGAATTTTTTTAACGCATTTCCCGATACTTTTTTTCGCGATCCGATCGCGCCGTCGTCTTCCTCGTAGGAAAACCTACGAAACCCGTATTTTTTCCGGAATTGTCAACGGCCGTTTAGAGGGTGTAGGGGAAGCGGGGGAAGTGGAAAAAAGCGCACATTAATTATTACTTCGACCCCCCTCCCGCCCTACGGCCCATGGTTCGGGTGGGATTAGAAAATTTTAAATTCGCTTATACACCCTATCGGAAAATCCCAAAAAGATCCCCCCACTCGTAGATCCGGCCCACTCAGCCGTTTGGGCGTGCATAGGCACGAGCGACAGACAAACAGACCGAGTTTCATTCTTATTAATATTATAGATAGAGATAGAGATGAGCATGGTGTTATTTGAATAATTGTTTACATACAGGTGATCATTCTCAATAATTGATATTGTGAACATGATTGCAACCGCTTGTTAATTTTTGATGATTTCATTGAGCTGGTGTTTCGATGATGTGATTCATAGCAGGTGATCCGAATATTGCGAGAACGGTTTGATTTGTGAAGCGGTGGTTAAATCATTTTAATTGGTAATTTCTATACTTTACACTATAGGAAGCTGTAATTTCGTATGTAGCCTCTTTAGGACATTTACTTGACCATGCCCAGGGTCCGGATCAGATGAGTGGCTCTTAAAGCTAATTTCTATGTTTTACACTCTAGGAAGCTGTAATTTCGTATGTAGCCTCTTTAGGACATTTACTTGACCATGCCCAGGGTCCGGATCAGATGAGTGGCTCTTAAAGCTAATTTCTATACTTTATACTCTAGGAAGCTGTAATTTCGTATGTAGCCTCTTTAAGATATTTACTAGACGAAGCCCAGGGTCCAGATCGGCTGAGCTGGCTCTTAGAGCTTGCATACGAGTCTGCAACACGTGCGAGTCTGCAAATAAAGACATAAAATGTCCCAATGTGTTGCAGACTCGAATGCAAGCGTTTCTTTCTCATTTATAAATTCCCTCGCTTTGCTCGCTCGGTATGGCTGTATAGATCCGATGGTCTTTACTGTTAAGTGGGACAGGTAGAATGATTGGAAAATTTATGGTAGCTGGAATTGAAACCCATAATCGTGGACTTTCGTTTGAGCCCACACACGGATTTTCCAGTTTTTAATATGTATTTAAGGAACTCCTTGTAATACCTACGGGTTATGCAATAAAATTGAATTGAATTGCAATGATAACACAACCAGATGTTATGAACGGTCTGTCGCAATTCCGCACTCCGCTCCACTTGTCCCGAACGCATTGCCGCATTTCCGTAATTCCGGATGGATGTGAACCTACGCTGTTCAAGCGTATTTACTCACAGCAACCGTCCCATGAGTTCATCACTGAACTCATCCAATACATTGGTTTAGCGGACAGCCATTTTCAAAAATGTATGTTGAATCCACTCAAGAGACTGGAAGAGTTTCTGCGTCCTGTACACTTGCTGGACAGCTGCGTTCTGTATACTTTGGTTTGGCTTTTTCTCTTAAGTATGGCGTAACTGTATGGGGAAGTTCTAGTAAAACCCATCTAACCCATCTTAATCAACTACAGACAGTTCAAAACGCATTATAAAAAATTTTATATAACAAACCCTTAGGATACCCTACCTACAAAATTGTATTCGGTATTGTATTGTATTGTACATGATATTTTTTCAAAATTGAATCATGTGTGCAAGTTTTTAGGTCTGGTATCAATAGTGATCACATATCCCGGTTATCGAGCTCTAGAACATGCAGCTATGTCTAATGTTTCGCTTGCCACGATGCCGTACTAAATTTTATCGGCGAAATTCAAATGTTCGAGCATTGAAATTTTTCTAAGACCACAAAATTAATCCCTTTGACTTTCGCTCCGCTGATTCTCTTAAAAAACATTTATTTCATATTTTGCGAAATGACGTATAATTTGTATGTATATGTAAATTTTATGAAGTGGTTATAATTTTAATTTTCATGTTTTTCATTCGTGATTAATTTTGGCGAAAAGCTTGATTTTAGCGAATTTTCTTAGTAAATAAAGCTATTGCAATGGCTCCAAATATTTGAAAATAAAAGTTTTCAATTTTCTTCATCGAAAATCTGTTTTGAGGCATTCTGAAATGATTCCTGGATTTTAACGCATTTGTATATATATATATACAATATATACACATACATAGATATACTTTATATATATATATATAATATATATATATATATATATATATATTATATATATATATATATATATATATATATATATATATATATATGTATGTGTCATTCCAGACGATAACGAAAATTAACAAATTTCTATTTTTTAAGCAGAATGCTACTCGAAAAAATTATTCGAACATGAACTAGGACATTTAAAAATTTAAGTACAAAATTGTAATGAAAAATGTACTTAAATTTCATTAAAATAAGCTAAAAATCCATAGGAACACTTGAAAAAATTGTAAAAATCCCCAAAATCGTTTGTTCATTGGAATATTACTGACAAAAAGTTTGTTTGCTATAAAATGTATAACAAAATTTTTATTTGTCCCCAAAGTGCTCAAATTTCAACAGAATTTAACATAAATGTAATACGACCATTTATGAAAATTCGCTCATACGATCATGCTGCATGACTGGAACTTTTTATCATAGGTCTGTAATTGTCAAACTAATAATGTAGTATATCATTAAAACCTGGCGCTTCGCCCCTATCAAAA
>CM061042.1:135469485-135587406 GCA_030762985.1 Adelphocoris suturalis
CGTCGTTTACTTTTGAAACTTGGTTTAATCTACTGATTGCGTTTGGTGTGTCCATAAGCCTTTATCACTTAGGTTCAGGAAACTGGAGTTTAAACCAAATGAAGAGAAGAAGAAGAAGACAGAAGACAGTATAAACTCATGGAACTAGAAAGATAGTTGTAGTTCCACGTTTTAAACCACGGATTTCTGACATCGTTTGTTTATATAACCTTGTAAAAGGGGGAATAAATATGTTGGTTTTTACCGAATTTTGGAAGAAAATAAGCTATTGCTCTCGCCTTAAAATTTGTCGAATGTGAATTCTTGAAAAAATTTTATGCAGAAATCCGTTTCAGGCTATTCTGAATCATATTCTGAAGTTTAACGCATTTTTTTGTATGTATATATGTATGTATGTATGTATGTATGTATGTATGTATGAATGTATATATGTATGTATGTGTCATTCCAGACGATAACTGTCCGTAGAATTGTGCTAGAAACTTCAAACAAATTTTAAAATTTTAAGGACACAAAACGAAAGTACAAGTTCCCAGCATGATCGGATTACATCTTCGGGTTGAAATTTTCAAAAATGTAGTCAAAAATTTCAAAAAGCCTGTTTTTTACGATTTGTTGTGCGAAATAATTTTTTCAGCATACTAACATGTTTTATATTCGGAATAAGCGTTAAATTTCCTATAAGAATATGTATCAAGTTTTCAAAAATTTCAAAGTTGAAAAATCAGTCAAAAATCGAAATAATGCCGTTCGCTAGTTGTAAAAATTGGTAATATTTGCATGAAACATTGTCCAAATTCAGATTGAACTACTCTTATGGAAGTATCCCTGTATAACCAATCCTAGAACCATGCTGTTTAAAACGTAGGTAGTAGGTGCTTGTTAAAAAAAAAAGTAATCACAACTGATGAGTTTACTCTGTGAAATATTCCGTCCTCCGATTCTCTCGGTCGCTCTCTTTGATGTTTTACGCTCAACTGATTTAGGACTTGATGTAGCTTTAATACTGACTGTGGCTTAGCCATGAAATTATGAAGAAGTTCTATTTATGTACGTACTAGCACGCAGACCCAAGGCCTCGCTCCGCTCGGCCGTCAGTAACGTAAATTCCTAAGCCTCGCTCTGCTTGGCCAAATTCAACGTAGCGCACGTTTGCGCATGAGCAGATCAAAAGTCTGGACGCAAAATTGAACGCAGAATCCGATTCCGGAATAAAAATTGGGGGTCATCGGTCAAAAAAAAAAAAACTTGCCCTTCGCCCATGCGCACGGAATTTTGATTTAGCCTAAAATGTGCACTCAAGTGTACTGATTATTTGGGAAAAGGAATCGTGAAAATCCGTTCAGCCGTTTAGACGCATATAGGGCATGCCACACAGACAGACAGAAACCTTCCTTTATAGAAGTAGTAGATAGAAGTAGATAGATAGATAGGTAAATAGAAGTAGAAGTAGATTGAAGTTGAAGTAGATATAGAACTATACAATTATTTCACACACACACACAAACAATCCCTACATTTAAAGCTGTAACAATGGATTTTCTCACTTGTGCTGATATGGCACCCATTTAAATCGAATCAGAGTACGGAATTACATGGAAAACGACACCATACTCGACCCATTCCGAAAAAATATTTATTTTCATACCTATTTTTAGCTCCACCCCCACCCCCTAGGAGCTCACCGACTTATATGAGACCCATTTAAATCGAATCAGCGTTCACAATCAATGGTCAACGACATCCACTCGACCAGCTCCAAAAAACCATTATTTTCTTACCTATTTTTACCCCCCCCCCCCCCCCCCCGGAGGTGGGGCGATTTGGCTGCCGAGATGTTAGGACCAACTAGACCCTAGGGGCAAATCAAATTTTTTTCTATACGATTACAAAGGTGTATTATTCCAATAGGGAATAATATACCGTAAAAAGCTTTGTTAGTAGGTACCTACTTATTACAAAAATCACATTCTTCAGGGGTATTGGTATTGTGATGTAAAATTATTGGTAACCCACAATTCAATTAGGTGGCGTTCGAAATGAAAAATATCATGAATACAATACTTATGTCAACATGGATTAACAAACTACCTAGTAGGTACTACAAAATCTCAAGTATGAAAGGCGATAGGAAGGGTACCAACGCGATTAGAGGCTAGAACTGAAGTTTGTATTTTTAAAATGTTGTAATATCACTCTTACTTATCCAATTTAATTGAGAAATAAATCGTGTGCGAGGAAAACTATCGGAAGTACCATCAGTACATCATATTGGTATTCGGTAACGGATTCACCAACCGGGTGATATCTCTAGTAGGTACCTAGCAATCTATCCACCCATCGTTTCAATACCTTCGCTATGCAAGACAAGCGTTATTCTTGCCCCGCATCGACTCCCTAATCACACGTCCTTGAGAATTCGACGGTGGTTCACTCGCCTATAAAGTTATTGTTTTCACCTTCTTTATTGTGTGTCAGATATAGAAAAGTTCGTGTTTTGTGATTAGTTCTTCGTTAATCAAGTTAAGAGAAGTTGTTTGAGTTTTCGCTGGAGTGGAAACATAACTTTTTTCCCGATTTTGCTACTTCACACGTTAAGCTTCCCCGAATTCACTTTTTCCTTGATTTGTATTACAACTATTATTCGTAAAGTTATAGTGTTTATTATTAGTTTATAGTTTTTCGTTCAATCTATTTTCATTCTTATTCAGTTTCAGTTTCTGCGAAGTTGTTTCAGTTCACACTGAGTTGCGAATTCCTGGTTTACTTTTGGGCACCAAACTTCGGCTTTCTACATTTCTATCTGTTTATCGTATTATACCTAATAGTTTTCGTTCGTTTTACGTTTAAACAATTCAATTTCGTTTTTGATCAGTTTGACGGAGCTCACTCGCTTATAAACTCATCGTGTTCTCCTTGTTGATAGTGATAGTGTTCAGATATTGAAAAGTTCTAGTTTTTTGTTATCAGTTCTTCGTTAATCAAGTTGAGGGAAATCGTTTGAGTTTTCGCTGGAGTGAAACTTTACTTTCTCCCGATTTGGCAACTACGTGTTAATCGTTTCCAATTTCACTTTTTTCCTTGATTTGTATTATAACTATTATTTCTAATATTATAGTTTTGTACTATTATTTTATACCTAAATCTTGTTTAATTTATTTACAATCGTAGGTATTCAGTTTCAGGTTTTACGAAATTGAGTTGCGATTTTCTCGTGTATTCTTTCTCTACATTTCTATCTGTTTATCGTATTATACCTAATAGTTTTCGTTCGTTTTACGTTTAAACAATTCAATTTCGTTTTTGATCAGTTTGACGGAGCTCACTCGCTTATAAACTTATCGTGTTCTCCTTGTTGATAGTGATAGTGTTCAGATATTGAAAAGTTCTAGTTTTTTGCTATCAGTTCTTCGTTAATCAAGTTGAGGGAAATCGTTTGAGTTTTCGCTGGAGTGAAACTTTACTTTCTCCCGATTTGGCAACTACGTGTTAATCGTTTCCAATTTCACTTTTTTTCCTTGATTTGTATTATAACTATTATTTCTAAATTTATAGTTTTGTACTATTATTTTATACCTAATTCTTGTTTAATTTATTTACAATCGTAGGTATTCAGTTTCAGGTTTTACGAAATTGATTTAGTTCACGTTGAGTTGCGATTTTCTCGTGTATTCGTAAAGTTCCGACTTCAAACTGCTGCTTTCTATATTCCTATTCGATCCTCGTCTTTTATTAGTTTAAATTGCACATTTTCGTTCAATTTAGGTTCAAAAAATTCATTTTTGTGTCTGAAGAGTTCAAGTAGTGTTGAAAATTTCTTTTTCACTAGTCCTGCTTTCAAGTTCTATTTCCGAATTCTGATTGACTATTTTCTATTTCTCACGATCTATCTCTCTTTTTTCTTTTTTTTTTCATATAGTAGATTTCTTTTTCAACGGCTCTCTCAAATTTGGATAAAGAATATCGGAAGACAACTGCTGGTAAGCATATTCTAATGTGAATTAATTATCCCATAGTGTATTATCTCAGGGGGGGGGTTGCACACTTCTACTGTAACTGGGGGTAAACCTCTAAACGATTCAATATATATTTAGTAGAAATCATGTTCCAGAACTAATTAAGGGGACCTAACAACCTATCTGATTCCTAATCAAGTAAAATTTCTCTTATCGAGTAAAACTTATAATACTTCAATTGAGGTGCCTTCCTATACATAGATAAATATCAATATTGCAGATTATGCCTCGTCTAAGAAAAAAGAGCGCTGCCATGGTTAAGGCACATGACCGTGCCAGAAAAGATTGGTCTGACAAAAGTGAGGTCGCGCCGGTCGAGCCTCTTTCTCCATAAACAGTGCCTACGTGATGAAAAAGCAAACAAAAATCACTTATTTCTGTAAAATGTAATGTACAATGCTGTAGTAACTCCAGTTGTTCAGTTTACAGAATTTTATAACCCATTATAACATTTTTTGTAGATGAAATAAAACACTGTATTATATAGATATTGTTTGTTAATTCATTTTCCCTACACACCATGTTAATAGGGTATTTTTAGCACATAACAGTTTAACCGAAAAATTGGGTATCCGGAATGGCTCTCCCCCCTTTATTTCGGTTAACCGAGGTTCTACTGTATTGAAATTGTACGGTTCTTACTTCTGTATTCGTTTCTGCGCATTCCCAATGGAGAACTGTTAGTTGAATTTTACTGCTTGAGTGTACGACCTAACATTATGCTAAAATGTTTTATTATTTCATTCGAAGCCACATCATCGCATGAACGTTTACAATATCCTGTTTTAATCAAATACTTGTTATTTTATAATTTTTCAGATTTTTAAAAAACCGGTCATATGACTACGCCTCTGCTATTGATGATTATCTGCTGGATTCAAAAATCCTTGAATTAGCGTTGCATTAACCAAACTCAAACATACTCAACTATCGTTAATATTACCTGAACTTGAAACAAATAACTTCCAGCCAACTTTCTTTAGGAGAAAAGTTCAGTAGAGGGGACTCAATGAGCAAAGGTAGGCTTTGAGTTCTTTCAACTCAAAGTAGGCAGGTGATCCACCGGTATACAAACCAGGAAACGACCCCCATAGCAATACGTCCATGGTTCAAGAAGTAACCGGATTGTCATTATGGTGGAAAATCGTGTTTAATATCAAAATTCATCACACAACATATCTATGGAAACCTTCATTCTTGAAGATTGAGTTATTGGATCTGTTTACATCATGAACCATAACGTGGAATGGAAAGTTGCCATGTAGATTTACCTACATGCAACTTTCGATTCCGTTTCCTAAAGTAGTTCCAGGTCACTCTGAATATTGAAATTGAAGAATACATACCTACTCAAACGTAGCTCCCGTATGTTCTTCCCATCGATCCTAGTAGAAACCGCACATCTCCTTCATAGTTCATTACAAGACCAAGCAATTCAAAAAACAAAACAAAACAACTCCACTTAGTGTTCCCTACACTTCGTTGATTAGGTGAGTGAATCGATACAACATTGTACTAAAACTTCTAATTACCTACTGCTACCTTACATGATACTATAGCCTAATGGGATAGGTATGTACCTCAATAACCAATATGTTCGATATTGGATGTAATTATCAAATAGTAGAGTGAAGAAATAACATGAAGCAGTTAAAATTCAAGAATTTACCTAATCGAATCGTTGATAAATCGACAATAATTGGGATTTAATGCTAGTGTTAAATATTTTCAATTTCTTTCTTGTTGCTACGGAAAAGCCAAGTGACACTTCCCCATAATTTAGGCTGTCAATAGATGCACAGAGACTACAGTTTGTCAATTTCTTGCTGTAGGATACTAGATTCGAATGCAACTGACTTTATATCACTCGTAATATAAAGCCTCATCATCGATTGGCTGTGGAAATACGTTTCTTTCATATGACGTCGGTATGTTTTCTATTTTATGTCAAGATTTGATGATGTTATGATAGGATACTGTTAAGATTTCAACTGCCTTCAATACTGACCACATTGGACATCGAAATCTATGAATATTTACCTACATTTGTCTTTAAATCTACAAGATTAGTTTAATAATAATAAAGTATGAGTACCTCCTAATTATTTTTAATAATTTGATTCCATGTTTTTTTCTATCAAAATCATAAACTAAAATTTCTCTACACGATCGATAGCGACTGAAATGTCGAAGATTTCTTCAAAAATTCGCTCATACGGTCATGCTGCATGACTAGGACTTTTTTATGTATGTATGTATATATGTATATGTGTCATTCCAGACGATAACTGTCCGTAGAATTGTGCTAGAAACTTCAAACAAATTTTAAAATGTTAAGGACACACAAAAAAAGTTCAAGTTCGTTGGCCAGCATGATCGGATTACATCTTCGGGTTGAAATTTCCAAAAATGTAGTCAAAAATTTCAAAATAGCGTGTTTTTTGCGATTTGTTGTGCGAAATTATTTTTTCAGCATACTAACATGTTGTATATTTGGAATCAGCGTAAAATTTCTATAAGATTATGTATCAAGTTTTCAAAAATTTTAAAGTTGAAACATCAGTCAAAAATCGAAATAATAAATAATAAGTTGTAAAAATCGGTAATATTTGCATGAAACATTGTCCAAATTCAGATTGAACTACTCTTATGGAAGTATCCCTGTATCACCAATCCTAGAACCATGCTGTTTAAAACGTAGGTAGTAGGTGCTTGTTAAAAAAAAAAATGTAATCACAACTGATGAGTTTACTCTGTGAAATATTCCGTCCTCCGATTCTCTCGGTCGCTCTCTTTAATGTTTTACGCTCAACCGTTTTAGGACTTGATGTAGCTTTAATACTGTCTGTGGCTTAGAAAATATCAGCCATGAAATTATGAAGAAGTTCTATTTATGTGCGTACTAGCACGTAGACCGCTCGGCCGTCAATAACGTTAATCTCAAGGCCTCCCTCCATCGAAATCTATGAATATTCACCTACATTTTTGTCTTTAAATCTACAAGATTAGTTTAATAATAATAAAGTATGAGTACCTCCTAATTATTTCTAATAATTTGATTCTAATGATTTGATTGAAATAATGCCGTTCGCTAGTTGTAAAAATCAGTAATATTTGCATGAAACATTGTCCAAAATCAGATTGAACTACTTTTATGGAAGTATCCCTGTATAACCAATCCTAGAACCATGCTGTTTAAAACGTAGGTAGTAGGTGCTTTAAAAAAAAAAATGTAATCACAACTGATGAGTTTACTCTGTGCATGTGTTAATAATTTGATTCCATGTTTGTCTATCAAAATCATAAACTAAAATTTCTCAACACGATCAATGGCGACTGAAATGTCGAAGATGTCTTCAAAAATTCGCTCATGGGGTCATGCTGCATGACTGGACTTTTTTATTTTTGGTATGAATTTGAGGTTTAGGTGGGAAATAACGGTTATTTCATTAGGTGCCCCCCCGCACCCCTGGCGCGACCTCTGGCGCTCCCACTAATTCAACATCTTAAGATAGCTCAAAATTTCGATGAATTAGTGGCAATTATCTCGGGTAATTGAATCGTGGCCACAACTTAAGTGCTGAATCGGTACCTATAACTACCCTGTCATTTTGTTGGTTCCCGCTAAAGCAATGGTTACCGTTTGGTGCGTCGCTACCTCCTGGGGCCTATTTCATAAAGCTACAAATGACAAGTTACAAGCCGGTTTTATCTACAAGTTGTAAACAATGAGTGTGCAAGCGTTTCGTAAAGGTACAAGTGTAGACTTGTAATGCACTGTGAACATTAACAAGTGTTCAGGCGAATTTGGACAAGTTACAAGTGTTTCCCCATCATTTTGAACAATTCACTGTTTTTACAGTTGTAAAAAATGACCGATTTTGAACCTACGTCCGTTCACCTGTAAACTTGTTATTTTCCAGCATTATGAGTTGACAATTTTTCGGTGTTTGATATGGGAATCATCCTCTGCTGAAGAATACATACAAGAAAGAAGCATTCAGCGCAAAAGACGCCAAAGATTTTTTTTGGCCACGAATAATCGCTCATTTCGTATTTTTGAGTTTAACGAGAGATTTAGGATGTCTAAAAAATCTAAAAGTCATCATGTGCATTAAATATAAAGTGAATTTTGTACGCAGAGCGGACTCTTTTCGAGTTTTTCACGGATGTTTATGTACATAACGATCATTTTTCTCCGATTTCTACATTTTTTCACAAATTAGAAATATGGTCAAATTGATTTAAACCTCACCTTGGATTTGGGGGGTTTTTGCCACGATTGGACCATAGCGCGTCGTCCTATGATTTTCTTCCAAACTACTCAACCAATGTTCATGAAACTTGTTTCGAAAATAGCATATATGAAGTCTACTAAGTATTGAATTCTCAGCATCACTTTGTACCGACCCTAGAGGGTTGCATTGAAGAAGTGAACTCCTTAAAAAGTCGAAACCACGAATAATTTCGAAATAACAAGTGTTTGGAATCCATTTATTTCCATTCGACGAGATGGAAATAACCTGGTAAAATTAAATGTTCACCGTTCAATCTACGAACAAGTTTCTTTGCAGAGACGTTGAGAAACACGCTATCTACATTGAAAAAATAAAAAAATGAAACAAATTGTTCAATCTCTAGAACAATATTTGAAAAAGTGTAGCGATCGAATGACGTTGGGTAGTCTCCCGAGGGTCGAGTCCTGGGGGTTCGTGGATGAAGCAATTAAAATGGTTTGAACTGGTTGACAATACCCACGGGCAAAGTAACTTCGGTGAAGTAAAACAATTCCTTTGAGGTGAATTTGAAACTGAGATGCTCAGGTCTCGTCACAGCGTATATGATACCGCGAAAACAATACATAAATTGTGGAATAAACTGTGAAAGTAGGATGTAACATATCCATCTTCCACTAACTATAATTAATTTGACTATTCTGTATTTTAATTCGATCATATCTATTATATCTCCACTTTTATCAGCTGTTGCACACTAAATGTTGGTCTGAGGACAGTAACTCGGATGCTAACTAATCGATCCGTGGATCGGCTAATCTGGGATTGGAAATTGATGGTGGAATAGTGAAAACACTGACTCGCTGTGAAAATTGCTATGAGTGTGGTAACTTATGTTACTACATGGCTCGGCGAACGCTGATACTGAAATACAAACAAACGTACAAAACAAACAGGTGTATAAAGGAAAATGTAACTAATAACGCGAACCACCTCCAAATAACACGGAACTGAAAAAAAAATCTTTAATTTCAAAGTTATTGGAGAGTTTTGTATTTCTCGTATTGGTTATTCATGTATACACGAAAACAAGCTGTTTGAGCGAGCACGATGAATGCTAACCTTTTTGCATTGATTTCTCGTTGCGTTTTAGTAAGCCCGAGTGAAAGAGAACTCTTATAGTGAAGTTAACGTGGGTCTTGTAGTGAGTCACTGCTTAAATCTCGCAGTAGACTATTTCCAAAATATATCGTGAAAAAAGAAACAACGACCACTTGAAATAACAAACTCACAAAGGTTTTTGGGGGGATTTGTGGGTCCCATTGAATCAAAACGAGACTACATAAAAGCTAAAGTGGAAAAATGGGTTATAAAAACTGAAAAGTTCGTACAAGCAGCCAAAAAAAGTTCACAAGCAACATATGCTGCATTCACCAAATCATTACAGTTCGAATGGGGCTATATAATGAGAGTGGTTGATGGGTGCGAAGACGACTACAGGCCTCTATGGGACACAATCCAACACAAGCTGATGCCAGCTATCTTAGGACGTGAGCTAGGAGACCTTGAAAGGAACCTTCGAGAGCTCCCAGCCAAATGGGGTGGCAGAACTAACGAGTACGCTGCAACCATTAGAAAAACGAGTTATAGAACGGGTCCAAAACAATTCCCAATGGCTGACAGTGTTAACCATGGCCGCAGATGGTCTTGATTTGTCTCCAACACAATTAAAAGATACCCTAGCTCTACGTTATGGACACACCTCACTCGAACTTCCCAACAGATGTGACGGTTGCGATGCCTCTTTCGACCTCAACCATGCATTGAATTGCAAGAAGGGGGTCTCGTAAAAAAAAGGACATGATGGAGTCCGAGATGAATGTGCGAAACTAGCAGGGATGGCCTGGGGAGGAGCAACACTGGAACCTGTACTGCAGGAGTCAAGCGAGGATCGGCTCGTGGTCGATATTAAAGTCCAGGGAGTTTGGGATAGGGCGAGGCCAGCGTTTTTTGACACACGCATTATAAATGCTGACGCTGCCTCGTACCTTTCCCAAACCTGGTACGCAACGGCACAGTCTGCAGCCAGATAAAAACACGAAAAATATGACAGAGCATCTAAGCACCTTCGAGGTTCGTTCACGCCACTTATTTGTTCGGGCGACGGAGCAGTCCATCGGGAGTATGCAATATTTCTCAAAAGAATGGCAAGTACGCTAGCTGAGAAGTGGGGCAAGCCGTACATCCAAGTGTTAGGGTGGGTTAAGATACGAACCCAAGTATCAATAATCAGAGCTGTGTCTCTTCGACTAAGGGGCACGAGGAAGGTTATTCGATCGCTTGGATTGGAGGACGGTGCAGGAATTCCCTACATGGAACACTGAAGAGGAGAGGGATTTCAAAACAACGAAAGAAAAAAAAATCACGTGAAGAAAACCTCCCTGCCTCGATAAACCCAATAACTCAAATACAATACGTTTTACGAACAACGACCACTTACCTCTACATCATACAAAAAAGATTCAGCCATGAAGGACACAAATCTTTAGAACGTGTAAAAAAATCTTGGAAGTTCATAATTCGAAACGAAATCTTGAGACGAAAATGCTGAAATCGTCGCGTTAAAAACGATGAATGCTCGAATAAAATGCCGTTAATGTCTCATCTGATTGAGGTACGGGGAAAAACACGAACAAAAGACAAACACAAAGGTTAAACCAACAACAAATGACTGCATAAAAGCGGTAAATGTCAGGCGATTTTGTCGGATGAGTCCATACTGACGAATGTATGTGTGTATCCATACCAACTGCGTTGTCGTTGCTATATGAGGGTTATTCTGAAGAAAGGTCGTGTTGTCGTCTCGTAATTACGATTCCGAAAAAGCTGAGCACAAGTAAAGCTGACTCTTCCCGTTCCAAAAAGCGTTTCCACGTAACGAAACCTCTTCGCCTTTCGGAGAGGCTTTTTTCGTATACGAGAAAATTAATACGAGAAGTATAAAAACTCTCCATTATCGGATTCAGACTGGTTAATCTTTATTGATACAATTACCTCATTTGATGTACTTCTTGTCTAATGGCGAGAGTTTCATTTACTGCTAATATTCCGACCGTAAGATCCTGTTATTTAAATGATATTCGAATTAAAACAGCACACGTGTCGCAAGGTTCGATTGGAAAAAATATCTATTTCATCGGCAATAATTACGAAACAGGAGTGAAAAAAAGGGGAGTTCAGTTTTATGAGAGCTGTGATGATAAAATCGCAGGGGTGATTAGGATAATAGGAGATGAGTGGTTGGCAACAAGCGGAAAAAGGTGGGTATTAAAAGACTGCGCCAAATTAAAGCGCTTCAGCTGTGAGCCTGTAAAAAATGGAATAGCGGGCGTTCAAATTTTAAAGCAATTTCCTATTTAAATTATAAAATGGGCGGGGTAGGATGAGGGTATGATATGAGCTTCGGAAAGCTCTCAATCTGGCTCGCTGTTAATTCTCGTCAAGTGTTTTAGGATGCAGCCTGTTATTTGACATAACAAGTCTTCACGGTGAGAACGGATAATCCAGTGAAACGCCAAAATAATCGCAACATTGTCCAGGTTCGGGAATTCATCTGAAAATTACTGATTACATTAATAATGTAATATTATTATTTCAAAGTAATTTAATTGTCGTTTAGCCCCAAAAGGGAGGGTTTGTTAGGGAGTAAAAAAAAAAAAAAAAAAACGAGAAATCGAACAAACAAATGCAAAAATTTCAATGAAGAAACTTTTCAAACATTTTGATTTTAAAATTTACCGATCCATTGCACAGTGCAATAGTTTATTTTCTACAAAATTCGCTTAAAAAAAAAAAAAAAGAAATATATATATATATATATATATATATATATATATATATATATATATATATATATATGCGAGGGTTTTCTTGGATTGACCAAACTAGACTTGTGGTTTTGTTTTATTTCCCGACGTATTGTTCGTCCATTTTTCATATTTTCATTTGTGATGTATTCATATTTGTATTTTGTAGATCCCATGACTAAGACCCAGACCCTGGGTGGAAATGTCGGGAAATAAAACAAAACCACAAGTCTAGTTTGGTCAATCCAAGAAAATCCTCGCATATATTATTCACTAGACAATAACAAAACTTCATATATATATATATATATATAGCGGAAAAGAGTAAATCAAGACGTAGTGTGAAACGTCATAATTGGTCAATTAAGAAACAAAAAAAAGATACTCAATGGAATTTACGTTTGCGCATGCGCAGAGTGAAGTATTGATTGGGCAACAATGGAACTGATAGGGGACCATTTACGACCTAACCCGCGCATTCCCTGACAATTTCATCATAATATGTGGAAATTAAGGTGGTTACAAGAATTTCTCACTGGCAATGACAATTATATTATACTCAATGTAATTTACGTATGCGCATGCGCAGAATGAACTGATGAGTTTTGAATAATGAAATAGGTACGAGACCATCCACAACCTAACCCGCCTCATCACTGACAATTTCATCAAAATTTGATGAAAATTGTGAAAATTAAGGTCTTTACAAGGATTTCTCATTGGCGGGTACTTCTCCGTTTCTAACCCCCCCAGTCAATTTGGTTTCAACTCGCCAGCCCGATGTGTCTAGGCGTTACTTCTTACTTAGATTGTTATGTTGTGTTATGTATTTTTGAGATGCGAGCTTGCGAGCATCCAGACCACTAACCTATACCAACCTAATCAGCATGCTGATCTACTTGTGCGAATTCATGTGGAGGCAATCAAACCACAACCACGCCAATTTGTTTCAACAAATCCTCACCGACATCGGCAACTTCTGAAAACACGGTAATTCTTTTTTTCCTTCTTTTTTTTTTTTTAAATAATATAATTTCTTCCCACAGCTTGAAATTGTCACCAATTCTACGTAAATATATAACAGAAAGACACGGAACCAAAGTTTTTCAGAATTGTCTAAAACGTAAAATGCGAGTGGAAATTTTAATTTTGGAGACCAAAAATTTTGTTGCTCCCGTAAGTGAAAACGATGCTTCTCCTACCTTTAGGTAGACTCAGAAGCAATAAATGAAATAACTTTCACGACACCTGACACGACTTTTTCTTTGCGTCTTTTGGAAAAGTGTGTAAAGATGCGTGGGTGTAAAATTGAGAATATACAGAACAATACAAAAAGCAACAAGAAAGTAAAGACTTCGTTACCCCTGAAGCTATAGGTAAAGGCTCTTGGACAAGGCTTTGTCTTTCTATGGGCCGATTTTATCCATCATTTAGAACATGGATTCCCAAACTGGGGGGCGCGCCCCCCTTGGGGGGCGTGAAGGTGGGTCAGGGGGGGCGTGAGACCATTCAACCATTCTTTGGGGCAACATCGAGCCAACTCCAGGAGGGAGCTCGTTTTTGCCCCAAACTGAGGACGGGGTCAACTCCATCTAGCGGAACCATTTATGAGTTCATAAATAGAGTGAATATGAGTTCAGCCAAAAAACGTGAGTATAATGATGATTATATCAAATATGGGTTCATTTCTATGCTGAAAAATGATATCAAAAACCCTCAGTGTGTTATTTGCTATGAAGTACTTAGAAATGATGCCATGAGACCTAATCGTTTTGAAAGACATTTTTGTCAACTAAACATGCGGCTTTAATGGACAAACCAAAGGGTTTTTTTTTACTCTACTCCAGATAAAGAATGTGAGTTGTTAATAAGCAATGCCAAATTACCTAACGGAAAAAATTATACCTCAGATAAATTCTGCCTGGCAGATAGCGCCGTTAGCATCCTCGTTGGTGTCCGTAGGCGACAAAATAATGGCAATTTACACTTGGAGCTACCACAGAGTAGAGTAGGAACTACATTTTCTTCGTGGATCGACTATTAAAAAAACCGGGGCTGATGTTACTTCCACAGCAGTGTCCATCATGTTATCAAGCTCGGCAAATAAGAAACCACCACATTTTTGCAGTTTTCTATTTGCTTCATTTCTGTAAAAAGAAATACATACGAATTGCGACATTGCAACCTGAATTATTATGAATGAATTATTGGGATAAGTAAGTTGTGGACTTAATTTAATCTTCGATCTGTGTTAGAATGTAAAGAACGGTATCTTCGTCCAACCGAAACCTCAATACTCAAATACTCATCCCATTTTAATAGGTGATCTACACGTGATCTTACTTTATACGGTCTTCTTTTTCATTCACGAATTATGCTTTGACAGAATCTTCGACGTTTCTGCTATTTGAAGACAAAGCCCCGAATATATCCATAGAAAGGTTCAAGAACAAACACAATCAAACTTGAGATTAAAATAAGATTTTTGTAAATAAATAAACTTGTTGTGAGGTTAGAAATCTCTAGATATCTCAATAACCTCTAGTTATAATTGTTATCCAGCCGTCCAGGGATCGGATATATTAAAACGCCAGATAGGGAGCCTCCCTGAGCACAAGAAAATACATTTCAAATCAAAGACCGAATTCGCCCAAACGGGGAATACTGTATAACTTTTGTTTCATAGATTTCTACAGTATAGTGCTAGCAAAAATGCCGTCCTGGCTTTGTCTTTCTAAGAGAGGTCTCTAATTTCGAGTATAGTTAATTGATCCAGCGTGGGCCACCCTGAGCACAAGAAAATCCATTTCAAATAAAAGACCGAATTCGCCCAAACGGGGAAAACTATATAGGTAACTTTTGTTTCATAGATTTTAACGGTAGTGCGCTAGCAAAAATGCCGTCCTGGCTTTGGCTTTCTAAGTACCCCTTCGACAACGATCAGACCTTTCTCACATAAAACCCGTTCCTACAAAGAGAAAAACAAGAAAAATCCTCAACTCCTATTGTTTCGCGGTAAGAACATACCCTGAGGGAAAGCCTTCTTAAAGAAAGGAAAAAAGGTCCCCCTTCAATCCCATGGCATTGAACGACCGTATAAAAGCCATAAGGTGGTGATGTTGGGAAGCTGGGGCTTTGTTTGCAAATATTTGTTCATTCGAGGTTTTTATTTTAACCTCAGATGTGTTTTCGCGATAGCTTTCTATCGGTGTCTGAGCTTTTGATAGACGTGAATCTTTCTCTGCATAATGTTCCTGCCATTTAGGATGACTGTGCGAGCATATGTTCAAAGCTGGATGTTGCTCTTCGGCAAGCCAGTTTTCACAAACAACAAAGATCAGTCTGTTACTTAAATGACAAAACTGTGTACTTACCACACATTGCTAAACATTTTATATACAGGATGTCCCTGACCCCCCCCCCCCCCCCCCCCATACTAAAATCGTTAATAATGGGTCTAAAAAATAAATTTTTTTAAATCTTTGTTTTTTGCAAAGGTCTCAAAAAAGAACAAAATTGCGTATTGCGCACCTGAGTAAACGTGCGCAATAGATCAACTCCGTTATTTCGAATGAGAACCCACAATTTTATTGCAAATTTGAATTCTGCGTAAAATGTTATGAAGAAATGACCATCGCTTAATTTTAGCGAATTTTCGAAGAGAATTAAGCTTTTGCTCTCGCCTCAAAATTTGTAGAATGTGAATTTTTGAAAAACATTTATGCAGAAATCCGTTTCAGGCTATTCTGAATCATATTCTGAAATTTAACGCATTTTAGCGAATTTTTGAAGAAAATTAAGCTATTGCTCTCGCCTCAAAATTTGTAGAATGTGAATTTTTGAAAAAATTTTATGCAGAAATCCGTTTCAGGCTATTCTGAATCATATTCTGAAGTTTAACGCATTTTTTTTATGTATGTATATATGTATGTATATATGTATGTATGTATATATGTATGTATGTATGTGTCATTCCAGACGATAACTGTCCGTAGAATTGTGCTAGAAACTTCAAACAAATTTTAAAATGTTAAGGACACAAAACGAAAGTTCAAGTTCGTTGGCCAGCATGATCGGATTACATCTTCGGGTTGAAATTTTCAAAAATGTAGTCAAAAATTTCAAAATAGCCCGTTTTTTGCGATTTGTTGTGCGAAATAATTTTTTCAGCATACTAACATGTGGTATATTCGGAATCAGCGTAAAATTTCCTATAAGAATATGTATCAAGTTTTCAAAAATTTCAAAGTTGAAAAATCAGTCAAAAATCTAAATAATGCCGTTCGCTAGTTGTAAAAATCGGTAATATTTGCATGAAACATTGTCCAAATTCAGATTGAACTACTCTTATGGAAGTATCCCTGTATAACCAATCCTAGAACAAGCTGTTTAAAACGTAGGTAGTAGGTGCTTGTTTAAAATTTCATTCCATGTTTGTCTATCAAAATCATAAACTAAAATTTCTCTACACGATCAATAGCGACTGAAATGTCGAAGATTTCTTCAAAAATTCGCTCATGGGGTCATGCTGCATGACTGGACTTTTTTTATGTATGTATGTATATATGTATGTATGTATGTATGTATGTATGTGTCATTCCAGACGATAACTGTCCGTAGAATTGTGCTAGAAACTTCAAACAAATTTTAAAATGTTAAGGACACAAAACGACAGTTCAAGTTTGTTGGCCAGCATGATCGGATTACATCTTCGGGTTGAAATTTGGAAAAAAGTAGTCAAAAATTTCGAAATAGCCTGTTTTTTGCGATTTGTTGTGCGAAATAATTTTTTCAGCATACTAACATGTGGTTTATTCGGAATCAGCGTGAAATTTCCTATAAGAATATGTATCAAGTTTTCAAAAATTTCAATGTTGAAAAATCAGCCCAAAATCAAAATAATGCCGTTCGCTAGTTGTAAAATTTCTCTACACGATCAATAGCGACTGAAATGTCGAAGATTTCTTCAAAAATTCTCTCATGGGGTCATGCTGCATGACTGGACTTTTTTTAAGTGCACGCAAACGGGCGCAATTCCACTCCAAAAGTGCACAATTGCTCACTTCTTCGGGCCAACATTGGGCCGAAGTTCTATTTTGTTACTTATCTCGACGAGTCTCGTCATTGCAGTGGCGGCTAGTCGGTTTTTTTGAAGGCTTAGCTATGCGATACTACCTTCTCGACGTATACAAGGTCCCTTAAAACGTCCCCCCCCCCCCCCCCCTGCTAAAATCGTTAATAATGGGTCTAAGAATTTTTGTTCGATCTTAATGTTATTTTATTAAAGATCTCGAAAATTACAAAAATTGCGCATGGCTCACTTGCGCAAACGTGCGCAATTGATACAACTTCGTTATTTTAAGTGAAAACCCGCATTTTTTTTAAATTGCAGATTCGAATTCTAAGTGAAATTTCATAAAGAAATGGCCCATCTCTTGATTTTAAAGTGCGCACAAAAGTGCGCGATTCCGCTCTAAAAGCGGAACAATAGTGAAATAGTGAGTTTTTAAGATATTCAACCATTTTTTGTCATTTTTAGGGCTTTTTTCAACACATTTATGAAAGTTGACCAATTTAAGGTGCTCAATAAATTCTACCTACCTAATGAACTCTTCCTTCTTTTAGAATGCTTGATTTTTCATTTTCTATTTTATTTTTATTAAAAAAAAAAAAGTTATATAAATTCCAAGGAAGTTATCTTCTGACTTCAGGAATCGTTTCAAAATGCCTCAAAACTCACTTCCATGAAGAATATTTTCGAAAAATTTCATTATAATTGTTTTATATCAAAGTAATAACTTCATTTTCTTCGAAAATTCGCTAAAAAACAATCATAATCAATAATTAGCAATAATGTTTCACAAAAATCATGGACACCTATCAGTTCATTCAATTCGTTTGAAAGTGTTAGGAAATCGATTTGGTGGGGAGCTCGCCTGTAAACGTGCAGACCTGGAATTAAAGCTGAAAGGACAGCGAACACGAGTAAACATCAGAGCTTTGTTGTGACGATGTCGACAGCGCATGACACGAAAACATTAGGCAACAACGACGGCCAGACGTCGACAGTCGACAAGTCCATCAATCAAGTGAAATAAAATACAGTCGTCGAGGGGTATTAAGCATCACTTTCCGACGAGAAATGTCAATCGATCGGTCCGAAAAATAATATCAAGACCGTGTTATTAGAATGATTAGAGAGCCTGAAGGGTGACAAACAGCCGGCTATGACTCATACCATTCTACAAAAATTTTAAACTATATATAATGTAGAACGATCGTATAGTACACTAAACATAATTTTCTCCCTTTACATTCTTAAATACAAGGTGCCCCCACCGAAAGGTTACATACACCCCCATTCATTTCAACTGAATTCAGCGAAAAAATTGGGTTCAACACTATTCTTCATAAGGTTTTACGTAGATCTCAGAAAAAATACTTGCACCCGTGTGGCGCAAATGACACCAACTTCGTTTGTTTTTTTAATGGGAGCCCACATTTTTTATTGCGGATTCGAATTTTACGTGAAATTTCATGAAGAAATGACCCATCAATCCATTACTCTAGTCCATTTCTAGTTCAATACTCAGTTGATTTTTCTCACAAATGGTTCACTCTAGGGTCTAGGTGATGTATTTACTTACCAGGGAAGCCAATGGCATATCCATTCACTTTTTATGTGCATGTAGCGTTGTTACTTTTGAACAGTTTAACCACAACTCTTGATAGTTATTTTTGTCATTCGTATAACTCACGTATGTGTGACAGAGTTCCCGTTGGGATCTCAGAGAATGCGCTGTCGTCGCCCCGTTGGTGAACAACGGGCGTCGCACGCCTTTCTCGTGTTTTTGAGAAGCTGAGTTTGGCATTGGATGGGTGATCCAGGTCCCAACCCTGGAAACTAATCTACTCCGAACATAGCTCATAAATGCTATTAGTAGGAGTGGTATCTCTCTGACGGGATACTGTCATCCTCCTCTACCTCTTTTTCGAGGATTTTGGACCCCATTGCACCTCTGGAGGGCTACCTAGATCCCTGATATATGTAC
Source organism: Adelphocoris suturalis (assembly GCA_030762985.1). Taxonomy (NCBI): domain Eukaryota; kingdom Metazoa; phylum Arthropoda; class Insecta; order Hemiptera; family Miridae; genus Adelphocoris; species Adelphocoris suturalis. Next base: position 135,488,655 of record CM061042.1, read on the forward strand.
CTAGTATGATAAAGTACGCTATCGAAGTTTGATTGTTTAGGAGTTATTGTATAACTAAAAACGCTTTAAATTATTACACCAAGTTTTCATTTGAAAAATTCCCGGACATTTTATGGGTTTTGCAAAATTCCCTGACATTTCCCTGACCTTTCCCGACGCAAAGAATTCCTTAGCAATTCCAGGATTTCCTTCACTTTTCCAGTTTGGGGCCACCCTGGATTATTGTTTGCGCATGCGTGGAGAGAAGTATTGATTTGGAAACTATGAAATTGACTGGACTCCATCTACAACTTGACCCACACGTTCCCAATTTCATCGAAATTGAATGAAAAGTGTGTATATTAAGCTTTTTACAAAGATTGGTGTTTTTTTAGCGAATTTTTGAAGAAAATTAAGCTATTGCTCTCGCCTCAAAATTTGTAGAATGTGAATTTTTGAAAAAATTTTAATGCAGAAATCCGTTTCAGGCTATTCTGAATCATATTCTGAAGTTTAACGCATTTTTTTATGTATGTACATATGTATGTATGTATATATGTATGTATACATGTATGTATGTGTCATTCCAGAGATAACTGTCCGTAGAATTGTGCTAGAAACTTCAAACAAATTTTAAAATGTTAAGGACACAAAACGAAAGCTCAAGTTCGTTGGCCAGCATGATCGGATTACATCTTCGGGTTGAAATTTTCAAAAATGTAGTCAAAAATTTAAAAATAGCCTGTTTTTTGCGATTTGTTGCGCGAAATAATTTTTTTCAGCATACTAACATGTGGTATATTCGGAATCAGCGTAAAATTACCTATAAGAATATGTATCAAGTTTTCAAAAATTTCAAAGTTGAAAAATCAGTCAAAAATCGAAATAATGTCGTTATGATAGGATACTGTTAAGATTTCAACTGCCTTCAATACTGACCACATTGGACATCGAAATCTATGAATATTTACCTACATTTGTCTTTAAATCTACAAGATTAGTTTAATAATAATAAAGTATGAGTACCTCCTAATTATTTTTAATAATTTGATTGATTCCATGTTTGTCTATCATAAACTTGGACATGGATTGATTCCATGTTTGTCAAAATCATAAACTAAAATTTCTCTACACGATCAATAGCGACTGAAATGTCGAAGATTTCTTCAAAAATTCGCTCATGGGGTCATGCTGCATGACTGGACTTTTTCTTTTCTTGGTCGACTACAAAGCTTCTAAATTGAAAATAGAAACTAAAATATGGTTGATGTCGGGATTCGGCCCAAGGAGAAAGAAATAATTACAAAAACTGTGAAATCAGTGTAATGACGTTTCGGTCACCATTCTGTGACCATCATCAGATAAGCTATGAACAACAAAAAACCGCAGGTAAACTACCATGTTTTGCAAACGTAATTCGCTATAACGCTAAGCTAAAAATATTGTCATTTGTCTGCAAAACATGTTAGTTTACCAGGTTTTTTTGTTGTTTACAGCTTATCTGATGATGGTCACAGAATGGTGACCGAAACGTCATTACAATGATTTAAAAGATTCTGTAATTATTTCTTTCTCCTTGGGCCGAATCCCGACTATATATAACTATACACAATATTGTAGTTTCTATTTTCAATATGTTCTATGTTAAGGTTCTATGTTATAGTTAATAAACTTTATTTAATTAATATTCTGCTGAAAAATATCAATTTAACGATTTTTTACCGTTTTTTAGCCATTTTTAGTGATTTTTTCACGAGACGTTTGCGAACAATCAAGTTGAGGTTGAGACACAAGACTTTAGACCCTGAGGAATCTAAGTCCTAGATTCCCTAGAAGCCCTAGTCAATCCCTTAGGAAGAATTTAGATTAGTTGGTCAGGGTCTAGAGTCTCGTGTCTCGAATTGTTCGCGAATGTCTCGTATTTTTTTCACCACATTTTTTGAAATTTGACAAATTTAATGTGCTCAAAAAGTACTAGGTAGTCAGCGAGATATCCTTTCATTTGGAAAGCTTGATTTTTTGGCGCAAGAAAGGAATTTTTATCCCAATCCTAAGTAGAGTTATCGTCTGGAATGACACATACATATATAAAAATATGTGTAAATACATATGCAAAAGTGGAAAATCCAGGGATCGCTTAAAAATACAAAAAAAGGAACCCATAAAAACAAGTTTTTAATGTAACTCTTTCTTTTTCTCATGTTCTCGGTTAATTTTATTGTTTTTTCAATATTTGGTAGTTTCTTGGCAACAGTAAATTGAAACAAAATCACATTGTTTCAAAATCACATTGATAATAACTTAAATTGAATTGACAAGGAAAATCATTTAATATTTTATTGACCCTGGATTCGTTGTCATTTTATGCAGACGTTCAATAGTACCTATAGTAGTATATGAATTTATATATATATATATATATATATATATATATATATATATATATATTGTTTTTTAAAAACACTTGTAAGGTTTCCCATATTAAATTTCAAATTTTCTAAAATTAATAGTATAACTAACGTTTTATCGTGAAAATTTGATAAATTAAAATGTACGCCAGCATGATACTCGTGTGCAAAATTTCAGATCGATTTGATATCGAGAAGAGGGTTAAAAATCGATCTGAAATTTTGACTCAAGAAATAAAGCAAGAGCTCAAGAAGAGAATCGAAGTTAAAAGAAAGAGTTAAAAAAAAACGGATTTAGATGGAGGAAATTTTCGAAAATTTTGATTTTAAAATTTTCCGAGCCATTGCAATAGCTTCATCTTTTACGAAAATTCGCTAAAAGAAGTTTATCAAATATGAACTAAAATGGTCACAGAATGGTGACCGAAACGTTATTACAATGATTACAAAGATTTTGTAATTATTTATTTCTCCTTGGGCCGAATCCCGACTATATACAACTATGAGCAACATCACGCCCGACAAAACCTCTATCATATAAAATATGGTTGGTTTACATGATAAATACATGCCTTTTTTTTTTTTTTTTTTTTTTTTTTCAATCATACGCCCGTTGGCCATGGTGAGTCCTACGGAAAGGCAGTTTCGAAAGAAATTGCCCATAAGTTCTTGTTTTTCCCTCATCTAAAAATTTCAGGTGGTTGCTATGTAAATCTTTATATATTTTAATTATAGCTATCTTGTCAATTAGCTCTCCCAATTTGAGTACCGCGAACTCTTTAAAGAGAGCTTCTGTCGAATATCTTGTCCTTTTTTTAAGTAAGACTTTGAGTCAGGAATAACGAATCAAGAAGGGACGCGCTACATCCTCCCCAACCAGATGCACCATAGATCATGAGCGACTGAATGAGCGCATAGTATACCATTCTACGTCTATCAATATCTAAACAGTTCCTCAGCTCCCTACACACACGGATCATCTTTTTCATCGAGGATGTCACTTTTTTCAGGTGTTTGTCCCATCTTAGGTTCTGATCAACTTCCACGCCTAGGTATCGAACAGAAGCAACGTTGCGATGGTAATGCGAAGCCTCACAGCAGATGTGTGTTTTGCAGTTTTCTACTATTCTACGTAGCTATCTCACATATCGAAGGGTCTGTGAGTGTGCATACGCCTTCGGACAATAGAGAACTACCGAGGGCAATCTGCATGACAAGTGGAAGCCCTTCAACGTCAGTCCCACAGACGTCAAGGGGGGAAATATAGACAACCTGTTGCCTTCCCTCGCCCCCGCAGGTGAATCAATCTGAAACGTAAATACGGGGCTCTCGATTGATATTCGTTCACATATTTATGGGAAAGTCCGCGAGTGTCCGTAGGTCGGTTTCAGTGTTGGGCAAAAAAATGAATATTTCATGTGGTCCCTAAATTATCTGCAAATTCTTGCACAGAGATTCAGCATTAAGATTATCATAGTCCTATTTTAAGGTACGTTAACGGAAAAATTTAAGGTAAGCTTACGATACATTTTGCTTTAGCAAATTTCCGTAAAAAATGAAGCTATTACAATGACTCGGAAAATTATAAAATCAAATTTTTGAACCATTTCTTCTTTGAAATCCGTTTTGAGGCATTCTGAAACTATTCCTGACTTTTTCATATAGGTATATTAATTGGCTATGCAATTCTTAGGCCGACCCCCAATAATTTTGTCCGGAACGAAATTAAAGATGTTTTTCACGTACAACCCAGCCGTTGTTAGGGGAATGAAACTTCCGCAGTTTTCATCGCACAAAAATCGTTCGCCACCCGTTGGAAAGCGCTTGATTTATGTGATAAATGTTCAATTCAAGCTACCAATTTCCCTCTCCTTACGTACCTGGCTAAATTCCAAAACTAAGTTGATTCAGGCTAAAAATTGCATACCTAGCAAATTATCCTACGCAGTAGAAAAGAGAAAAGATCCGGCGAGGCGCGAAGCGCCGAGTATAGATTAGGGGGGTTCAGGGGGGCGAAGAAATTGTTGGGGGTCGGCCGAAGAATTGCATAGCAATTAATATAACTCTCCTTAGGATTGACTTAAAAATTCCGTTCTCGCACCGAAAAATCTAGCTTTCTAAATGAAAGGATGAGTTCGTTGGCTGGCAGTTTTTGAGCACATTGAATTGGTAAAATTTCAAAAAAACATAATCAAAAAATTACTCAAAATGGCTTAAAACCGTTAAATTTACATTTTTTGGCAGAATATTCCCCAATAAAGTTTATTTACTATAAAATAGAACATTCAAAAATGTATGTACAAAATTATGCTGAAAAATGTACTTAAAATCGATAAAAACTGCAAAAAAAAAAGCTAAAAATTCAAAACCTCTATTTGAATTGGAAATCATTATTTAGATTGGGTTTTTTTTTTTTGCAATAAAATTAATAGTTGACAATTTCTTTGCACTCTTAAAGCTCAAATTTCAAAACAATTTAACATTATTTAATACAATGATTTACGAAAATTTGCACATACGAACATGCAGCATGACTGGAACTTTTCAATTTGGCATCACACCTCTTTTCCAACTCCACTCCATTCTCCAAAACCCATTGGAACTTTATAATCCACACATAGGTACTTATGTTTTAAGTTACTAAAATGGAGACGGAATAATTAATTTTATCTTTCACTATCTACAATGAATCGTTTTCTTTTAGTTGTATCGACAGTGGTTTGAAACACTAATTTCGTTGATCAACCAAATTGTCCTGTCGCTGAAAATTTCAGATGACCCACACAGCAAATGTCCATACCCTTGTCAAAAGCAACTAGTTGGTCTGCGGTCAGCGATAGACTAGTATATCTTCAATTCACTAGTAGGTCCTCTGACCAGGTTACTCACAAGATTGAAAAGCTGGTTGTCTAGTATAATGCATTTGATTTCGCTTCTTATTCACGATTCTATGTGACGGAAACTATTGAAAACGATACCAAGCTCGAGTGTTGGTTATTTGACAATGACGTCAGTGACGATAGCGACGACGCCGTCCTACAGTCGCCAATAACATCTCTTCAAGCTTGTATAGTGATTTCAATCGATTCTGTGTGGCGAAAACTATTGAAAAGTATGCCATACTCGATTTTCGGTTGACTTGACGACGGTCGACGTCGCAGACGACAAAGTCCTGTCGTCGTACCGTCACCAAAAAATATACCGTTAAATTGCGGATGTCTACAGAATCTACCTACCAAGTTTCTAGTAGCTCCGAAATTTAGGCCCGTAGCGTGGAACACACACACACGCTGATCAATGCCAGATGAGATGGGACTCACTTCGAACGCCAATTACGAAAATTACCCAATCGGTTGTGGAAAATATGGGCTCCATCTCCACCTGATTCCTGTCGGGGATTTGACTCAAATTAATATCGGTGAATTGGTTTTCTCACTTTCTTGTTACGATTACGAAACAATATTTAGCCGTTATTTCACGATCGTACCACTTCAAACAAATCATTTTGATGAAACAATTAAGGAGTATCCAACTATTTCTACCCGTAGCAGGTAATGAAGTAAATGAGTCGGTCACCTCAAAAAAGTTGCAGCTCGTGGTAATAAATACGAGACCCTCTCGAACGAGCAAGTTTGTCCCCCACCCCGGCAACTACTTGGAACCGTTCCCTACAAGAAGAACTATGAGTTCTTCAATTCCGTTCAACGCGGAGCAGCTCATGAGTCACAAATGAAAAGTCACATTTACGTTTCTAAACTGTTATATGTGATCGTGTTATGAGACCACGAAACTATACACTTCATTCTGATCTACACATCCAACTAATCTGCATTTTTACTAAAGGATTGACTACTTGATGTTATGTATTTTTGAGATGCGAGCTTGCGAGCATCCAGACCACCAAACTATACACTTCATTCTAACCTACATGTCCACTAAACAGGTTGAACGGAATTGAAGAACTCACAGTTCTTCTTGTAGGGAACGGTTCCAAGTAGTTGCCGGGGTGGGGGACAAACTTGCTCGTTCGAGAGGGTCTCGTGTAATAAATCAAGAAATAAATTTTAGAGTTATCTTGTTGTCATGCAACTGTTATTTATCAGTTGCACAAATGTTGTCTTGCGACATTTGAAAACACAGAGTGTCTACAGTAATTATGGGACAAACTCAGAAAATCGATTCTAAAGCTCATTTCTGATCGACAATTTCTCCTAGATTTTGACATGGATATGTCTTTGCTCTGGAGGGGTCAACCGAAAATTTCCGTGACGCAAAATTGATGTCTCAGTGTTTTTCACGTACAAACCAGCCGTTGCCAGGGGAATGGAACTTCCGCAGTTTTCATCGCACAAAAACCGTTCGCCACTCGTTGGAAAGCGCTTGATTTATGTGATAAATGTTCACATCTCAAGCTACCAATTTCCCCCTCCTTACGTATCTGGCTACATTCCTAAACTAAGTTGATTGGACTATAAACGATTTTAATAAGCCGGTTACAATATTCTTAACGTAAAGCAATAGCATCATTTACTCCACTCCATATGAAACACTTTCATCTTCTTGACAACAGTCGACTGTTAACATCAACTCATTGCGTCTGTATTGGAGAAATAACTTTAATTTATAGTAGATATGCTTTTTGTGCCTCAAAGAATGATAAAATAAATTCTTTATCCTACATTTCGTCGCCTACAGTCCAAAGTTAAAGGATTTGTTTACAACTCTCGAGGACGACCGTTATGAAATCCCCAATCGAAGACATATCCATGTAACATGGTATCTGCTTGTAAAGCAGATAGTGGAACTCGTTTACGAGTTTCGGTACGATTTTCTATTTTTTAACTCTTTATTTTTGAGTTATTACATTTTTGAGATTTTTCTCGTGCTTTATACCTTTTTGACATTTTTATGTCTTTGAACTGGCACATTGCACAAAAAACTGTTACGTAACGTAACGAAAATATTTTGATGATTTCCGCTTACAACTGAGTCGTTGCTAGGGAAATGGTACTTCGTCGTTTTTCATCCCACAAAATTCGTTGACCATTCGTTCGAAAGCTCTCGATTTATCCAACCATATTATGTTTACTACTGCGAAGTGCGTGGCCAACAAGCTGAGTTATGAGCAAGGTTATTTGAATAATTGTGTACACTCAGGTGATCATTCTCAATAATTGATATTGTGAACATGATTGCCACCGCTTGTTAATTTCTGATGATTTCATTGAGCTGGTGTTTCGATGATTTGATTCATAGCAGGTGATCCAAATATTGCGAGAACGGTTTGATTTGTGAAGCGGTGGTTAAATCATTTTAATAGGTAATTTCTATGCTTTACACTCTAGGAAGCTGTAATTTCGTATGTAGTCTCTTTAGCACATTTACGTGACGATGCCCAGGGTCCGGATCAGCTGAGTGGCTCTTAGAGCTTGCATACGAGTCTGCAGGGGGGTAGGTGATGTAGCCTGGCTCGAATTCAATGAAGTACCCACGGGTGTCGGAACAATGAGTCAACACGATCGCGAATTCAATTAAGTACCCACGGGTGGGCGGTTTCTCTTATGGCCCATTTAATTGATTTGTACGCCCCGCCGTGCGATGCACGGGTGAGATCTGCCTAGTAATAAATACAATTTAAACACAGTTTTCATTTGATCTGAATGAAATTTTCTGGGAATTAGCGAGCTACGGTGTAGACGGTCCCCTGTCAATTTCATTTTTGCCAAATCAGTACTTCACTCTGCGCATGCGCAAACGTAAATTACATCGTGCTCCATTTTTTACGCCCTAGTCGTCCGATCTCGCTCAAATTTGGATGGTATTTGGGGGATGACAATTTGATCATCCCATATAAATTTCAACATGATGGTATCATTAACAGCTACTGCGCATGCGCCTATGTGAAAGTCGTGTAACGACCTTAATTTCGAATTTTTTCATCCGATTTCGATGAACTTGTCAGATAATGCGTGGGTTAAGTTGTAGATGGTCCCTATCAGTTTCATTTTTCCCAAAATCAATACTTCACCCTGCGCATGCGCAAACGTACACTCTAGTCGTTCGATTTTGCTTCAATTTGGATGATAGTTGGCTTAGATTAGATGACTGGATTATCTCATATCAATTTCAACATGATTGTATCATTAATAGCTGCTGCTCACGCGCCAATTTGAAATACTTGTAATTACCTTTGTTTTCATCCGATTTTATTGATATTGTCACGGTTTAGGTTGTCGATGGTCCCGTACCTATTTCATTGTTTTCAACTCATCAATTCATTCTGTGGTTGCACAAATGTAAATTAGGTACTTTGAGTACCATTTTTGGTTTATTATTTTCAATAATAAGCCTATGTGATCGTGTAGCAAAACGTTTTTATAACCCTCCCTCAAACTTTGTCACTTTACGTTTCAAGGTGCGTAGAATCCAAATTTGAAATGTCCGTCCGCCGTTCGCCGTCCGCCGTCCGGGCCATAAAAGGCCTAAGAATTTACTTAAAAAACCCGTTCTTTCGCACATAGACTCAATTTTGGTCTAGTTGGTCCTAACGTTTAACCATCCCGATCGCTTTACTCGCATAGATGCTATGGGCCAAAAACGGGCGAAAAAGTGTCAGTGTTAGACTGACGAACGCGCGCACGCCTTGTGGGTGGGAGTGGGTGGGCGGGGCGAGGCGGAGGGAGTGAGAGGGAAGGGAGGGGAGGGGAGAGGGAAGGGAGGGGAGGGAAGGCGAGAGAGAGAGAGAGTGTGATGAAATTAATTCCAATTAGAAGAGATTGTTTATGAGTATGAAAATACTCATAATTCTATTCTACGCTTTATGATATAAAGCTTCGCTTCCTTCGAGTGTCCCTAGACGGCCCCATTTATCTATTTTTTTTTTTTTCTCAACTTTGCTATAAAGCGTAAAATTAGGGGGTCCTGGAGCTGTAATGCAGTGAACGAGTGAACCAAATATTGGAAGCCCCGAGTTTCGATACCTAGTAAATATACTATAAGTGAGGCTAAATAATTACGGTCAGTTTTCTACGTAGAAGGTCTGTATGATACAGAAATAATAAACCTTTGTGTAATAATTTGCAGCGTTTTTCGTTTCTTAATTGACCAATTATGACATTTCACGCTACTTCTTGATTTACTCTTTCCCGCTATGGAATTTTCCAAGATCATTTAAAACTTTTCAATGATCTATACATTCATGATAGGTAAACGAGGAAGCTACGTGCCACACCCAACTTGGCAGACGTTTTTTCCATGAAATCGAGGGTTTGCGTGAAAAATTACCCTTTACGAAAATTCGAGTTTGGGGAAAATACTCTACGTATTTTTTCTCGATGAATCGAATGGCAACACTTGCAGATCTTCCCAACTCCGTCATAGCCAAGTTTAACACTTCAACTATCAAGTTTTACCCTTGAAACCACATAAAACTGAGCATAAAAAATGAACCGAAAATTCGTGAGTTAAAGTTTAAAACTCGGTTATAACTCAAAAACAAAGCGATCAAAAAAATCTCTAAGAGGAACATTCTATCAGAAACGAGCTTTAGAATCGATTTCCTTAGTTTTTCCTATAATTATGTACTGTAGACACTCTGTATTATACTCGTGAGTAGGTACGAATGCATTTCAGCATAGTTGAGAGGTAGTTTATGGGAAAACTACAAGATGCAGTAGGCTGTGGTGTGTGGTTACGTTTCCCTACAGCTTTAACCCCGTATCTCATGCCCAGAACTTCCTCATTATCTGCTCACCTCAACTTTCCCCTCAAAGTTATCCAGAAGCCTCATTTCCATCTTCAGATAACGCAAGACCTCCTTCTTCGACCTGGTTATTTCGAAGGCTCGATTTTTGAAACATCAATTTTGACATTCATGAACATCACTAATAGCTGATATCCCGTTTACCGGGCCAAAAAAAAAAAAAATAAATAAAAATAAAAAAAATGAAAGAATTATGATCAAATGCATGAAACATCGTGTAGATTCATTTGTGCTTCCTCACTACTGGAAGTAGATTTTTTAGATTTTATTCATTTCTTGTACATTGAAATATTTTATACAAATTGTACATTGAAATCGTTTTACATAGTGATATAATAAATTATAGAATTTGACGAACAGGAATAAACGGATAAAAGACCAGAAATTAGACATAAAAGAAAACCATGCCCAGCCGGCCAGGTGCCACCCCGACCGGCCCCGGACCCATCCCACCACAGCGGCTTCCGAGACCGAGCAACTGGCGATGAGAAGATCCATCGAAATTGTGGATCCCCCCATCACCTAAAAACCGGCCAATCGTGCCTCTGTCGTGTTGGTTTTTAGCGATGGTGTTTAGTTGGTATGCCCATAAAAGCCCGAAAAAGGGAGACTCCAATACTGTTGAGGCGTACAGTCACTTCTCTTCATTCATAAAGAATTTTCACCACTCCAAAAAAAAAAAAAAAAAAAAATACTGCCCACTTTACTTGGCAGTCGTTTTTTCAGATGCTCGGAAGTGAGTGGAGCCGCAAAGGAAGCAGAAAAAGGAGCGACTTTTGTCGATGTGCTACGAGTGGCTCAGCCCAAAGAAAAATACAACCTCAAAGCAAGTGAGAAGACACTGAGAGCACCCGCTGGAGTCAGATGAGGGGAGAGCCCTCAGGCTCACGATCGAACCATGAGAGCTATTCAAGGCGTATAATTCTCACTCTGAATGAACCAAAAGCACATCGTAAAAAACAATTTTATGGCAAACAACTCGTTCTGAATAGTGTTTTGCGATTCAAATAAAATTTTAGATTTTTAACTTTGTTTTACAGTTTCAGCGAATTTTTCTAGGTCGCTTTTCCTAAGGCATGGATTCCCAAACTCGGGGGCGTGCCCCACCTGGGGGGCGTGAGGACGGGTCAGGGGAGGCGTGAGACCATTCGACCATCCTTTGGGGCAACATCGAGCAACATGGAGACGCTCACTGATGAAATCGGGAAACACCTACTTCCCTAACACTGCTGACGAACATATTTACAGAATTTCAACAGATCCTTTCCATTTCATCGTTGAACATGTTCCAAAAGCCCTGCAAGAAGAATTTTTGGAAATAAAAAATGATTCTTCTGCCAAATATGACTTCGAAAAAATGGAAAAGTCAACATTTTGGATCAAATACTTCCAAGTGTATCCCAGAGTGTCACAGGAAGCTCTTCGGTTATTTTTGCCTTTTTCAACCACCTTCTTGTGTGAAAAAGCATTCGCAACACTCGTATCAATAAAAACAAAGAATCGGAACAAACTTGATGTTGCTAGTGACTTACGTTGTGTCCTTGCCAAAACTTCACCAAGAATACCAGCGCTAGTAAAGAAAATACAAGCCCATCCATCTCATTAAGATTAACTTATTTTTATCTTGAAGGCTACTTCATAAAAGCTAACGTGTTATCAAATCGTGTTTTATATAAATAGCAAATAAACATTGTTTTCAGTGTAAAACTTGCATTTTTTTTTTTTTTTTTTTTTTTTTTTTTTTTTTTTTTTTTCACAACCATTCATTAGTTATGTAAGGGGGGCGTGGTAGGCTTTCATTTTACCACGAGGGGGCACGATACAAAAAAGTTTGGGAACCCCTGCCCTAAGGGCTTGAACATTGAAAAAAAAAAAAACCGAATTTTTATGCGCGAGAAGACAGAGAAATCACGCGCTGCTAGCGCATCTATTGAATAGAAGATCAAGCTCGAAATTCCATCAAAAATCGCTAGATAGTGATACTGGAATACATAAAAATTGCCTTGTAAATATCAGCTGTTATAATGCCAATATTGGAATTATCAGGTGATATAGTTCCAATGATCATGATATTTGTACATTAAACATTTATCTTTCCTTATACCTGAACAGAACTAGATATATCTTCCTATACATAATTTCTTTCTTTTGATAGGTACCTAAATTTTTTCCTACATATAAACACTCATCTCTTCTTATTGTATAAACAACACAAGAAGAAAAAAGTACATATATCTTCAAGAACTTGTCCATATATATAGGTGACAGGTAAATGATACATATGGGTCATTTCACGCGAATGGCCAAACTTTTTTTTTCGATATTTTTTAAAAGTCCTGATTTTTTAGTATGCTGTACCCATTGGTAATACAAGCTAGGAGCCAAATTTTCAGAGCCCTTCTTCGCCCAGCCTTTTCTCTACAACTGTCCGAAGTTTAGGGTGTGCGCCAAACACTAACTTTTGTTTCAATTGCTCAACTGTTATTGTGCCAAAAAAAATAAGTAAGGTGGCCAATTCTTATGATAATTTGTCTGCTCTTTCTGGAAGTCATGTCTAAATTTACAAAAAACTTAAGCTTCCTCATGAAAACTCAAAATAAAAACTTCTTTTTTCACTTTTTATCAATTTCGCATTTTTTGAAGAAAAAAATGTTTGATCTTAAATCATACCTACTAGTATGTAGAATACGAGGTTAAGAGGACGTAATGGGCCGACAAACGGTTTGTCGCCAGTGGTACTTAATGTACGGCCTGAACTCCCAAAAAACGTAAGCTTCTCCATGAAAACTCCACATGTCATCAATTTCGCATTTTTTGAAAAAAAATTTTTTGATCTTAAATCATACCTACTAGTATGTAGAATAAGAAGTTAAGCTGATGTGCCGTCAAATGTGAAGTTAGTTCTAAGCAAATTTGATAAACTGGGGACTTTATACCTAATGAAAACTCAATTTTTATTTTATTTAGGCAGTACAGGCCGTACATTAAGTACCGCTGGCGTCAAACGGTTTGTCGGCCCATTTTGTCCACTTAACCTCGTATTCTACAAACTGATAGGTATCATGTAAGATGAAGATATTTTTTTTTTCTTCAAAAAATGCGAAATCGATGAATGTGAAAAAGAAGTTTTTATTTTGAGTTTTCATAAGGAACCTTAAGTTTTTTGTAAATTTAGACATGACTGCCAGAAAGAGCAGACGATTTACCATAAGAATTGGCCACCTCACTTATTTTTTTGGTCCCAATAACGTCTGAGCAATTAAAACAAAAGTTAGAGTTTGGCGCACACCCCTAAACTTTGGATAGTTGTAGAGAAAAGGCTGGGCGAAGAAGGGGTCTGAAAATTTGGCTCCTAGCTTGTATTACCAATGGGTACAGCATACTAAAAAATCAGGACTTTTAAAAAATATCGAAAAAAAAAGTTTGGCCGTTCGCGCGAAAGGACCCATATATAGTTAAGTACTTATCTACATATTTCAGTAGAAAAACCCCTCCTTTATAATCCATGCTCTTTGTCTAATGGCCGTATAGGATAGATATAATCTCTGAAAACTAGCCCTTTCGTTAGAATTTAACCATTTCATCATTTATGGACTTTCTATAAATCTCTCACCAAGCAGTTTTTGTCGATCTAGGGCTAAGATTGGGCAAGCACAGAAAAAATGATCAAAAGAGTCCGCTTCCCCCCTGTTACAAATGTTGCACGGTATCTCAGACGAAAAGGATGCCCTGATCCCAGAAACACCAAAGCTCCCTCCTTTAGAGCAAACGTATCATCACTGTTTTTGCAAAAAGTGACAGTTCAGAGTCCAACCAATTTCCCTTAATAAATATGAGGTTTTTAAAGTATGTACGAGTATTAAAGCGAGAGTTTTCTACAGTATCACTATCTTTAACTACTAAAACATCACCTATTAGGTTTATCGAGGTATTTATCGTATCATTAGGGACCCAAGATAGAGATTCCTCGCACCTGCTCTGGCTACGAAATTCTCGGAGCTGCGAAAACCAATTCCCTTTTATTCTATTTGATGAGTTTGTTAAAGAATTAATTGTGCGGTTGGTGCTAATATCCTTATTGTAAAATCTAAATTGATTAAATAATTAAAAGAATTAATTATGGATATTATGTGTCCTCTTGTTTAATATATTAGACAACTAATGCGTAGGTACTTACGGATTAAGTTAGTATTTCTGAAGGCTAAAAATGGAAGCTTACCTGCAAATGAAGAAAAAATACGTTAAACATATATTCATGTAGTATACAGAATGTATAAATTAACAGAATTAATAGAGTGTTTTTGTTCTTCCCGTCCGATTTTCCCCCGTTAAAGCGTAAAGCAGCATCTAGAGCAAGCAACTGCAGATGCTAGCTCTTCGCGTATATCTACACGTATTTTTACTCGTATATACACGACTAACCAAACGCTATCGTCACGCTAAAGTCTCTTTAGTATTTCAAAGTCAAAAATCCTCTTGAATTTGAGATCGAGTAGAAGAATTTTGAAATCATTTTACACTGTTTTATTATCTTTATATCTTCACAGGCACGGAATAAGGTTCGACGAATAGGTTCGACCTGAGAAAAAATAGTATTTGCCAACGTATATTTCGTTGGAAACATAGGTTCTCGTCAGATCAATGAAGTTAAGCAACATCGGGCTTGGTTAGTACTTGGATGGGTGACCGCCCAGGAGCGCCGCGATTATGGCATCTCTTTTATTTTTTGTCTAATTATTAAATTTTTCATCTAGTTTACATTATCAAGCCTCGTGGAATTTTTAGTTTTGAGTGCCTTCCCTTCTTTACCAAATGGTAATTTCCAGGATCTGAGAAGGTACCTAGCACAGATTCTACTACCAACCTACTCAGTTTGTTATTGAACTGACAACAGCTTTTGTATACAAACTTATTATTCAAACACAAACCTGCTCGTTGTCTGAATCTTTATGTTGGTAGATAAAACTTTGTAGTACGAAATGTACTTGCGAATGCTTACGAAGAATAGGTATCTACTTTAAAATCGGAAAAGTATCAACGACTGCATTTACTCCGAAGTAGGTGAACAGGATATCTGGCTGTCGGACGAAGTAGGTACTTTGTTCACATAATCAACGGAATTTGATTTCATGATACAATTATATTTTTCACAGGTTTTTACTTTTTTCGAGTAGGTAGGAAATTGTGAAAGGGAAACGTTATTAGACGACAGTCAGAGGGAGACCGAATACCAAACTATTCTTAAAACTGAGGTCACCTTTGCGTCAGGTTATGACGACTACGCGTAGGACGGGATTCCAACGGAAGCATTTTTCCCGCCTACGTGTAGGTAGGCCTTTTTCCCGTACACTCGTAGTTCTACGCATTGATGCGTAAATTCGCGCATGCGCAGTTGGTACCTATTTCAGTCTTTTTGCGTACACGGGTAGAAAATTACAGGAAGAAAAAAAACTCTCTATTAATTATTCAACTGGCTCTCGAAATCTGATCAGCATGGATCCCGTAATGTTACACGTCCTTTTGTTGTCCCAGAAAGTCACTTAGTCAAATTATAACTTCCTAGGTAGAACGGGCGAGAATTGAGTTTACTTTGCTGATTCGGTTCTTCTTGTTCCTGAACGGCTCCCTGCAGGGTGTCCGAGAAAGATACGTCAAAACGTCTGGGATCGATCTTAGGGCCGATTTCACCAAAGTTTTTAATCAACGTTTACTCATTAAACCCAAGATCTCAGCTGTTAATAAACGATATTCGGTTTCACCAACTCCGGTTCAGATAAATCAATGATTAATTGCGCTAAATCAATGATCATAACAAATCAGCCAAATTCGGGTGGTTAGCGTTCAAATCAACGATTTACTAGGTAGGTAATTCTTTTCGACATCTTTGCTTACATGTCCGAAATCATTTTAGCGAATTTTGGAAGGAAATTAAGCTATTGCTCTCGCCTCAAAATTTGTAGAATGTGAATTTTTGAAAACATTTTATGCAGAAATCCGTTTCAGGCTATTCTGAATCATATTCTGAAGTTTAACGCATTTTTTTATGTATGTGTGTATGTATGTATGTATGCATATATACACATACATATATATATGTGTCATTCTAGGAGATAACTGTCCGTAGGATTGTGCTAGAAACTTCAAACAAATTTTAAAATGTTAAGGACACAAAACGAAAGTACAAGTTCGTTGGCCAGCATGATCGGATTACATCTTCGGGTTGAAATTTTCAAAAATGTAGTCAAAAATTTCAAAATAGCCTGTTTTTTGCGATTTGTTGTGCGAAATAATTTTTTCAGCATACCAGCATGTGGTGTATTCGGAATCAGCGTAAAATTTCCTATAAGAATATGTATCAAGTTTTCAAAAATTTCAAAGTTGAAAAATCAGTCAAAAATCGAAATAAATTCCGTTCGCTAGTTGTAAAAATCGGTAATATTTGCATGAAACATTGTCCAAATTCAGATTGAACTACTCTTATAGAGGAAAGTATCCCTGTATAACCAATCCTAGAACCACGCTGTTTGAAACGTAGGTAGTAGGTGCTTGTTTAAAAAAAAAAAAAAAACATTGTAATCACAACTGATGAGTTTACTCTGTGAAATATTCCGTCCTCCGATTCTCTCGGTTGCTCTCTTTAATGTCTACGCTCAACTGTTTTAGGACTTAATGTAGCTTTAATACTGACAGTGGCTTAGAAAATATCAGCCATGAAACTATGAAGAAGTTCTACTTATGTACGTACTAGCACGCAGACCCTAGGCCTCGCTCCGCTCGGCCGTCAATACCGACTGAAATGTCGACGATTTCTTCAAAAATTCGCTCATGGGGTCATGCTGCATGACTGGACTTTTTTGCTACGTTTTCCCATCCAATTTGCTAAATTCTCCTAGTTAATTTCCAACATGCACAAAAATGAGCCACATAGGATTGATCAGATCATTGGATTTTGAGGACGAATTTGACGAGGATGATATGTAGACTTCACAATTCACCGTCTTCGTTGGAGGATTGGAAATCTCAATGAAATCGATTTCCTGAGGAGGTACCGACTTTCAAAAACTACTTTTTTATTAGTCCTTAAACAAAATGATGATAGCATCGAATCGTGCGCGTTAGCTCTTCAATGATGCCTTATTAATTTCATTGCTGTCGGATTACTAGTAGTTTATGCGTACGCCCAAACATGAAATTCATTCTGTGCGCTAAATCAACGATCAAAACTAACCAGCTGAATTTGTGTGGTTAGCGTTCAAATCAACGATTTCCTAGGCAGGTAGTTCTTTTCGCCATCTTTGTTTACATGACCGAAATCCTTTTTTGCTACGTTTTCTCATCTCATTTGTTAAATTTTCCCAGTTATTTCCTGTTTACTTACATGCACGAAAATGAGCCACAGGGGATTGATTAGAGCATTGGTTTTGAGGACGAATTGACGAGGATGATATGAAGACTTTACAATTCACCGTCCTCGTTGGATTAGAGAGAGTACGGTGGATTTCAATGTCAATGAAATTTTCTGAGGTGGTGCCGACTTTCAAAAACTACTATTTTGTCAATCATTGAACAAATTGATGATACCATCGAATACACAAGTCACAGGTAGGGATGTAGGTACATACATGGAATGTTAAAAAATACAGTTGTAAAATAGTGTTATAAAATAGCCAATGGTTCATCAAAATTTGAAATGAACACCGTGGCTAGGTGGTGCCGTAGGCTGTTTTCATTGAAACGAGGGAGATACAAACAATAAAATGCCAAGTTATGCAACTTAACCATAATATATTACGAGACGATTATAACCTGTTTCCTGCGCTTTCTGAGTCGAAATATCTCTGGAACTGGCATACTACAATCAAAATTTCCACTGTCTGTCTGCCTGTCTGATGTCCGTCTGTCTGTTTGTCTGTGGTAAATCCATGTCACGCCCAAAGCTATACCAAGTTTTAGTTCAATTTGATGAAATTTTCAGGGATTGCGCTGGTTAGCTCGAAGACTATAACTTTCACTACCGCCGGATCAACAATAGGAGGATATACAATGCGACAAAAGACTGGTGTGCTGCAAATCGGCTAGCTTTGAACATGGAAAAGACCCAGGAGCTTCAGTTCAGCCTTGCAAGACCTCGTTTCGCTGCGGTGAACCATTTCGGGCTCGTTATTGATAGTGCGGTATCCTGGGCCCTCAGTGCGACAAATTGTGTGCACAATTAAATAAGGCGCTGTTTCTCTCCGATGAACTGCGAAAGCTGCGTCGTTCAGAGAGCTCAGGGCTCTCTATTGCTTCCGAGTCAACCCAAAGGTAGCGGAAGCATTGATTTCACTTTCGGGAGAAAATTATAATTAAAACTCGTAAACGAGTTCCACTATCTGCTTTACAAGCAGATGCCATGTTACATGGATATGTCTTTGATTGGGGATTTCATAACGGTTGTCCTCGAGAGTTGTAAACAAATCCTTTAACTTTAAACAAATCCCTGGGCCGCATGCATCCCAACTAATTCCAACAAAACAACGGTTTACTTATAGAAATGTTGAAAATAACTGTGGAGAGAAGCCACTACAATGAGTTGTTGTTAACAGTCGACTGTTGTCAAGAGGATGAAAATGTTTCCTATGGAGTGGAGTAAATGATGCTATTGCTTTACGTTAAGAATATTGTAACCGGCTTATTAAAATTGTTTATAGTCCAATCAACTTAGTTTAGGAATGTAGCCAGGTACGTAAGGAGGGGGAAATTGGTAGCTTGATATGTGAACATTTATGGCGAACGAGTGGCGAACGATTTCTGTGCGATGAAAACTGCGGAAGTTCCATTCCCCTAGCAACGGCTGAGTTGTACGTGAAAAACACTGAAATTGTGACACAAATTTTGCGTCACGGAAATTTTTGGTTGACCCCCCAGAGCAAAGACATATCCATGTCAAAAAATTTTGGTCTCCAAAATCAAAATTTCCACTCGCATTTTAGGTACGTTTTAGACCATTTTTAACAACTTTGGTTCCGTGCCTGTCTGTTAGTCTGTCGTGTCTCCGCAAGTCCTTGTAACAAGGTTATTTTCCACAGTTTTCTTCCGATTTGGATGAAATTTCCAGGGGATGTGCGGGCTAAGGGGTAGAGTCAGTTGCATCATTCTTGACTCAATACCTCAACGCAAGGGCAAACGTAAATTCTGCCAAGCATAATTTTCTCAAGCCCTAGTCGCCCGATCTTGCTCAAATTCGGATGATAGTTGGGGATGACAATATGATCATTAATCATTAACATCATTGTATCAATAATAGCTACTGCGCATGCGCCAATATGATAGGTGTTCTGCGTAGAAGAGCTAAACAGAACACAGAAATATTAGACCTTTGTGTAATGATTTGCAGCGTTTTGATTATTTCCAATAATAAGCGTATGTGATCGTGTGGCAAAAAATTTTTATAACCCCCCCTCAAACTTTGTCACTTTACGTTTCAAGGTGCGTAGAATAAAAATTTGAAATGTCCGTCTGCCGTTCGCCGTCCGCCGTCCGGGCCGTAAAAGGCCTAAGAATTGACTTGAAAAACCCGTTCTTTCGCACATAGACTCCATTTGGGGTCTAGTTGGTCCTAACGTTTAACCATCCCGATCGCTTTACTCGCATAGATGCTATGGGCCAAAAACGGACGAAAAAGTGTCTTTTAGGACGTGTTAGACGCACGCCTGGCACGCTTGGCAGGGGGTCACGGTGGGTGGTGAGGGGGGTGCGGGGGGTGGAGTGAGAGGAGGCGCCGGCGCCGCGGCTTGTGGTGGGTACGGCGCCGGCGTTCGTTCGAGGCATGAATGTTTTTTTCAAGGTCATATTTGTGTGTTAATACCAATGCTTTTCCTACGCATATAATAACCTATCCTCTCGACTTTTCGTATGTACTTAGATAATGATATTATTAAGGCAATAACTATTTGAATAGATAGGACCTCAAATCGAGAAAAATAAACATGCGTATATAATTATAGAAGTATAGGTTGTGGCAACCCGAAATAGGACACGCCGAGGAGCCTGGACGAAAAACGACGAAAACTACGATCATACTCAATTGATAAAATAATAAACCTTTGTGAAATAATTTGCAGCGTTTTTATATTTTATATCTCATAATTGCTTTAAAAATTCATTTCATTTTAGGTTGTTCCAATTTAAGCAATGATTGAAATCCATGTCAGTTAAAGTATGAATCAACTTTAGGTAACCATAAACCATCAGTTCAAAATGTTTTGCTTATTATCCGATGAGGAAGGTTCTTTATTGAAACTAATAAACTCGAAAGTTTGTTTTGTTCTTTCACTTTCTACAATGAAAAATTATGATTATTATTCATGATCCAAACTAACTTCGGCCATTTAAATAGCCATATCGCGAAGGAAGAAACTTCCGACCCTGCGCTTGCATGATCTCGTCAAAAATATGTTACCCGGTCAGGTAGGAGTTTAAAAAGTAAATCTATGAAATATGCAAGCTTTTCCCGTAAAGTAGGGGAGAGAGCCCGTCCCGGAAAGGTAATTATTCAGAGCGGACTCTTTACGATAAAAGCTGGGCAGTTTTTGCGAAGGAAACGGTGCGAGGGGCTCGCCGGAAACTTTTGCCCATTACGGGTGTAGTGCGAGGCTATGGTGGGGATATGAGGGGTTGAGGAATTATTAGGGGAGCCTGATGCATTTCTTTTCAAGAATGGTGAACTTTTTCGCTAATGGACTACATTTTCGTCATACAAGTAAAATCGGAAGGTCATTTACAGATATCGGAGAGTTTTTGTCTTCTGGTATTTCTCTTAAGGCCGTATCATACTTCCATTTTTTCAGATTTTTTCTCGCATTTTCAATGCTCTAACGTGAAGAAGGCAAAGTGCTTTTTTCCAAGGTCAGTTTTTTCTACCATTGCGCATCCTGGCGGAGCATTTTTAAGCTCACTTGGGAAAATTAGAACGTGTTCTAATTTTTACCTCAACGCGGAAAATGCTAAAACGTAACCTTTGGAAAGGTAACAGTTCAGAGAAAAACCCCTAGGATCCCTAATCTGACAGACAATAAAACTGCATTCCGCCAGAAATGAATGCGCTGTTTTTTCACTTATTCCTCTTCAACATTCACAGCTGACTTTGGAAGAAAGCACTTCGCCTTTTTCACGTTCGAGCATTAAAAATGCGATAAAAAAACTGGAAAAAAATACAACTGTGATACGAACTTGTAAACAGGAAAACAAGCTGTTAGAGCCAGCACGATGAATGGTAACCTTTTAGCATCGATTTCTCGTTGGGTTTTCGTAAGCCCGAGAGAAAGAGAACTCTTATAAAGACGTTAACGTGGCTCTTGTAGAGGCCATCCTAAAGGTGATGCTTGGCAAACCAAGAAGACATCCTGGTGCCCTCCTCCTCCAGGAAGCTACGGTTTTCACAATCCGCCAACTCTTCATTAAATGTCTGATTCTCTTCTACCATCGCACGCCCTCCATAGTCAATAGTCCTTCTGTTCACTCCCACTCTACCCGATTTCAATATTTCCGGAACACAGTTAACCCCAGAATTAATTTAACTCTTACATCTAGAAGTCCGCAATATCTTGTTCACTTGATTCACAATTCCTTACCAAGAGATCTCAAACAGCCAGAAAATTATACTCGTTTAGTTTACAAGAGGCTTATCTTCACTTGGTTGATTCAAGTAGGACCAAACAACGCTGAAAACATGCTCAGCAGTATTTATGTTTAGTTTTATTTATAGAAAATTGTATATTATTTGGAAAGAGAGAGTCAATTGTATTGACAATCAATGTATGATTGCTTTCTAAAATTGTGTTTTGCTTGTACTATTTGGTACTCTAATCTGCTATTAAAGTGAGTTGGTGTCATCATTGCTAACCCACCCTTGAGTATGACACCCATACCTGTAATATACCTAACCATTTATCAACTATTCTTAGACGTCTCGAATCACGTGCAGAATCAGCTATCTCAAATAACCATCAGCGAACTCTTGTAGTATATTTGTATACAGAAAATCGGAATTCGATTTTGTTTTCGAATTTTTGAAGAGAAAATGAGCTATTTATATGGCTTCGAAATTTTGAAAGAGGGTTTGAAGGGTCGGGGACCCCCTTCAAATCTGTTTCATACATCAAAAAACTTAATCTTATATTTTAACAGGAGCTTCTAGAACCTGAATGGATTGTAACGCGGACCAAGCGCTCCTGACGGAAACTGGTGCAACCAATCCGCAATCTGCAATCAATGTCCGCTGCTACTTTTCGATTAGTTGGACAAATAGATCAGAATGATTTGTGTGGTTTAGTGGTCTGGATGCTCGCAAGCTCGCATCTCAAAAATACCTAACATCAAGTAGTCGATCCCTTTGTGAAAATCCAGATTAGGTGAACAAATAGATCAGGATGTTTTATATAGTTTGGTGGTAATCCCGCATGGAAGCGCTAGTGTTGTCTCGTTGTATTCCATTCAGGTTTTGGACACTGATTTTAAAGGTCGTATATATATGTATATATTCGTAGGTGTATATCCAGACGATAACTCCCTTAAAATACGGCGACAAAAATCAGTTCCAACGCTGAAAAATCCGTCTTGGTCAAAGACAGGTCAAGTTCGTTGGCCAGATCGCTCCAGAACTTCAGGCTCAAATTTACAATTGAGAGGCACAAAAAATGATAAAAAAATTCGCTAAAAGTCGTTGTTTTGACATAAGGGCATGTGAGATGTCACAGACGAAGTATTTTTCAGCGCTGAGTCGATTGCAACCACTCCCAGGTCTGTAAGATTCATAATAAGCGAGAAAAATCGATTGTTAGGTGAAAAATGAAATCATCAGAAACTAATAAGGGGTCGCAATCATGTTGACAATATCATTTATGTTATCAATGATCACTTGTGTGTAAACAATTATTCAAATATCCATGCTCATAACTTAGCTTATTGGCACGCATCTCTCAGTAGTTAACATGATATGGTTGGATAAAACCAGAGCTTCGAACGAATGGTCAATGAATTTCGTGGGATGAAAAATGACGAAGTACCATTTCGGTTGTAAGCGGAAATCATCAGAAATTGTTGCAACACATTTTCGTTTCGCTTTTGGTTGGAGATGCCAAGGCTAAAACACATTCTGAGTTAAAATGCCCATAATTGACCGAATTTTGACAATAGGGCATGAGGTGTTGAAAAAAATTCGAAAATTTTAATTTTTCGGGTTAATTTCAGTGATACATTGTCTCAAGTGACTAGTTTGAAGCCTTCAATGTCCCCTTATAGAAATTATGGAAAAATTTATGGATGCCGAAAATAGAAAATTAATTCCAATCACACAGCCTTCAAGTTCCATCTTGAAGCACCCCGTGAAAATGTACGCTCTAATATAATATCCGCCCTCTAACGCAGTTATAATACCATCATACCAGTTCTTGGAAGCTCGTGAAAACGGCATTTTGAATTCATCACTTGCGGCTTCGAGCGACTCGAAAATTGTTAACTCCCTTTGCAACTGCGGAGATGGGATGGAATAAATTTGATGGCCTCGCCCAGCGGTTTCAAGTCTAAATAACATCAGCTTCCTCCCGCTTCGCATATCCCTCTCGCGGAATTCAATGGCTCGTATGGCGGAAATATGACGAAAGAAAGCGAAAAGAGGGAGAAAAAGCATTTTTTGTGTATGCGCGAGACAGTGGAAGATTGATTGAACACTATCGGATGAAACTATCTATCAGAATCAATTTTGACTGGGTGTGATACATAAAAACATATTGCAATAGCGCCTCGCTTATTTTCATGGTTTAGAACTAATTGCAAACTTACTACAAGACGGAAGTTAGTGAAAAAAAAGTCCAGTCATGCAGCATGACCCCATGAGCGAATTTTTGAAGAAATCTTCGACATTTCAGTCGCTATTGATTGTGTAGAGAAATTTTAGTTTATGATTTTGATAGACAAACATTTTCATGGCAGATATTTTCTAAGCCACAGTCAGTATTAAAGCTACATCAAGTCCTAAAACAGTTGAGCGTAAAACATTAAAGAGAGCGACCGAGAGAATCGGAGGACGGAATATTTCACAGAGTAAACTCATCAGTTGTGATTACATTTTTTTTTTAACAAGCACCTACTACCTACGTTTTAAACAGCATGGTTCTAGGATTGGTTATACAGGGATACTTCCATAAGAGTAGTTCAATCTGAATTTGGACAATGTTTCATGCAAATATTACCGATTTTTACATCTAGCGAACGGCATTATTTCGATTTTTGACTGATTTTTCAACTTTGAAATTTTTGAAAACTTGATACATATTCTTATAGGAAATTTTACGCTGATTCCGAATGTACCACATGTTAGTATGCTGAAAAAATTATTTCGCACAACAAATCGCAAAAAACAGGCTATTTTGAAATTTTTGAAGACATTTTTGAAAATTCCAACGCGAAGATGTAATCCGATCATGCTGGCCAACGAACTTGAACTTTCGTTTTGTGTCCTTAACATTTTAAAATTTGTTTGAAGTTTCAAGAACAATTCTACGGACAGTTATCGTCTGGAATGACACATACATATATACATACATACATGCATACATGCATACATACATACATACATTAAAAAATGCGTTAAACTTCAGAATATGATTCAGAATAGCCTGAAACGGATTTCTGCATAAATTTTTCAAAAATTCACATTCTACAAATTTTGAGGCGAGAGCAATAGCTTAATTTTCTTCAAAAATTCGCTAAAACATTTCTATTTCCACGAAAAATAGAGAGTTACAATTTTAAATCGATTTCGACGGTTAGGCCATCATCAGTAACAAACAATAACAGAAAGGA
This sequence comes from Adelphocoris suturalis, assembly GCA_030762985.1. NCBI lineage: Eukaryota > Metazoa > Arthropoda > Insecta > Hemiptera > Miridae > Adelphocoris > Adelphocoris suturalis. The sequence continues at coordinate 135,513,648 of CM061042.1, forward strand.
CACAGCTTATATAGTCACAGGTGAAGGGAGATGGAATCCCATTGGTCATGAGAAAGGAAAGGGGCAGGAGGTACAACCAATTAAGTGCAAACAAAAAGAAGGGAGATTATAGCTAATCAGACGAAGTGAAAGGGGGAAAATAACTCAAAATGATTTCAACAGTGTGAAGGGATAATTCCAAGCTTTATAGACCACTAGCTTTATTTCACCACTGATAGGTCCATTTCTATTAAGCTTGGAATTATCCCTTCACACTGCTGAAACCATATTTAGTTATTTTCCCCCTTTCACTTTATCTGATTAATCCCCCTTCCCTTTGTATGCACTTAATTGGTTGTACCTCCTGCGCTTTTCCTTTCTCTCGACCAATGGGATTCAATCTCCCTTCACCTGTCACTATATAAGCTGTGTCCTTTCTAATGTGTCTTCAGTTATTGTTTGTTACTGATGATGGCCTAATCATCGAAATCGATTTAATATTTCAACTCTTTGTTTTTCATGAAAATAGACAACGTGTTTTCACTAACTTCCGTTTTGAAATGGGTTTCCACAACTTCGTCGCGAGTGATTTAGTGCTTACTACAAGACCTGGATGATTTAGTGAGTTGAATTTTGATTTATTATTCTCAACTAGCCGCTTCGCCAAGTCGCCTAGCCGCTTCGCTCGCCTGTCTAAAGCCGGTCGACACTTGTATCAAATCCAAGCTTTCTAAACTAATCGACGAGTTTGTTGGCCAGAATTTTTTGGGCACATTAAATTGGTCAAATTTCAAAATAGGGCTGACAAAAACCACTACAAATAGCAAAAAACCGGCTAAAAATTGTTAAATTCATATTTATTTAGCAGGATATTGCTCAAATAAAGTTTATTAACTATAAAATAGAACATTAAAGAATTTATGTAAAAAATTATGCGGAAAAATGTACTTAAATTTCATCAAAATGTGCTAAAAAAACAGCTAAAAAGTTAAAAATCCAAAATCTTTTTCGTAATCGCAGAATATTATTTAGAACGTGTGTTTTGTCTTAGAATCGGCAACCAAAAATTTCTTTTCCCACATATGATTCCCACATATTAAACACCGAAAAAGTCCAGTCATGCAGCATGACCCCATGAGCGAATTTTTGAAGACATCTTCGAAATTTCAGTCGCTATTGATCGTGTAGAGAAATTTTAGTTTATGATTTTGATAGACGAACATGGAATCAAATTATTAAAAATAATTAGGAGGTACTCATACTTTATTATTATTAAACTAATCTTGTAGATTTAAAGACAAATGTAGGTAAATATTCATAGATTTCGATGTCCAATGTGGTCAGTATTGAAGGCAGTTGAAATCTTAACAGTATACTATCATAGCATCATCAAATCTTGACATAAAATAAAATACCATACCGACGTCATATGAAAGAAACGTATTTCCACAGCCAATCGATGATGAGGCTTTATATTACGAGTGATATAAAGTCAGTTGCATTCGAATCTAGTATCCCACAGCAAGAAATCGACAGACAAACTGTAGTCTCTGTTTCGAACAAATATTACCGATTTTTACAACTAGCGAACGGCATTATTTCGATTTTTGACTGATTTTTCAACTTTGAAATTTTTGAAAACTTGATACATATTCTTATAGGAAATTTTACGCTGATTCCGAATATACCACATGTTAGTATGCTGAAAAAATTATTTCGCACAACAAATCGCAAAAAACAGGTTATTTTGAAATTTTTGACTACATTTTTGAAAATTTCAACCCGAAGATGTAATCCGATCATGCTGGCCAACGAACTTGAACTTTCGTTTTGTGTCCTTAACATTTTAAAATTTGTTTGAAGTTTCTAGCACAATTCTACGGACAGTTATCGTCTGGAATGACACATACATACATACATACATACATACATTTTTTTTTTTTTTTTTTTTTTTTTTTTTTTTTTTTTTTTTTTTTTTTTTAAACCTCCCCTCAAAGACGGAGGGGGCACGCCATTAAATTGGAAAATAAACAAATAAAATAAAAAAGTGGGGAGGACGCCCAGGTTTACCCGACGCCGGCTCTGGGGATAAGGGAAGTTGCAGGACGAGGAGGAAGAATGGGATTAAAGGAAGTGCCCCTATAGAATGACCACCAATTAAGATAAGAGCCCCGAAGGACGCGGGTGGTGATACCCCGGAGAACTCCCGCCGAGATGCCTAACTCGAGAAGCTCCGTGGCACTTTTCCCGCACCACACCCCGCGCCATGAGACGGTCGCGGCCATGACCTTGATGTTACTAGGTGCCACTCCTTTTAGCTCAGATATCGCTTGTCGCAGATCACTTCTATCATATTTACTTTTCTTAGCCCGCCAGGTCTGCTCCATGTCCACGCTGCCACTGACAACTTGGACATCCAGGATTATGGCAGACCCATCGGGCTTGATTGCAACGACATCTGGCTTCTTGCCCCGGTCACTCGGCATGTGGTATAGTCTCTCCCTTTCGACATCCCAACCGCTAGATGACAAAGCACCTGCTATCTGCTTGGCAACCGCATCGTGACGTAAAATGCGGCCACCATGAGTACGAGGACACTGCTGCACCACATGATAAAGATTCTCATTTTTACCCCGACAGGCACGGCAAAGGGTGTCTACTGTCCCGCGACTACTCCTCGAACACCTCACCGAGGTGGCTAACGTAGCCACCCGGACGGCGTGAAAATGGCGATAGTCGCGGGCCCCAATGCCCTCTGAAGCCCATTCCACCCACTGGGTAGAAATTGGGGATTCAGAGCACTGTCGGAGTTCTTTACCATCTACTGACTCATGCAGTGCAGCAGCGAACTCAGCAGATGAGCTGGGTTTTGGAGCAGTTGGTGTTGCTCGATCGCACCACAACAACTGCTGCCGGACAAAGTCCAGGTCAGCAGCAGTGCGGGCGACCTCCCAGCTCGAGCCCCTAAGGGCAAGCAGGCGCTGGCGGCGTAAAGATGGGATGCTGGCAGAAAGAGAGACAATACCGAGCCCACCGGCCTTGACCGGTGCGTGGATGTAAGCACTTGGGACACCAGGTGGAAAGCCTAGCCAAGAGCGCACAGCAGAGCGAACTTCACGATCTAACTCAAGCAGCCTCCCCGCAGTAAGCCTGCCAAAGACCAGCCCATAGGTTAGCTTTGGCAGTAAGTACGTGCGAAGGAGGCGCAGCTTCTGCTGTGGCTTCAATGGAGCCTTGGTGACACGAGCTAATGCTCCACCAAGGTCCACACGGCTTGCGGCTATAGTGGCCACACCCATGAAGTCGACCCCAAGGTACCGCCAGACCTCCAACACGGATCGGGCAGGGATGGAAGTTTGTCCTAAGACAAAACACTCCTCATCCACTACCTTCACCTTATGCTGGCGACCCGACGGGACCAAGGAGACCGACCCACACTTAGCTGGGTTGACCAGCAAACCACACCTGGCTAGCTGATCAGCAAATGCGTTGAGGGAGATCTGCAAGCCCTCGCGGGTTTCTGCGAGTAGGATGACATCATCAGCAAAAGCCAATGCACCTACTCGCACCCCAGGGGCGAGATCAAACCCTATTTCAGCTGGCAGCTTACCCAAGGCCGTATCCACAACCAGGTTGAAGAGGAGTGGCGACAGAGGATCCCCCTGGCGTACCCCGCGCCCAATAACAACATCCCCTGACATCTCACCTCGTGCCTCGAGGACCGTCACGCCTTCGTGGTACAGACAGGCAACATACTCAATTAAACGAGCAGGTGCCCCGACACCACGAAGGCAATCGGTCAGGGCAAAGTGGCTAACTGTGTCAAAGGCCTTAGCGACGTCCAGAGCGGCAAGATGGAGCTGCCGTTTCTTGATACGGGCCAGCGAAATGACAGTTTGGAGAACTGTTAGATTCTCCGCTGTGCCATCCGCTGGCCGAAATGCTCTCTGGACGTCACCTATGACACCAGCCACTTGGAGGCGAGATGCCAGAACCTTTTGGAAGTGGCGGAAGACCACCGACGAAATAGAAATTGGACGGTAGCCTCCAGGCCCACTTCCCCCTTTCTTTGGGATGAAAACTGTCCGGGCACGGGTCAACGCTTTCGGGGGTCTTCCAGATAGTAGCAACAGGTTGAGGATGAGCAGCCTAACATTCTTTGGAGCTTGATTCCAGCGTCGGGCGGAAATACCATCGGGTCCAGCAGAAGTGGAGTTTTTGACACGGCACTTATATGCCTCGTCATGAAGCACCGGTGTGCACATGATGCTGCGTAAGGAGTCCCTGGTGGAAGCTGGGGGTACCACTGGCTCACCAGAGTTGTGGCTGGGAGCACTCATAAGTGGCTCCCAGTAATCCACAAACTCCTGGAGGGGGGGCATTACTTGTTCTTCCCCAGCTCCCTCCAGTACCTCCGCAGCTGCACGAGCCGGATGCTTCCTCCACAATCTCTGGACACGCTGATATTCCCGCCTCCTCGCTTGCTTAGCTGCTATGCGACCTCCACGAGGCACCACATTAGGGGGAACTTCTCCCTGGTGCCTCGCCACGGTCGCTTCCTCAACCTGTGGGAAGATTCTCTGCACATAGGCCGCGACCTCGTCCTCCAAGCCATTTGGCCCCTCAACAGCCCGCCTCGCCAGATCCTGCAGGTAGGCACTCTCATAACCAACAATACTGCCTACCTGCTCCCCGAGCCTCAATACTTCAGTCTTCAAGTCTGAAAGAAGACCGGAGGTCACGGGGGAGGATTGCTGAACGGCGGGCTGTTGTCCCACGTCTGCCGGAGATGCGGGAGAGGCCCCACTGCTATTTGCCAGGATTGCATCCTGGACAAGCTGCTTGTAATGGGGCCTCAGGCGAAGAGATTGAATGGCAGAAAGCGTGCGCATGGGAAAACGTTGCTGCAAATAAACATTGATTCGGCGTACCCCATTGCGCACAGCCTCTGCCTCTTCTGCTGCCATTCGCCGTAAATCCTCAGAAGCATACCTGGGCCGGTCTCGCTCTATACTAATTGCTGCGTTGGCCTCTACAGGATGCTTCTGCCAGACGTGGGCCCCAAGGCCACGCTTGGAGCTAAAGGCTCTTCCACAATGGGCACATTGGTGGGCATTAATTGGGGCTGTGGAAGAGGAAGAGGGATAGGATGATGATGAACATGATGAGGGGGAGGATGGCCGACGCCCCTGCCTGGGGCGCCCCCGAGCGCCTCCCCTAGAACCCCGCGTGCCAATGGGCACGTGGGGGTTATGAGGCTCGTGTTGGTTTGTCTCCATAACGGGGGAAGCATTAGTAAGGGACAGGAGGCCCATTGGCATGAGCCTCCCCCCTTATCGCCAGCGGGTCATTTTGCCACCCTCTGTTCACCCAGAGGGTGCCCGGGTTGCGCGACGGGGACGCATGACCATGACTTGGGTAGGGATATGAAGGAGCTCCGAAGAGATAAAAACACCGACAGTTACCCTACCCCAGCAACCCTCCCATATGTATATATATACATACATATATACATACATACATACATAAAAAAATGCGTTAAACTTCAGAATATGATTCAGAATAGCCTGAAACGGATTTCTGCATAAAATTTTTTCAAAAATTCACATTCTACAAATTTTGAGGCGAGAGCAATAGCTTAATTTTCTTCAAAAATTCGCTAAAATGGTCAACTCACAATGCTGGAAAATAGCAAGTTTACAGATGACCTAGGTTAAAAATCGGCCATTTTTTACAACCGTAAAACAATTACTTGTACAAAATGTTGGGAAAACACTTGTAACTTGTCCAAATTTGTCTGTACACTTGTTAATTTTCACTGTGCATTACAAGTCTACACTTGTACCTTAATGAAACGCTTGTACGCTCATTTATTACAACTTGCTCATAAAATCGGCTTGTAACTTGTCACTTGTTGCTTTGTGCAATAGCCCCTGGTTTTTTCATCCAAACATTTAAAGCTCTCCAGGTCATGGATCGAAATGCAGTGGTTTTATGTTGCTGTAGATGGTTAGAACTGCGATGAATAATCATGTCTGTAAGGGTTGGTTTCCTGTAGATGTTAAACTTGATTGAGTTTAACATCTAAATTGAGTTTAATTTTGAAAGGTACCTATCAAAAAAGAACAAAATCAAACTGTTTAATTTGGTGGTAACGGAAGGAAAGGTAAAGATGCTCGTTGGAGGTCCGTACTTTCCCTTAAATTTAGACTTTATTGACTTTCTCAATTACTTCTGGGAACGGTATGAGTTGAAGGCATTCAAAACTTGATGAATCTGATGATCCGGAACTTGAAGTAGTAACTTGAGAATGGCGGAATTTGTCAGCTTAAATTGAGAAATACGTGAATGACTCTCCTGCGGAAGCCGGAAGTACCATAGTCGCCCAGACTTTAAACTCGTCTTTGTCTACGTTTCGCAAACTTCTTCATTAAAACTGTGTTCTCCGATACCCTTTTGTAGGGGCTCGCGACCTTTCTGAACAAAAGACGCGGAAGATCCGCTCCGGAGGGGGAAACTTCGCAATTTCAAGGAAAACCAGGTAACTATCAAACAGTAACGCGACTTTGTTGCGCATAACGAAGGCGGCACAATGCGAACCAGACGGAATAACACTTGGGTCTCGACAATCACTGGAATGAATGAGGAAGTTTGTTAGATACCTGCGTCCAAGTGAGTGAATTCTTCTTACGATGACACCTCTCTGTACCTGGTGGTCCCATTTATGTGGTTACATCGTTAACTGGTATGTCCTTCATGTATGCCTGGATGGCGAACTGCCCACGGTTACTTTACTAGACGGTAACTGTCAACGACAGGGGACCACCCCAACCAATGACCTGGCCAATGACGTAGGCGGTCCGTTCACCATTGTGGGAGCCTCTCGAATACGCACGGAATCAGTTCAAAACAAACGTTTTACGTTACAATACTGATAATTCCATCAACTATTCTTCGATAGATTGTAATTGAACGCTATATTCTGTTAGGATGACGTATTATACCTAGTTTAAAATTTGATTTTTTAGAAATTAGATGGAGAAAAAAACAGAAAGATCATCTTTTCCTCATTTATCTACGGAGAAAAGGACATATATATGTTACCTTGAGACAAACGAGTTTGCAAGGTAGGTATCTAGGTTAAAAATGAGAATAGCAGTGATAAGTTCTTGACCGCAGACGACGAAATTTCAAGTGTTTTGTTCTTGAGAGTCGGTCGGGTGAATGATACTAAACTTCAGGCCAACGTTTCGCTATATTTATACAGCATCATCAGGGCTATACAAAAAGAACCATCACGTTACACACATATGGACACAACTACACACTAGCTAGCTTATATTTAACTTTGAATTATGAAATTTATTGCACTAAACTAAATAGGAACTATTAGGAACTCAGATTTTTGAAGGTAGGTAGCTACTTACAATATATTACATGGCTTGGGTGGGCTGAATGAATAAGTTGGTAACAATACTATCTGTTTAAATGGTCTCAGTAATTCAATTGCTCAGTAGTTCAATTGGTATAATGTAATTGGTGCTTCTGCTGAGCCTTTTCTCAACGTGTTCATTTCTGAGTATCTACAACTTTTTTCACCACATAACTTTTCACAATTTCACCACATGTCAACAACTCCATATGCCCTCTCAGTCTCAGGATGACTCACTGAGTACCTAACAGCAAACTCCAAGGTAAAATATCATTCAAAATTTTTGTTACCAACTTATTCATTCAGCCCACCCAAGCCATGTAATATATTGTAAGTAGCTACCTACCTTCAAAAATCTGAGTTCCTAATAGTTCCTATTTAGTTTAGTGCAATAAATTTCATAATTCAAAGTTAAAGTGTGTAGTTGTGTCCATATGTGTGTAACGTGATGGTTCTTTTTGTATAGCCCTGATGATGCTGTATAAATATAGCGAAACGTTGGCCTGAAGTGTAGTATCATTCACCCGACCGACCCTCAAGAACAAAACACTTGAAAAATGAGAATATTCAAGACTAATGAATGAAATAATAAATATTTAATTACAGATAGGTAAGAACATTAATTCTACGTAGGTAGGTACCTAGACCCAAAGTTATTTACATTGATTATTTTCAAAAAAATTAGAAGTAAAACATAACTATTCCTTGGTAAACTTTGATTGTAGGTACATAATAGGTAGGTAATAATTATAACAACTCAAAAATACAAATTTATCCAACTAGTTTCTTCATTTTCTTGAATTTTTTTCTGTCTCCACTGGCACTCCGTTTTCTTGATTTCAAAAGTTTTTCTTCCTTTCGTAGCTTATTTATGTTCTTCATTCTGATAATTGTTCTAGTCTTGAACTAGAAGTATCAATAATTTGATTTTCAACAAGTTTTAAATCGGTCTCCGTTTTGGAACTCAGAACAGCCTGAATTTCCTTGCGAATAGATCGTTTTTCTGATAGATTTTTGCGATCATCGTTAGGAGATTCTGTCGATATGGTTTTTATCGCAGGAGATTTACCCAAAAGCAGGTGTGGTACTGTGTCCGGTTTCAAGTCAAACTTCGGAGGAAGTTTTAGTAACTCAGTTCTCAAATCACGCTTATAATCACTCTGGTCAAAATGAGTAGAACATACCCGAGCTTTGTCTATCTTGAAAGAGTCTGCACGCTTGCACGCCACAATCCACTTAGATCTCGTCTCCTTATCATTCGGAAACCGGTGAAAACGGAGTCCAGGATTTTTCGCACCGTCTTTGTTCGAACAAGTCGCTATGGCACAGCAAACGGCTGCCATTTAGCATCAAAACAGATAAATCAAAAAGGCCCACCTTACGTACGCAAATCGTCATTATCTATAGTAGGATATAAATGATTCCGAAGGGTCAAAGCTCTAAAGCTGAAAGATAAGGTTGTTATAAAAGTGTGACGCAATTGAAATTGAAAAATTTATTGAGATTGTATAGATACATGGTGAAAATTACAAATTTTGTAAGATGGTGCTCCGGCCTAGTTATGGTGTAAGAATATTAAAGAATGATGGTATCTTAGTGTTGTTTATGAAATCCTGATAGGGAAGTATGTTGAATCCAATCCAGTTCATTCAGAAATCCAGTTCTTATAAAGGCTTTAAATCATAAAATCAAAGATCATTTCAAGATCTTTATAGATCATCTTCAAATGTCACGAGGCAGGCGCCGGCCAAGGGAAAGTGAGGGTCAAACAAATCTGTGCAATTAGTCTTTCTAGAAAACTATCCTGGGCGCAGAGTTTATCTCCAAGAACAGCAAAATAATACACGTGAGCACAACTCTGGGGTAGGAGAAAGTAGGGTGGTGGTATACCATTAACTTGTAGAAAACATAAAACTCAAGATTTGTATGCAGCTGCAGCAAACAGAAAATTCAAAATGGCTAAACCTACTGACAAAAGTAGAATTTCGCCCTCTCTGCTTCTATTCCAAGAAAAGAAGGTGAAAAAAAGACGAAGTTCTGCAGCAAAGCTGGAGTTGGTAGACATGGTCCCACTGGATACTTGTGTCTTCAGCGAGGAGCAGAAATGCTCCAATGGATTTCCGGATATCCGCGTGAGAAAGAATATTATACGTAGTATATTATACGGAGAAGTATTTTATGATTTAGTGCAGGACAAAATGATTAATTTTGTTGAATAAGTTACATGATTATGTTGCAGGTTTACTAATAAAATGATGTTTTCGCACTGGGCAATTAAAAAAGTAATGGAAATCGTCCAACCTAACGCATTGTCAACAGGTTGCCAGGAATATTTTAGACTGTTTAAGTTGAAATGACAAATGATTAACAAAGTGAACTAACTTCCCGAGTGTTAAGTAAAAATAATTAAACAAGTGATTAGATATTAAGAAAACAGGCAGTGATAAGTGAGAGCTTTGAGGATAAAAGAGAATAATAACTGAAAAGTCGTAAATGAAGCAGCAAGGTAACTCAAATTTCTGGTCACCATCAGTGGTGTCCAATTTTGATATTTGGTGGCAATTTCTTTCTTCAGGTAATGCTGATTTTAAATCTTCAGTGGCCCAGTGACCCGCTTATGTTCTGGAAAGCCACTTGTTCGCCGTAAAAGTCGAGCTTGATTTTTTTCCCGATTTAGGTGGGATATGTGCGGTTTGATGACGTACTTGAGAGAGGAGGCAGGTATTTGATGATTGGAGCCGGCAAGGTTGAAAGCAAATTGAACATATTGGGTAAATATAGAAAACGCCCGGTCAACATCTGCGGGGGTTTTCAATAAGTAACTGAAGGTTAGTAATGACTTGGAAGGTTTCCTGTTACACCTTCCAATTAAAGGGGTATTTGATTAAGACCTGGGTGGGAGCATTCGTATGATAATTGGAGCCGAACGTAGTCAACACTAGGAAGATGACAGGTCTGGTGTAAGTGATGCATGTGTGCAAAAGGTTGTCGACGGCCATTAGTTTTATCACATTGTCAAAGAAAAAACGCTGCAAATTATTACACAATGGTTTATCATTTCTATGTTAGTGGCTCATGATATAAGCAACTTATAATTTTTGTTCTAAGATGTTTTCATAATTGTTTTCGTTAACTTAATAGTGATTTGTTTTTTATATAACCATGAGGGATAGCTGCGACTCCACAAAGGGACACAAATTCTTTGAATTTAAGCCTCTGTAGGCACACGTGTACAAAGTATTGGTTAAGTTTTTTATGTTTATAAATTTATTTGTTTATTGATGAGTACATTTCCTTTTGTTTATTTTCATGTTGTGCCAAATAAAGAATCTTGAATCTCTTTCGATGAACTATTGCAACGAGGCACTCCGAGATAAGTAACAAAGTAGAACGACCAACTTCCCAACTCTCCCTCTCCCGCCCTTTTTTTTTTTTTTTTTTTTTTTTTTTTTTTTTTAATTTTAGAAAATGCCCTATTAAAAAAAAAGATTATTTGTTGTACATGAGTACGAATTTGAACTTTTGTATAATTTATATATCAATTGCTTCCTCATTGGTATTTATAACATTTTACTGTATGTATTTTTTCTAACTTTATTTTCACTTAGGTTAACAGTTTTTTGTTGTTTTACATTACTTAACTGCTTATTCGATTGATTAAATTAGACTACCTCCTCACAATGGTGTTATTATGTACCTACTGTATATTGGGGTTATGCCCTTGAATAAATAAATGAACCCTTTCATGATTGAACAACTGAATTACAAGTTACAATCATGGAGTAATAATAAGCCTTATTGATTCACGTTTCCATTGTTTCCTCAAACAACTGAAGTATGTTTTGGTAAGTCCAATGTCCTCCGGTAAATCGCCCGGCCTCGAGGGGGCTCTCTTGGTTTAGATGGCCGTCCGAAGGGGACCATCGCGACTAATCAAATTGCCGGTGGGCTCTACGAGGTTTAGGATGCACCTCCCAACACACTCCCCGGAGAGTTGAGAAGATACCCTAACAACCGAACTTTCTCTAAGGATGACACACTTTTCGGCGCACCACCGTCTAGGGTTTATTTCTACTAATAAATTGTGATTTTTTTGTCCTATTACATATCTTTTATATTAGAGAGTTTGGGATTCTATGTGTCGAATCGAGGAACCATTCGTGAAATCCGTATCTTCTTTATATTAATTAAGTGTCTGTATGTGGGTACCTCCAAAACTCTTGAACGCATTGACCGATTTGCGCGATTCTTTTTTGGTTTATTATTTCCAATAATAAGCCTATGTGATCTTATAGCAAAAAATTTTTAAAACCCCCCTCAAACTTTGTCACTTTACGTTTCAAGGTGCGTAGAATCCACATTTGAAATGTCCGCCGTCCGCCGTCCGGGCCATGAAAGGCCTTAAAATTGACTTAAAAAATCTGTTCTTTCGCACATAGACTCCACTTGGGGTCTAGTTGGTCCTAACTTCTCGTCAGCTCGATCGCTCCACTCTCATGGGTGCTATGAGCCAAAAATTGGTGAAAAAGTGTCTTTTTTTTATATTTCAAGTTGTATAGAAATTGGAGATTTATGAGTGAAAAGAAAATGTTAGCTATTAATTTTATGGAAAAAAAGTATTCTAAATGATACTCTTCTATTCAAAAAGAGATTTTGGATTTTAGGCTATTTTTTGCAATTTTATAGATTTTTTAAAACAAAATTTAATGAAGTTCAAGTTTTTAGCATAATTTCGTACATAAATTGTTTAATGTTCTATTTCATAGTTGATAAACTTTATTTGACCAATCTTATGCTAAAACAGGGGTGCCCACAGGGGGGGGGGGGGGGGTCACGACGCAAACTGCGTCGTTAAAATTTTTGGGGGGGGTTAGACAAATGAGTATTTTTTTAATTTTTTTATGAACAAGTAATAAGATTTATACTAACAATTTGCTAGCGTCAGCTGTTTTCAATTCGAATTACTTTATTGGATAATATGTTGTAGAAACAGGTATTGTGCGCATAATGTTGTGAGTGCCATTATGACAGCGGTAATGTCTTTGACACTAATATTATATTAAATATTATATATATTAAATATATAATAAATATAATAAAATAAATAAATTATATATAATAAAATAATATATATTAAATATCTATTTAATAAATATTTTAGTTGGGGGGGGGTCGTGAGTTTGGGGGGGGGGGCTTGAGTCGTTGCGCTTGGGGGGGGGGGGGGGCCCCCCTGGCTAAAAAATATCAATTTAACAATTCTTAGCCATTTTCAGTGATTTTGTCAGCACATTTTTTGAAATTTGACCAATTAGATGATATCAATATACAGTATAGGTAACACTTTTATGTGTTGGAATGATGAATTGGTAATAAATTGTTTTGTTTATCAACTATATTAAAAAGCGTAAAATTGTGAGATTCCGCTGCTGTAATGGATTGAACCCATTTGTGAGGTCCCAAGCTCCGAGTTCCGATACTGAATATACTATAAGCGGCGTTTAATAATTATTGACCAGAGATCTACGTATAAGGGCTGTCTAATACATAAATAATAAACCTTCGTGTAATAATTTGCAGCGTTTTTACTAATAAATTGTGACTAACAATATTTAATTTTTGCTTATATATGCGTGCGGTAAAAATATAGTAGGTTCTAAGATGGATGTACGAGAATGTACGGTAATTTGGAAAAGATTGGTACGGTAATGGATGACCATGAGTCGGCAACCATGCTCCCTATTTACGGTTTGATTTCGGAGGCCACACCCATGAAAAACCGCGATTTTGCCATCATTATAGTTAGTATTTCGGCTCCTGGTCATCGGATCCACTAGTTAGCCAAAATAGGGGAATATAGACCCTTTCCACTACCATTTGGTGGAAACCGGAAGTCTCTAAGTGGCCAGGGGGCCGAGATCTCGATACAACGAACAAACAGAAAGACGGAAAGATTGATAAGCATAATAAGCGTAACTAACAAAGTTTGGTTACGCTAAAAACAAAGTTTGGTTACAATAAAAAGTAAAATCCCATGTCAAATTACTTTATCAAGTTGGAGATAATTTCTGGTGAAAAACGCCAATTTTCACTGGAAAATTAACGTTTTTTGCCCTAAAAACGTCGTTTTTCACAATGATAAGCGTTGTTAAAAAAACAATTGACTACACCGTTGGGAAGCTGGGGTTGTGATTCATCTTTTAGACTTACAGCATGACAATTTCCGTCAACATCAAGAGACAAACTTTGAAGATAGTGAACGTTTTCGGAAGTTTACAAATTTTTCACTTACGACTTGTTTTTTACCCGTTTGTTCAATTCGAAAGTTTTTGAAAATGCATCTGGGAGATAAGAAATCTAACGCTATTTTCAATGGTATAATCGGATTTGAGTTTTGACTGAATAGGCCTAAGGGTGTTATGATAGTTTTAGCGAAAAATGATATCGAAAAAAATCTTAAAATGGAAAACTTTCATGCGTTGGAATTTTACACTTCTGACCTCGGATTCGAATTCAGCGCACAGTTCCGATTTTCATCCCGAAATACCGTTTAGTTTGGCCAATAAACAGATAGGAAGATCATGCTTGACGTCATCGTGCAAATGAATTTCAAGTGCCGTATTACTGTTCAGACACCCATCATGTAGCACCTTTTTGGAAAGTTCTAATTAATATCTTTTTATTGAGTGAATAATAAATAACCATGAAAATTCCCCATTGAAAAAAGTTGTCTTTATCGTGAATTTATTAAAAAAACGCTGCAAATTATTACACAAAGGTTTATAATTTATGTATTAGACAGCCCTTCTACGTAGATCCCTGGTCCATAATTATTAAACGCCGCTTATAGTATAATTAGTATCGGAACTCGGAGCTTCGGACCTCACAAATGGGTTCAATCCATTACAGCAGCGGAATCTCACAATTTTACGCTTTTTAATATAGTTGATAAACATAACAATTTATTACCAAGTCATCTTTCCAACACATAAAAGTGTTACCTATACTGTATATTGATATCATTTAATTGGTCAAATTTCAAAAAATGTGCTGACAAAATCACTGAAAATGGCTAAGAATTGTTAAATTGATATTTTTTAGCATAAGATTGGTCAAATAAAGTTTATCAACTATGAAATAGAACATTCAAAAATTATTGTACGAAATCATGCAAAAAACTTGAACTTCATTAAATTTTGTTTAAAAAATCTATAAAATTGCAAAAAACATTTAGAATAGTTTTTTTCTATAAAATTGATAGCTAAAATTTTCTTTTCACTCATAAATCTCAAATTTCTATACAACTGGAAATATACACAAAAAAAGACACTTTTTCGCCTATTTTTGGCTCATAGCACCTATGAGAGTGGATCGATCGAGCTGGCGAGAAGTTAGGACCAACTAAGTGGAGTCTATGTGCGAAAGAACAGATTTTTTAAGTCAATTCTAAGGCCTTTTATGGCCCGGACGGCGAACGGCGGACGGACATTTCAAATTTGGATTCTACGCACCTTGAAACGTAAAGTGACAAAGTTTGAGGGGGGTTATAAAAATTGTTTGCTATACGATCACATAGGCTTATTATTGGAAATAATAAACCAAAATCCGGCCTAAACGGTGTCAAATGGGGTCATTTACACTAGAATGGAAACAAAAAGAATGCAGTAATACCCGGAAACCCTAATAAATCAATTGACATCATTCAGGTGGTGTAATATCAACCGCAAAAAATTAAGGTGTTCCTATTTCAACATTGCAACAGGTTGCACCTAAAAAACCAAGAACAGAGTGAGTGAGATAGGGTCAAAACTGACACCCCCAGATACCGGCTCTGGATGCTGAACGGAGGAAAAGTTTCTCCCTTTGGCGGACGTTCTGAGCTTTTTTCGTTTGACAAGCTCTTTTGTTCGCATTGGAGGCGCGTGTGGGATACGCGATAGTTCGTAGCTAAGAATAGCTGTAACAATCAAAACGGAATGCGCAACAAAGGATCGAGGTAACGACGCCATTTTGATGTGTTTTGACATGGAATCAAAATAAATTTCAATTTAAATATATTCAGATAAATTAATAGTTAAATTGTCGGTAAATGAAAGAGCCTCTCGTTTACGAATAAATTATTCTGCTGCATCCTGGGTTTGAACTGGTGAAAGAAGAGATGAATCAGATTTGAAGCCTGACACTTTACCCCTTGACCACCAAGGCCTGATGATTAGAGATAGCCTACTACTCGTACTTCTATCAATGAAGACCTTCCTTTCCTTTTTCCAGTACTCACAACACTTAGGGGCTTCTTTTGATGAGAATGACCAGTACAAAACTGAAAAAGGAGTAAGTGAGTACTTACAGGAAAATCTGGAAGCTGGGATCCCAAATAACTGATTCCAATGCTGTAGGTAACTGTACAAGGAAGATCAGTTAGATGAAGACTAGAAAGGCTCGTCTTCTTGCACGAACCGCAATTTCACCGTGTTATACACGAATTTTGGCCGCTTAATCCCAAATAAAATCAGCAAGGGGTTGTATTATACAAGAAATCCAGCAAAACATAGGCTGAGGGGAAGGTGGGACACTACCATGAGTGAGAGCAAACAAAGGACTGATTGGTAACTTGGGAGGCCAAAGAATTGGGCTCCAATGATGAGTAAGGTGCTTGTAGGAACTGGAATCTGTTGTTGTCAGATGGCTTCCTTCTGGATCACTCTTGCCATTTGCACAACAAATTCACAATCACCAAGTCACTTGTTTACCATCAAGCAGGTGAAATATACATTAGGTATCTTATAAGATAAGGATAAAAAGAAACATTCTCCTAGGTAAGTACCTCAGAGTTGAAAATACAAGAATAGAAGATACAAATAATATTTATGATAAATTTTAAATTAAGTTGTAGAATAAGTTTTAGAATAGAAATTAATTATAAGTTTTAGTTTGTAAGAGATTACCTATTGTGTGCATTTTCAACAACATGGATATGTCTTTTACGGAGGGAGTCAAAAAATAAATTGTGTCCCATTTTGACAGGTTTCACGTCTTTGGGATGACCGATGATTTGCATTTTTGCAAGACCGTACAACTGCAAGACCGCATTTTTTTGCAGGAACGCGAATCGAGCTAACGTATCATGATAATAACATGTGGATTACTGGAGGGGGGGGGGGGGTTAAATTAACAGGGGGGTTAAACTACCTCATTTAAAATCATTGAAGATTCTATTATCATCCTAGTGAGCTCCAGAGCGAGTTTCTTTGCTAATCGAGGTGAAGCTATTGGATGAGTGAAATGATAGGTTTTTTTTCCAGATCAGCTGGGTGAAGTAAATTCTCTCCTTATCACTATAGGATATTGAATTTTGACAGGAAGCCTCTCGGGGACATCAAGATACGAATGAAATTATTGGCTCTTTCCTGATCAGCTGAGTGAGGTAATTTCTCTCCTTCTAACTGAAGGATATTGAAATTAGACAGGGAGCCTCTTTAGGACATTAAGGTACGAATGAAATTATAGGCTCTTTCCTTATCAGCTGGGTGAAGTAAGTTCTCTCCTTTTCACTGTAGGATGTTGAAATTAGACATGGAGCTCCTCCGAGACATCAAGATAGGAATGAAATTATGGGCTCTGTCCTGATCAGCTGAGTGGGCTAAGCTCTCTTCTTTTTGCTTTTCACGAACACAAAGCTTCCCCACCTACAGAAGTGAGAAAACAAAAAAAAACTCTCGGCACCGAGTTCTTGGTCCATAGCATTGTAGTTTTTTGGGGAATCAACTCGATATTTGATAGGTACTATTGATTTGAATATTGAACATTCCAGCCAATACTCGTATGATATACAAAGCGACCATCAATTTCTCCTGTGACCTCCAGAGCGATGTAACGATTTTATTCTAGAAAACTACCAATCAGTGGACAGCACCTTCTCAACTCATGTGCATTTTATCACTTTTTATATTTCTTGGTAGTTATGTGTATAAATACATACTATACATAAATCTCTGTGTGTCTTTTGACTTGGGGTCAAGGAACTTTTCGCGACACTTTTTTTTCTCCACACAAAGTGCAACGCTCCGGCACTTTAGATAATTATTAACTCGAAAAGTGAACGCTAGGTAGAAATCAATAAGGTACTACCGCAATGAAGTACCTAATTCTGCCTTCCTCTGTTTTAGCATGGAACGAAACAGCGAGGGAGTTTTTACTTTCCCAACAACCCAACAGAGTGGAAAGTAATGTCCATTTTTCACTCTCCCAACATCCCAACAGCGTGGAAAGTAATGTCCACTTTTAGTTTCCCAACATCCCAACAGTGTGGAAAGTAATGTCCATTTTTACTTTCCCAACATCCCAACAGAGTGTAAAGTAATGTCTACAACTTTGACATACCCATGATCTTTTGTTTTTCCCATCAAGGGAGAAATTTATATATGGTTTATGCCAAATGAATGTAACGACAACCGATCATCCACAGTTGAACGGTTATCATCTGAACTTTTGTTTGTCCTCTATAGAGGGGAAACCGCTGAATCAATTTTGACAGGGATTGCTCCATTGTGACAAGCAAGTTCCAGAAAAGGTTCGTATCAATATTGCTTTATCAGCTGAGTGAACTGAATTTTTTCTTTTCACTATAGGATGTTGAAATTTGACAGCCTGCCTCTGTGGGACATCAACATACGAATGAAATCCTCCCTTCTCTGCGTCCGGTGGTGTATAGTTTGAAGAGTCGCTTTAATCAGCAGAGTGAACTCTTAAGCTAATTTGGCTCTAATTCAACTTGATATGCTGAACTATGGCATGGGATCTCTCTGAGTGTGGTAGAGTATAATAAATTACATCTTGAAGAATCACCCTAATTAGAGAGTGAACTCTGTACATAGTTTGGTTCCAATCGAACTTGAGATGATAAAAAATTGGCACGGAACATCTATGGGTGTGGTTGATACAATTGTAGATAGAAAGTATCTGTCTGGCAGTACTAACACAATTGACTAGAAATTTATGCGATGGTACATTCATGAATGATAGCCTTTTTAGGACCGCTGGGTTAAAGTGGTGCATTCGAGTAAAACAAGCTTCATAAAAAAGGCCTTCTGTCCTTAAATTGGTTCTATTGTTATTATATTATTTCATCATTATTTTTTTTATTATAAAAATGATAATAAATTATATTAAATATATTAATAATAATAAAATAATCTATTTTATAAACTATTATAAAGTAAAGTAATAAAAAATCGATTTTTTTAGCAAATAATAATGAAATGTAGGTACTTTTTTGCATGATTTTGTGCTCTTATTTCATAGCATTTTTCAACACAGTTCATAATATTTTTTCCGATTAATATTCTGCTGAAAATATATAATAGGTAATATATTTTTTTTTAGCCTTTTTTAGGTTACTTTTTCAGAATTTGGCTAATTTATGTTGCTCAAAAAGTGTTGTCCAAAACTAATTCTTCTTTCCTCCTAGCATGATTGATTATTTTGGAGTTAAAGGACAGAAAGCTTGTTATATTCTGAACTGTCCGAATTAAGGTATATGTGGGTCCGTGCAACGCACGGGTAAGCCGGCTAGTACTGTATAAATAGTACAATAATGTAACGATAATGAGAAAACACCATTAATGTAAGTAATGTAATGATTGAAAAAGTTTTGTGAATCACCGCACCGAATGTTAACCGACCGTTTAACATTTCAACGTAAGCAGAAGTCACTCAGAAAATTGCAGTGGAGTCCGCCATTTTCATTCGGCATAATGTACCTAGACGAGCACCTACTACTCTATTCAACTTAATTATACTCAATGAAACACTTGTTCTTAATGGTCTTTCTTCAGAAAGTCATTAGACAGTAGAAGAAAAAAATACTCAGAGGGTAAAAGTTGATAAGGCTAGTAAACCGTAGTTAGTTCTTACAAAAGAGGATTTATGTAAAAAAAGGAGAGCCTTTAAAAGTCTTAGCTAAGCAATAAAGATAGTTAAGAACAATAAAAGACACGAAGGGACCGTTAAATTAATTGGTAGTTATATAAATACCCAGACTTGATTAAGAAACAGAGATGATCAAAAATAATTATTATTCTTAAAAAAAATCAATGCAGGTTCTCATAGTGCCTCCCTCCTTCCTCTATGCAAAAAGCGCATACCTTACGTAACGTTACCCGATCCGTGAGGAAGGGATGCTGCCAATGCATACAGGGAAAAAGGAGGCACTTTAAGAACCTGCTTTGATTTTTTTAGCATGGAACATGCTTTAACCTTGAGCTAACTGCCCGAAAACGTTACGCGGAAGTGTCACGAAATTTTCTTATGATTTTCACGTACAACCAAGCCGTTGTTGGGGAAATGAAACTTCTTTAGTTACATGGCTGATTGAGCAATGACATCTTCAATGTGAATGCTATTTAACAGTATTTATAGATCATAAGCGAGTGCCTACTAAAATAGTAGTAATAATAAAAACAATCTATATCTATTAAATCAAAATTAATCAATAACTTAACTCATGTAAAATCACATTTAAATAATAGCTAGAATAAATATTAATATGCAACACGATTTGTTGGTCTAATCAAATCCCCCACTCAACACCGAACTTTGTTCGATCGAGTGGGGCGTGTTCCAAAGTTGACATTTTGTTACCCACTTAATTTTGGGTTATTATTTCCAATCCCCCCTCAAACTTTGTCACTCACTTTACATTTCAAGGTGCGTAGAATCCAAATTTGAAATGTCCGTCCGCCGTTCGCCGTCCGCCGTCCGGGCCATAAAAGGCCTTAGAATTGACTTAAAAAATCTGTTCTTTCGCATATAGACTCCACTTGGGGTCTAGTTGGTCCTAACTTCTCGCCAGCTCGATCGATCCACATCCCATGGGTGCTATGAGCCAAAAATAGGTGAAAAAGTGTCTTTTTTTTTGTATATTTCAAGTTGTATAGAAATTGGAGATTTAGGAGTGAAAAGAAAATGTTAGCTATCAATTTCATGAAAAAAAAAAGTATTCTAAATGATACTCTTCGATTCAAAAAGAGATTTTGGATTTTAGGCTATTTTTTGCAATTTTATAGATTTTTTAAAACAAAATTTAATGAAGTTCAAGTTTTTAGCATAATTTCGTACATTAATTTTTGAATGTTCTATTTCATAGTTGATGAACTTTATTTAACCAATCTTATGCTAAAAAATATCAATTTAACAATTCTTAGCCATTTTCAGTGATTTTGTCAGCACATTTTTTGAAATTTGACCAATTAGATGATATCAATATCAATATACAGTATAGGTAACACTTTTATGTGTTGAAAAGATGACTTGGTAATAAATTGTTATGTTTATCAACTATATTAAAAAGCGTAAAATTGTGAGATTCCGCTGCTGTAATGGATTGAACCCATTTGTGAGGTCCGAAGCTCCGAGTTCCGATACAAAATATACTATTGGGGCTTAATAATAATTATAGACCAATGATCTGCGTAGTAGGGCTATCTAATACAGAAAAAATAAACCTTTGTGTAATAATTAGCAGCGTTTTCTGGTGTTTCCTACTTTAAGACATTGAAACGGCTATAACTTACTTCGGTTCACAGTAAAAGAAAAAAACACCGTTGGAAAGAGCGTTGAATTGCCCATATTCTTGATGTCAAACCAGTATTTTTTGAGCCGACATATAGAAATATGGCTAAAATGCTAATTCTGAATTTTTTCCAGAATTTAATTATTTTCATCCGTTATTCTGCTCGTAACACATCTAAGGACTGTTTTTCGGAGGCACTTCACGGGAAAATATTTTTAAAAATATCAGCTATTCCACGGAATGGTTAATTTCATTTTAATAATTAAGGGGAAAATGAGGTTTTGATGTTGAAAACGATGGTTTTTCAAATAAATTGAGGGGGTTTCCTGAAAAATACCCTCTTTAAATCATAGAGTTCGGGGTTGGTTCTTACATAATTTATCTCGCTGAATCGAATGAAAATACTCGCATACCTCTCCAACTCCGCTTTAACCGGCTTTTACACTCAACTAACAAGTTTCAATTCAATAAAGAAGACGGGAGTTAACGAAGAAAGATGTTTATTTTTACGAAAATGAAGAGTTAAAATGTTAGATCGATTTCGACGATTAGGTCATCATCAGTAACAAACAATAGCTGAACATACTTTGGAAAGGACACAGCTTATATAGCCTCAGGTGAGAGGATTATTTTTCGGTTATATTTTAGTTCATATAAGTTTTATTTCACTTTTTTTTGCCCACGTTTTGATCATTTTGAAAATCGCGATTGTATGTATTGTGGTCGCTTAGTATTGATCGTAGAGAGCTGGGAATGGTCGCATTTGACTTAGCGTGAAAAAATACATCGACTTCATGCCCCATGGTCAAAATTTGATCAAAATTGGGCATTTTTAACATAAAAATATCTTTTTCTTGCTTAATATTGATCGAAGAGAGATGGCAGTGGTCGATTTCGACTCAGCGTGAAAAAATACTCAGCATACAATACAAAAAATACTCAACATACAATACAACAACTCCTCCAGCCCTTTCAACCTGGATACTATCCTGACTACAGAAAGTATCAAAGCCTACTCAATTTGATATGAATTTCATACGAAAAAGAGAACATTTTATTTAAACCAACACAGACTATTGTTTATAGTCGTTTATTGTTTATAGTTGTGTATAGTTTTGTCTATTTGTTTTGTGTCTTTTGTTGTTACTTTTGTTTATTATTTATTTTACATCACCGGTATATTATTATATTATGCCATTATAACTTAGTCCTTAACCCCTGTATATGATTGCAGATACTATTAAAGCTGTATATTATCCTTTTGTTGAAGTCAATAATAAAAGGGAATCCTAATCTCGCATTTGGAAGTCTGCATTCGAATTTTCGTTTTATTCTTTACATCTTTGCGTTCTAACCACACAGGCGGTTCGTGTTAGTGACACAATATCGCCGATAATGCGAGCCTTTTTGGTCAGAACCCTCAATTGATTCCGGCAGTAATAATACTTTTCCAACCGTTACATTTTATCAGGGTTTCCTGATTCCACGTTAACCGGCTGCGAGGGATCGCAAACAGATTTGCATTCTCTAAATTGGAACACGATAACGCGGTAATTGTTTTGAAGTTACATTCCTGCTTGTCTCCGCCACCCCACAGCTTCTACGGAACCCTTTCCAAGTTTAAACCGCTTTCTGTCGAAATCGCTATTTGAAACATCACTTTGAAGTCATATAAATACCAGTATCGTCTTTACGATTTAACACGAATATTTAATTATTCGTATTTTACGTATTTTAAATTTAAAATGATCATTTTGCCGATAAAATCCATAATACCGTACTAGTTTTTAACAATAGGTTTTATTATTAATTATCATAAGTTTTTATAACGAAATTATATTTAGGTAAAGTTTCACAGGTCAGCTTCACATAATTTTTTTTTTTGACATGGATATGTCTTTGGGCTGGGGGTCATTCTAAAATTTGCGTAACGACACCAAAATTTAAAACGACCCGGCACTTTAGATTATTATTAACCCAAAAAGTGAGGGCTAGGTAGAATTTCTATTGATTTTTCACGTACAACAATGAGTTACTAGGGAAGAGATAAATCCCTTAGTTTTCATAGTAGGAAAATCGTTCGACACTTTTTGGAATGCTCTCATTTTATCACAACATCTCATGAGCTCTAAGCCATTGTAGTGTCAAGGAATGCTGATTTATTACTCTTAGTTATAAACATAGTTTTGTAACCACAATGGAATAATTTGTGAAAAGAAGGCACTACATGGTTGGTAGGTAAACAATTGAGTAGTAGGTACCTACTGGTAAGCAGTAGGTACTAGACATATCCATGATCTTTTGTTTTTCCCATCAAGGGAGAAATTAAAATGCTTAAAAAACTTAATTAGTAAAGGACCAATAGCCATTTAAAATTTGTAAGTAGTTCTTGTGATTTTCACGTACAACCAAGCCGTTGATGGGGAAATGAAACTTCTTTTGACATTTTATGTCTTTGCTCTGGCACATAACTCGAAAACCGTTACCAAATTTGTTACCAAATATTCTGATGATTTCCGCTTACAACCGAGTCGTTGCTAGGGATATGATACTTCGTCGTTTTTCATCCCACAAAATTCGTTGACCATTCGTTCGAAAGCTCTCGATTTATCCAACCATATTATGTTAACTACTGCGAAGTGCGTGGCCAACAAGCTGAGTTATGAGCATGGTTATATGAATAATTGTTCACACACAGGTGATCATTTTCAATAATTGATATTGTGAACATGATTGCAACCGCTTGTTAATTTCTGATGATTTCATTGAGCTGGTGTTTCGATGATTTGATTCATAGCAGGTGATCCGAATATTGCGAGAACGGTTTGATTTGTGAAGTGGTCGTTAAATAATTTTAATTGGTCAATTCTATACTTTTCACTATAGGAAGCTGTAATTTCGTATGTAGCCTCTTTAGGACATTTACTTGACCATTCCCAGGGTCCGGATCAGATGAGTGGCTCTTAAAGCTAATTTCTATACTTTACACTCTAGGAAGCTGTAATTTCGTATGTAGCCTCTTTAGGACATTTACTTGACGATGCCCGGGGTCCGGATCAGCTGAGTGGCTCTTAGAGCTTGCATACGAGTCTGCAACTAAAGACATAAAATGTCCCAATGTGTTGCAGACTCGTATGCAAGCGTTTCTTTATACACTAAATAAGCAGCAACTTTGCCGAAACGAAAAGATGGACCGACAACTCAATTTTAAACGCTTTCTTCGTTCATGTGCCAAAGTAAAGACATAAAATGTATAAGGAATTTAGGGGCCCCCCCCCCCCCCCAGAGGTGCAATGGGGGCCTAAATCCTCATAAAAAGGTAGAGGAGGTAAAGAGGCATCCCGTCAGAGAGATACCATCCCTAGTCATAGCTTTTAATGAGCCATGTTCGGGGAAGGTTGATATTCCTGTCACCAGAAAACCATCCGACGCCAAACCAGCTGTCTAAAATGATCGAGAACAGCGCGTGGTTCCCACTGATTCCTCAACGGGACGCCGACAACGCTATCTCTGGAGCTCTGAAGGGAGCTTGATGGACCTCTCAGGAGGTAACTCTGTTACAAATGTCAAAAGTGAAACGGAAAGGAACTTCACAAATTTTTGAAATAATCAAAGATAACATGTAAAAATGCAAACGTAAATTACTAGTCCCGAAACTGATGCTCCCCTCAGTGATTGACAGTGCTGTCAATACGGATCTCTTTCAAATTACATAAGAAACAAAAACATTTAATAAACACTCACGATAAAATTAGATGAACAAAATTCATTTGGAATTAGAGATAAAAATGCAAATAAAATATTACCTTGTTAAATTATCATTGTATTAAGACCGCAATATTTGTTTTAGATTAAATAGATTGAGACAATAATATGTTTAAGGTTTAAGCCGCACCTCAACCATTAGCGGCATTGAAAAAGATGTCGAAAGGGACCTGGAAGTGGCACGATTCTAAGAGGAGCCATGTTGTCATCCTTGACTAAACATGAGCGCCATCGTGGACTCCACTGCCAACTTGGAGGGGGGGGGGGGGGGGGGATGTGGGGTACAGTGATGACCACTGTGTAGCCCCCAAAGTGGATAAAAAAATCCAAAAATAAAATAATACAGATAAGACTAGATTTAGAATAGGCTTATATCTATATACATGCTACTATATACAATCAGCAAAGTGAAATAAACAATAGGGATCTAAACTAAAAACTATTAATTATTATATTAGTTTTTATAACAAAATTATATTTATATAACAAAGTTTCACAGGTCAGCTTCACTTTTTAAGGTTTAAGCCGCACCGCAACCATTAGCGGCATTGAACAAGGTGTCAAAAGGGACACTGGAAGTGGCACGATTCTAAGGGGAGCCATGTTGCCATCCTTGTCTAAAAAGGAGCGCCATCATGGACTCCACTGTTTAGCCCCCAAAGTGGATTATAAAAAAATCCAAAATATCATGTGCTATTTTTTAATATGTATTTAAGGAACTCCTTGTAATACCTAGGTACGGGTTATGCAATAAAATTGAACTGAATTGAATTGCAATTATAAAACAACCGGAGGTTATGAACGGCCTGCCGCAATTCCGCACGCCCCTCCACTAGGTCCAACCGCAGACGCATTTTCGCAATTCCGGATGGATGATAACCCACGCTGTTCAAGCGTATTTAGTCTCAGCAACCATCCCATGACTTCATCACTGAACTCATCCAATGCATTTGTTTAGTGGAAAGCCGTTTTCAAAAACATCAGAAACGCTTGCATACGAGTCTGCAACACATTGGGACATTTTATGTCTTTAGCTGCAGACTCGTATGTGTTGCAGACTCGTATGCAAGCTCTAAGAGCCACTCAGCCAGCATCGTCAAGTAACTGTCCTAAAGGGGCTACAAACGAAATTACAGCTTCCTAGACTGTAAAGTATAGAAATTACCTATTCAAATTATTTAACCTCCGCTTCACAAATCAAACCGTTTTCGTAATACTCAGATCACCTGCTATGAATCAAATCATCGAAACACCAGCTCAATGAAATCATCAGAAATTAACAAGCGGTTGCAATCATGTTCACAGTATCAATTATTGAGAATGATCACCTGTGTGTAAACAATTATTCATATAACCATGCTCATAATTCAGCTTGTTGGCCACGCACTTCGCAGTTGTTAACATAATATGGTTGGATAAATCGAGAGCTTTCGAACGAATGGTCAACGAATTTTGTGGGATGAAAAACGACGAAGTACCATTTCCCTAGCAACGACTCGGCTGTAAGCGGAAATCATCAGAAAACCAACCGTAACGTTCTTTTTTAACGCTTTTTGTTAACGCATTTTTTTATCGCTTTTTTCGTTTATGTGCCAAAGTAAAGACATAAAATGTCAATTTATGTTGAATCCGCACAAGAGACTGGAAGAGTTTTGACAGATTTCTCCAATTCTGGAAGTGGTCCGCTAAGAGACTCGTTGATCATCGGGTTGGATCCGTTCGCATTGAAACAACGTAACGGATACAACTCTCGGCTGGGGTTTCGGGTGAAGGATGATATTCCGAACCGATACCCTCGAAACCCACTTGTCGCGAGGGCCCTCTGATTAATGACTCCGCTAATCCATCTTGTCGGCGCATTTGTATATTCAACTAAACACCCACACTATCGGTTTGACGGGGGAGATAACTCGGGCTCGATGACAGTGGGAATAAACAACTCAAGTACTCACCGCGTAATGGAAATGTACTGTAATAGGGGGTTTCACGGAAGAAGATGGCGGATGATTGCCGAACTTTGTCGGTTCAAGTGACACGCAGATGGTGTTTGTTTCTGCGATATAATGCGTTTCTTATTGTCTTCAACAATTTTCTTGTTAGTCTTCCTTACGGTCTCCACACACCTTCAGTTTATCTGCCAGTTTATTATTCAATTCAATTCAACAAAAAAAATTTATTCACAAATAAAGTAGTCTGCATTTACAATTACAAAATTTGATGTACAGAACAAATATTGCCCGTCTAAAGGCTAAAAAGCCCTAGACGACGGGTCAAGAGCAGTTTTTTTGGCACCGGTTGGCATTATACAGATAAAAACGCTGCAAATTATTTCACAAAGGTTTATTATTTTTTCAATTGAGTTTGATCGTAGTTTTAGTTGGCGTACGTCATAAGGCCCGTCCAGACTCCTCGGCATGTCTTATTTCGAGTTGCCACAACCTATATTTCTATAATTATATACGTATGTTTAAATTTCTCGATTTGAGCTCCTATCTATTCAAATAATTATTGCCTTAATAATATCATTATCTAAGTACGTACGAAAAGTCGAGAGGATATCTTATTAATATGCGTAGGAAAAGCATTGGTATTAACACACAAATATGACCTAGAAAAAACATATATTCATGCCTCGAAGGAACATGAAATTCGAAAGCAAGTGTAGGAAGTTTTCCACGCCACCCTGGATGTACTCCCTAGGTCTCGTTACCTCACAACGGAGGTTCACCACCCTATTACGCTTACACTATCATATCACTCATATTTTTCCATCAATATTCATTTGAAAGTTGTGCATATTGAGATGAGTGAATTTTGCATTTCGTCCTAACATGTCCTCCCCCCTCATGACCCTCTGCCAATGTTTTCATCATTCCACTAAGCGTGCCAGGCGTGCGCGCGTACGTCAGTCTAACACTCTAAGCCTCGAAAAAGACACTTTTTCACCTATTTTTGGCTCATAGCACCCATGGGTGTGGAGCGGTCGAGCTGGCGCGAGAAGTTAGGACCAACTAGACCCCAAGTTGAGTCTAAGTGCGCAAGAACGGATTCTTTCAGTCAATTCTAAGGCCTTTTATGCCTTGCAATTGCAAATTTGGATTCTACGCACTTTGGAACGTAAAATGATAAATTTTGTGGGGGGGGGGGGGGGTTATACAATTTTTTTGCTATACGATCACATAGGCTTATTATTGAAAATAATAAACCAAAACTGATGTACGAGGAAAAATATGCGGAAAAAACCCCGTTTTTGGCCCATTTTCGGCTCACAGCATTGACACGTATGAAGCGATCGGGCTGGCTAGATTCTAGGACCAACTAGACCCCAAGTGGAGTCCATGCGGGAAAGGGCGGATTTTTTTCATCAAGTTAAAGGCCTCTCAAGCCGATTTCACATGGAACGGTATGTCCGGAGACGGAAAGACGGAACGCAATGTGATTGGCTGTTGGGACAACAGTTGAGGATGGTGGCTGCCATGTTGACGGTATGGGCGTTAGGAGGTCGGCGGTAGAAATTTGTATACCGTCGCCGCTTGCCGTCGAGCGTTGCGCAAGCTCATTGGACAGGAATGTTGATAACCTCAAGTAGAGGTTTCAGATCAGAGAGGGTTTCAGTAGGAAAGTTTATGATTCCGTTCACCAAGGTGCCGTTTCATGTGAACAACGTGCCACATTCCGCCGCCCCCTCCACTGGATTTTTCGGCCTTCCGTCTTTCCGGTTGTACGCTCATACCGCTCCATGTGAAACCGGCTTTATGATCTGGACGGAGGAGAAAATTTTGAGAGAAAATAAATGTTTTTTTAACACAGAATGTGTTTTTACGGAGGGTTATTTGGTTTGGAGGCGTCCGTCCCGTAAGATCCCCCCGAACCTCACCCCTCTCACGTACGAGCTGCTACCCCCACCGCTAACCATCCTACCCTTCCTTGGAGGGGACGAGCAGTCGATCACGTAGGCCCAAAGTAATGGCTTACATGGAAAATCATCGAAGGAAGAAGGGAGATTTCTTTACTGAGAAGTATAATGCGTTGCAATATGTGGACATTGAGTTGTGTAATATAGGTACATGCCTACGGTGACCATATTAAGCAAAATCGGGACGGATAGAACTATCAAGGGGGTCTGAGGGGTATAGAATACCCTCCATGGGGAGGAGGGTCCGGGGGTCCACCCCCGTAAAAGTTTGAATTTTTTACCCTTTAAAAGTTGGTTTTTAAGCCTATTTCATCCATTCAAACATTGGTTTATTAAGAGCTTCGTATCAAACTAAAAATATGTAATATTCATTAAAGAATGTGGCACTAAGAATTACATGACAAAATAATTTCAAGAAGTTTATTACATACACAGAAAGAATATGTACCTTTTGCACGAACAAACTGAACTTCACGAACAAAAGGTAAGTTTTTATAGTCAAATAAACACACATTAATTTTCCAAAAAATGAAAAAATAAAAGTTAACAGAGCAGTCTGTTTACATCATTGTTCTTGTTATATTTTTTCACTAAGGCCAGGGGTACTCTTTTTACTCCAGTCGTACTTCTGTGTTGAGGAAAGTGCTCTCAGCAAGGAGTCGTCTTTTCTTATTTTGTCGTACATTTCAACACACGACAAAGAACTGTTCATTTGGACAATTAGTAATGCTTTAACACAGCCTAGTGCCATTGAAGATTTTTCTGCGGTCCAAAAGTTGTTTATCAATGAGAAAGCTCGCTCGACTGAAGCATTTGTTCCTGGTAAAGAAAGAGAAAATTCTACCAGAGTTTTGAGATTAGGAACGCTTATTTCGTTTTTCTACAAGTCCTGAAATAAAGTCAGCCACCGTTGCTCAGTTGATAGTTTTTGTTCTTTCCATTCAGCCAGGACGACATCATGAAGCTGTGTGTTCAGCACACTAAGCTCATTGAACAAATCATCAAGCGAGAGAGGTGGCCTGTCCTGAAACAAATCCCAACTTTCCTCTAGTTCTTCCCACTTCAGCTGCTTCTTTAAGTCTATCCAAGACAGTTGACTCAAGCTGTCAACGTTTGATTTCCAAAGATCAAAATAAGTAATGCAGTGGTCATAAAAAGTTCCTACTGTATTTTTCACCTCTTGTAAATCGCGTGCATTTCCTGCAGCAACACTGTTTCTTTTAAGTTCCTTTACTTTCATTGGTAGAAATAAAGACTCTTTTCTGTCAACCAAGTTTTTGTAAAGAATCAAATATTCATTTGCTGCCTCTGTGGCAGAAACCTTCGCTGAGGTCGAGGGGGCCAACACAGTTGGGTCTCCAGACTGCTATGATAATAGTTATGTTGTGTGCGGTGTAAAGAAATTCCACGGTACTAATCATTCATTTTAAAATAAAGCTAATAACTTTTCATGATGATTTGGTTTGAAAAAATCTTTATTGGTGAAAATCGGGACATTTCTTTCCCAATTCGGGACTCAGGCTTTAAAATCGGGACTGTCCCGATAAAATCGGGACGTTTGGTCACCGTACCATGCCTAACATGCTTAACGACTTTTTTGACTTACTGCTCCCATTTTATTGAAAATTAGAAAACAGACGATAGTTGGATTGTTTAACGACTTTCCTGAGCCTCCATACTTCTATTCGTCTTTGGAACTCATAAGTTCACACCACAATTGGTCACAGGGTTGCCACCTTATAAAACGTTAATATCCCCGGGAAGGGTCTACGTCACGTAGGTCTACATCCAAGAACGCGGAATGAACTTCGGCCGAACTTACCAGAATGCCACCAGCCCTCCGGGGAATCCCCGAAATACACATTCTGTGTTTCATTGGTTTGATCCTTGATCCTAACATTAACAATCCGGGGGTCTGGGGGTGTCCCCCAGATTTCATTTTACAATAAATGTACCATCATGAACACAAACCACTGGCGGCTAGACACCCCCAACGGCAACTTTTTTTTTAGCATGAATATGCTTTAGCCGTGACCTAACTACCGAAAAATGTCCCACGAGAGTGCAACGAAAGTAGCGCCAATAATTGTGATGATTTCCGCTTACAACCGAGTCGTTGCTAGGGATATGATACTTCGTCGTTTTTCATCCCACAAAATTCGTTGACCATTCGTTCGAAAGCTCTCGATTTATCCAACCATACTATATTAACTACTGCGAAGTGCGTGGCCAACAAGCTGAGTTATGAGCATGGTTATATGAATAATTGTTTACACACAGGTGATCATTCTCAATTATTGATATTGTGAACATGATTGCAACCGCTTGTTAATTTCTGATGATTTCATTGAGCTGGTGTTTCGATTATGTGATTCATAGCAGGTGATCCGAATATTGCGAGAACGGTTAGATTTGTGAAGCGGTGGTTAAATTATTTTAATAGGTAATTTCTATACTTTACACAATAGGAAGCTGTAATTTCGTATGTAGCCTCTTTAGCCTCTTTCTATAATAAAGTGAATGTTTACTCGCGAGTTTCTATTAGGAGATCATCATCTCACAAGAGCTCAATCGTCGTGATCATTTCTATAATAAAGTGAGAGCGAGGAGCTAAAACATGATTCCATGTTTTTGGATTGATGGCAGAATGATAAACAGAGTGTGACAGAGGAGTGAGTCGTGTACGGCTAAAGCATATTCATGTTTTAGCGAATTTTCTTAGAAAATAAAGCTATTGCAATGGCTCCAAAAATTTTAAAATAAAAATTTTCAAAAATTTTCTTCATCGAAATCTGTTTTGAGGCATTCTGAAATGATTCCTGGATTTTAACGCTTTTTTATATGTATATATATATATATATATATATATATATATATATATATATATATATATGTATATGTATATATTTATATGTATATATATATATATATGTATATGTATTATACGTACGTGTCATTCCAGACGATAACTCTCGATAGAATTGAGATAAAAACTTCTTTCTTTCGCCAAAAAATCAAGCATTTCAAAAGAAAGGATGAGTTCGTTGGACAACAATTTTTGAGCACATTAAATTGGTCAAATTTCGAAAAATGTACCCAAAAAATCACTAAAAATGGCTCTAAAAACTTCTAAAAATCGTTAAATCTATATTTTTTGCAGAATTATAGTCAAAACTAAATTTTCAACGATTAACAAGGACATTGAAAATTTTTACTCGAAATTATGATGGAAAACGTACTTAAATGTCATTAAAATTTGCTAAAATATCTATATAAACTGCAAAAAAAATCAAAAATCCCTTTTGAATCAGTGGAATTTTATTTAGAATAAGTTTTTTGCCATAAAATTGGTTTTTAACCATTTCTGTCAACTAAAGTTGCTCCAATTTCAATGCAATTTAACATACTATAATAGATAGTTTATGAAAATTCGCTCATACGATCATGCTGCATGACTGGAACTTTTATATTTAAATTTTAGCCGTCAGGCTCAAAGGAACTGTGGCTTTTTTTTTTTTTTTTTTTTTTTTTTTTTTGCCAGTTTAGTTACCTATTTAGTTTAGCTTTTGTTCTGACGAAATCAGTATGGGTTATATTTTTTGAGATGGCTACCTTCTGTTTATTTTTCAATATATAGGTCTTCACGTATTGTTGGAAGAAAATTCGCTAATATACTTTAGAGTGTGGGTCACAACGCCAAATATCGGTTTCTTGCCATCGTTGTTTTTTCAACATCGATGTATTCAAAGTACGAGTAAAACATCGATGTTGTAAAAAATTGTAGTAAATTGATGATCTAAAGATATACATCGAAAACAAATATCTCTCAAGAATCAAATTAGGCTATGCTCTTATGCTGGTATTCTAAACATTTTCTGAAATTTTTAAATTATTAGTTAACCCAGCAGAAATTTTTTTCCTTAACGATTTCAAAGGCTTATTATTGGAAATCATAAAAAAAAAAAAAAAACGATTGGAAGCTATGAAGGCACTGACCACATCTGAGATTAATTTTTCCGTAATCGACCTATGGTACTGAAATTCAGAATGTTTTGCCGTGATAGCGGTGACAATTTTTATTCGTGAACGACATTGCCGGGATGAAAACGTCTCACTGTGTTACTGACTTGTTCGCAAGCGGTTTCGAAATCAGTTTTATTGAAGATTTGGATTCTACGATGAATTTCACCAAATTACTATCATAATGCAATATAATGAAAAGAAAGAAAATATATTTGTTGCTAAATTATTAACAACGTTTAAATATAAATGCTTCTTAAAAGGCTTTCAGAATCGTCCCGTCCCAGGCGAATTAACCAAGTGGATATGAGTCTTTTATATTCAGACCGGGTGTCGTCTCCTGGGTATTTAAGAAGAGCCGGAAGAGAATTGAAAATTAAATAAATTATATATTGTGGGCTTCTTGCCGTGAGAGCCAAGTTAATACTAGAGTTCACAACATTATATGGGGAAGCTATAGCGTCTCTCAACTATACAGCGTGTTCACACTAAGGACCTGTTGGGGTCATTTCTACAACTGATTCCCAACAAAAATTTCCTCCTTGCTATTTCTTTAAACGCACGAGTTCATCACTTCGAGTGTTTCTTTGTTAGCGAATTTTCTTAGAAAATAAAGCTATTGTAATGGCTCCAAAATTGTTGAAATAAAAATTTTCAAACATTTTCTTCATCGAAATCTGTTTTGAGGCATTCTTAAATGATTCCTGGATTTTAACGCTTTTTTATGTATATATATATATATATATATATATATATATATATATATATATATATATATATATATATATATATACTCGGCGCTTCGCGCCTCGCCAGATCTTTTCTCTTTTCTACTGCGTAGAAAACGAGGATAATTTGCTATGCAATTCTTAGCCTGAAAAAATTTGTATATAAAAAAATGTTCAAGCCTGGCTGGGATTCGAACCCACGATGCGAAAAAAATTGATATAAAAAAATTTGGATATAAAAAAATTTTCAAGCCTGGCTGGGATTTGAACCCACAAACTCGCGCTTCGCGTCACGGACGATAGCAACGGTTGTACGTGAAAATCATCTTTAATTTCGTCCCGGACGATTCATAAAAATTTATTGGGGGTCGGCCTAAGAATTGCATAGCAATTAATATGCGAGGGTTTTCTTTAATTGACCTGGTGAACCTGGTGGTCCACGCCTGTTGAATATATTGTAAGTAAAATTTAAGAGTATACCTACCTACTATGAAATGTTACTAGACATACTTTGTTAGCCATGTACTGTTCACCCATTTTTCACATTCACGTTTTGTATTTTGTAGATCCCATGATTAGGACCCAGACCCTGGGTGGAAACGTCGGGAAATAAACCATAAACACAACAAGTCTAGTTTGGTCAATTAAAGAAAACCCTCGCACGTATTATTTACTAGACAACAACACTTCATATATATATATATATATATGTATATATATATATATATATATATATATATATATATATATATATATATATGTATATATGTGTGTGTGTGTGTGTGTGTGTGTGTGTGTGTGTGTGTGTGTGTGTGTGTGTGTGTGTGTGTGTGTGTGTATGTGTCATTCCAGACGATAACTCTCGATAGAATTGAGATAAAAACTTCGTTCTTTCGCCAAAAAATCAAGCATTTCAAAAGAAAGGATGAGTTCGTTGGACAAAACTTTTTGAGCACATTAAATTGGTCAAATTTCAAAAAATGTGCTAAAAAAATCACTAAAAATGACTGAAAACGTCTAATAACTGTTAAATTTATATTAACATGTATCATGTTTTAGCCCTGGGGTCCTAGCAAATTTTGCGAGTCAATTTTTTTCCGCGCACGAAACATATAGTGTTACAGTGATTTCCGCCTACAACCGAGTCGTTGCTGGGAAATGGTACTTCGTCGTTTTTCATCCCACAAAATTCGTTGACGTATTCTAGTGTGGAATTTTCAGTTCAAATTTATGGAAATCACGGAGGGAGGATTGTTTTTCTATTAATTTTCGTAATTGGTCTAAATGATTGAGGCAAACCCCACAACCCCTCTTCCCACCATGCCCTTTGTCAAAAATCGCTACTGCCTTGACCATATAATTTTTCTACCCGAATTAGCCTCGTCCTACTGTGTATCTCCTTTCTGAAAGAGTAAATTTCCCCAAAAGGTGGGCGAGTTCGTAGATACAGTATCTTCATCACTCCGAAATTCCAGCGCTTTTCAACTTATGAAATATGTATATCAGTTTGCGATCATCACATTTCCAGGGGCCCTTTGATCCGTAGCAAGATAAGCATTTAATCTGTGTCACTTCCATCCGTGTTAATTAGAAACGCTACAGCGCAGAGCTCACTTTTTACTTTTTCTCTGGAAAAGGAGATTTACAGATGTCGGGTTTCGGAACCTTCGTGAAACTTTTGTTAGGAAAATGTGTAAAAAGGTACTATATATTCATTCATGGAAACCCCTTACCTAATTTCTCTTATTTTGTATATCCATGTGCAGTATTATTAGTTTGTTTATTTGTAAAGGTACGGGCGAGCCCAATTACATGCATATTTAAACATTACAAGGCGGAACAGAAATATTTGATAGATATTAAAATGATAACATTATACAGGGTGATTCCCTCGCAGATGCAAAAAAACATTTGGGTGAAACTACATCACAAACGGAGTAAAATGCCGCCAACTGCATATTTTTATCTCAATCCGTTCTCGAGATCATTTTTTTAAGGTTTTTTCAGGAAAACCGTGTTTTTTTCCTTTTAAACTCCAATTTCTCCACTTTACTTCATTCAATTTTAACTTTCGACCACATTTTCGGAATCAACATTAAAGTTACTATAAGAATAGTGTACTTGGGTTCTTAAAAAGTACCATCCAAAGGCCCTCACATCAGCTCAAACATTGACGGTTTTGAAAAAAGAATATTTCTGAAAATCTTTAAAACATTACTACTCTTCCAAAACAAATCCTGGAAACTGGAAAATCTCATGAAAACTGCTTCGTCTAATACTCTTTCCAACCGTAAAATCAAGTTTACTTTTATTTTGTTATTTAGTGGAGAAAATTATGTTTTAATGTTTAAAAATGTGGGGTTTTCAATGAAATTGTTGGTTTTCTCGAAAGATGACCCTCCATGAACCTACGAGTATGGGGTTGGTTTCCATGTATTTTTTCACGCTGTATCGAATGGTGACATTTGTAGATCTCTCCAACTCCGTTATAACCGAGTTTTACACTTGAAATCGCAAATGTTTAGTTTGTTTGTTACGATTAAATGTATGTGTGTTATGTGGTAAAACTAGTTAATTAAAGTGTAAAACTCGATTATAACTTAGTTGAGAGAGAGATCTGCAAGAGTTTCCATTTGATCCAGCGAGAAAAAATACATAGAAACCGACCCCATACTCGTTGGTTCATGGAGGGTCATCTTTCGAGAAAACCAACAATTTCATTGAAAAACCCACATTTTTTAACATTAAAACATTATTTTCTCCCCTAAATAACAAAATAACAGTAAAATTGATAATATCGTTGGAAAGCACATTAGATGAAGCAGTTTTCATGAGATTTGCCGGTTTCCAGGATACTTTTTAAAAGAGTAGTAAAGTTTTAAAGATTTTCAGGAATATTATTTTTTCAAAATCGTCAAGTTTGAGCTGATGTGAGGGTCTTCGGATGGTACTTTTTAAGAACCCAAGTACACTATTCTTATAGGAAATTTAATGCTGATACCAAAAATGAGGTTGAAAGGTTAAATTAAATGAGGCAAAGTGGAGAAATCCGAGTTTAAAATGAAAAAAACACGGTATTCCTGAGAAAACCTTTAAAAAATCATATCTTGAGTACGGATTGAGATAAAAATATGCGGTTGGCGGCATTTTACTCAATTTTTGATGCAGTTTTACCCAAATTTTTTGTTTGCATCTGCGAGGGAATAACCCTGTTAATGTAGAAAAAGAGAATATGGAATTAGATAATGTAAAGAATATTGTACAATGGTTACAAGATTTAAAAAACTCTGCCAAGTTGGGTGTAGCACATAGCTTCCTCGTTTATCTATCATCTTCTTCCAACTATCATTCAAATTTACGAGAACTTGAACGCCTAGAGAATGAAATGATGGAACATGATGAAATTTGCGTTTTCGCATGCGCAGAATGAAGTATTGACTTGACAACAATGAAAATGTTAGAGGACCATCTACAACCTAACCCGAGCATTCACTGACAATTTCATCGAAATTGGGTGAAATCAGTGGAAATTAAGGTCGGTAGAAGGATTTTACATAGGTGCAAGCACAGTAGCTATTAAAGATACAATCATGTTGAAATTGAAATGAGATGATCGGATTGTCATTCCCCAGATATCATCCAAGTTTGAGCGAGATCGGACGACTAGGGCGTGCAAAATAGAGCATAATGGAATTGGGCAGAGTGGGGTACTGATTTTGTAACAATGAAACTGATAGAGGACCGTCTACACCCTAGCCTGCACAATCGCTTAAATTTTCATCCAGATCGGATGGTGGAAATTAAGGTCGTGACAAGGATTTCACATAGGCGCATGGGCAGTAGTTATTAATGATAAAATCATGTTGAAATTGATATGAGATGATCAAATTGGCATCCCTCAACTATCTTACAAATTTGAACGAGATCGGACGACTACGGCGTGAGAAAACGATGCTTGGTAGAATTCTCGTTTGCGCATGCGCAAAGTGAGGTATTATAAGTCCAGAACGATGAAACTGACAGGGGACCGCTTACCCCCTAGCCCGCACAATCCCTGCAAATTTCATCTAAATCGGATGAAAACTGTGGAAAAACGCTGCAAATTATTACACAAAGGTTTTTTATTTATGTATTAGACAGCCCTTCTACGTAGATCTCTGGTCCATAATTATTAAACGCCGCTTATAGTATATTTAGTATCGGAACTCGGAGCTTCGGAACTCAAATGGGTTCAATCCATTACAGCAGCGGAATCTCACAATTTCTCGATTTTTAATATAGTTGATAAACAAAACAATTTATTACCAAGTCATATTTCCAACACATTTAAGTGTTACCTATACTGTATATTGATATCATGTAATTGGTCAAATTTCAAAAAATGTGCTGACAAAATCACTGAAAATGGCTAAGAATTGTTAAATTGATATTTTTTAGCATAAGATTGGTCAAATAAAGTTTATCAACTATGAAATAGAACATTCAAAAATTTATGTACGAAATTATGCTAAAAACTTGAACTTCATTAAATTTTGTTTTAAAAAATCTATAAAATTGCAAAAAATAGCCTAAAATCCAAAATCTCTTTTTGAATAGAAGAGTATCATTTAGAATACTTTTTTCCCCATAAAATTAATAGCTAACATTTTCTTTTCATTCATAAATCTCCAATTTCTATACAACTTGAAATATACCAAAAAAACGCTGCAAATTATTTCACAAAGGTTTATTATTTTTTCAATTGAGTATGATCGTAGTTTTAGTAGGCTAGCGTACGTCATAAGGCCCGTCCAGACTCTTCGGCGTGTCCTACTTCGAGTTGCCACAACCTATACTTCTATAATTATATACGCATGTTTATATTTCTCGATTTGAGCTCCTATCTATTCAAATAGTTATTGCCTTAATAATATCATTATCTAAGTACGTACGAAAAGTCGAGAGGATATGTTATTAAATATGCGTAGGAAAAGCTTTGGTATTAACACACAAATATGACCTTGAAAAAAACATATTCATGCCTCGAACGAACGCCGGCGCCGTACCCACCACAAGCCGCGGCGCCGGCGCCTCCTCTCACTCCAAGCACCCGCTCACCCACCCCCCTCCTCACCACCCACCGTGACCCCCTGCCAAGCGTGCCAGGCGTGAGCGCGTCGAAAAACACACTTTTTTGCCCGTTTTTGGCCCATAGCATCTATGCGAGTAAAGCGATCGGGATGGTTAAACGTTAGGACCAACTAGACCCCAAATGGAGTCTATGTGCGAAAGAACGGGTTTTTTAAGTCAATTCTTAGGCCTTTTATGGCCCGGACGGCGAACGGCGGACGGCGGACGGCGAACGGCGGACGGACATTTCAAATTTGGATTCTACGTACCTTGAAACGTAAAGTGACAAAGTTTGAGGGGGGTTATAAAAATTTTTTGCTATACGATCACATAGGCTTATTATTGGAAATAATAAACCAAAAGTGCTAAAACCGATTATCCCCCCCCCCAATTGGCCATTTAAGAACTTTTTTGCTAATTAAGTACCTACCAGTCTTACGGGATGAGGGGAACTGAATATAATTTGCACCCAGAAGAAGAATAACTCACTATGAATTTCATCAAAATCCCTCGAGGCGTTTAAGAGAAAAGGCAACAACTGCTAAAAAAAGACGTTTTTTCACATACTTCGATTTGTTAACCCTAAAATAATAATTTTAGGCTATTTTAAGTAGGGGTGTAGAAACCCATCTCTAGAATCGGAATGTTTTTATGTCGTACTGTAAGGTTGCAATCGTGTACCTACACGAGTTACTTACAGTTGTATGAAACCTTAAGGACAAGATAAATTGAAAAGACATCAGATAAAAATGTGAGCGCGAGAACGTGAATTAAGAAGGCTGATGACAACTTGAAATTTGGGCGGGAGGTACGTGCATACGGGGCGGGGCCAAGCTTGTTTACTGCGCATGTCTAGAACTATTAGTTCTGGAAAAAAGACAGAACTGATTTGGAACGGTAACGAACTACTACGTCCGAACAACGAACTGCTAGTTCAAGGTCTTCCAGAACTGGTTCTCGTGTTGTCCGAACAGCCAAAAGTGGGCGTGTCCAGTTACGAACGGTTACGAACTACGTGTCCGAACAAACCCACAGTCCCGGAAAAAAATCCAGAACTGTTAGGACTAGTTCTGGACCGTCTCAGCGAACAGCGAGCTGTTAGTCTAGGACCAGTTCCGACGCTGTACGAACGCACAAAGGCGTGGCTTCAGTAGAACGGTACAGGCTACAGGACTGTCTGCTCGAGCTTTGAAAGAAAGGGAGCAGGCTGGGTGGAAAGAACGGTGAGGGATATTGGGGTGACGGTGATTGGCTATGTAGGAGAAGAGTTGAAAGAACGGAGAGTTGGGAACGGTGAGGAGTTGACGAACTGAAGGGCTATAACGAAGAGGCCGGGAGTGGGATTGAGTTGAACTAGTGAACGTTAAGTCTTATGGAGGCCATTCTGATGGGATTCGTTCAATGGTGAACGAATCATCCCTACAGCGTTGCAAAA
The DNA here is from genome assembly GCA_030762985.1 of Adelphocoris suturalis. Lineage (NCBI taxonomy): Eukaryota > Metazoa > Arthropoda > Insecta > Hemiptera > Miridae > Adelphocoris > Adelphocoris suturalis. The sequence continues at coordinate 135,553,599 of CM061042.1, forward strand.
ACTCCTTTTAATAATATGGACCGTAGATGGGTGAACATGAACGTATATCTATCTAACTTTAGTTTGGTGAACATTTACCTACTACTCGATAAAGTAATTTGGCGAGTCAGCAAAACACTGACCATTCTGAGTTTCATACGTTCTGAAACGGGTGAAAAAATATTGATGCGTTTAAGGCAAGAAAAAATTAATTGAGTTTTCTACAGCAAAGAGCGCAAATTATGAATACCCAACGTAGTTATGTTCATATTGAAAATATTTATGACCTATCAAATGCCGGACAAATTAAATAATCAGAAGGATTTGATTGATTGAGAAACCGAAAATAATTCACGAACGTACCTACCTTGGAAATCGATGTATTAGACCAATAATAGGTGAGAGTACACTACACAGATGAAGTTGAGTGGTAGTTTTGAAACACTTTTCACTTCACTATCGAAACGTGAACGAATGCCTTTGACCTACACTCCCGATCGCGCAAACGGAAACGCGAGTTTGGAAAAAATAAAACAACACCTTCCCCTCTCTTCAAAAAAATAAAGATAATACCAATAAAGAACTTCTAATTTCAAAAACATTAAAGATATACATTTCAAAAAGTAAAGATACATTAAAGCAGGAAAACAAAACTAAACCCCCCAAGCAAATATAGAAAAGTCCCGGAAATCATTCACGTTTATAGCCCCACGCCTGTACAATTTACTACCGTGCAAAACAAATAGAGGAATTAACTTCAAAAATTATGAAAAAATAATAAATGACTGGATGTGGGACATAGATGAGAATAGTGGAGAAGTATCATCATTATTATAAAAGATAGGGTCCTTTTATAACTAAAAGTAAGTAATTTTTGAAATTGATTTGTAATTCATCACCCTTTGATATTAAAATGATACTTTTACTTGAATTTTATTTGCTTCAATTATTTAAAATTAGAATTATAATGTGTACTCTTTAATTATACTGAAACAGAAGGTAGCCAACTCAAAAAAGTGTTACCCATTCTGTTTTCGTCCGAATGAAACTAAAAATAGCTAAACTGGCGAAAAATTTTATTTTCTTTAAAAATGTTTAAAGAGCATATTAAGTTTATTTTCATTATGTTTTATTTACGTAAATTGAAAAATGTGCATATATATAGTTATATTCATTCATGTAAAAAGGAAATACTTAAAAACTGTTTAAATTGGAAAAAAAAGAATCACTGTAGAACTGGCAGCCAAGTACACATTCCGCACACGACCTAAACCACCCACGAGCGAAACGAAGACTAAGGAAAATTAGGGTTGCCGATAGATCGATAGTACTATCGATGCTATCGATAGTATCTTACCATCGATAGCTATCGATAGATAAAATGAGTTATCGATAAAAATCCCCCCGTTTGTTTTCGCTTAAAGCAAATATGCAAATTTTTATAAAATCAAATTTGTGGGTGTTAGAATAATAATTTTTTCGTTTATTTTTAGCTTTTATCAGTGTTTTTCGTTTAAGGTAAATATGTATGAGCTAGATAAATGATATTTTTTTAGTTATCAATTTTGGTTGCTTTGTAAAGTTTTCTTTGATTTAAAAAAAAATATCTGTAACTTGATTTTAAATTGTATTTCTTTTATTATGTTTCTCTAAATAAATATTATTATTCAAGTTTATAATGGTATTTTTTAATTTTCCCATTTCATTGACGATTAACCCCATTTCATTTTGCCTAACAATTGACGCTTGTGAAGTTGAACTTCAAGTTACTAAACTATCGATACTATCGATAGCTTTCCTACGATAGTATCGGAACTATCGATAGCTTCAACTATCGAATTATCGGCAACCCTAAGGAAAATGCGCTCAGCCCAGAGAGTCCACATGCCCAGGATGTAACCGCGCAGGGCCGTCTGCGCATCCGCTATAGGTGTACAGGTGGACTTCAGCCGAGTTCACAGAACACAGCGTACAAGTTCTTCTGAGAATTCCTGGCGAGGGAGCTGCCAACACCTTTCTTCCTTTCGGAAGTACGTGGATCTCGGACGCCGCCGAATGCAAATTGAAGAGAGCATTGGCGGACATATTGGGGTCAACTTCACGCGCCCTTTTTGAATTGTAAGGCTAGCTAGTTTGTGAATAAGTGTTCGTAGAAAACATATTTTGTATTATCTTGATGAAAACTAGTCTAAAATCATTAAAAACGTCAATCATTATGATGACAACAAAGTTTGCAAATGAATTTTATGCAATATTTTCAACAGAGACACAAACTGTGAGAGCTGCTTGTCTTTGGAATATCTAACCAAACATGACGATATTGACGATTCACAAACTTATTCAGGCCACAATTCTCGTCCGATTTTCGTGATTCTTTTTTTGTTCAACTATGAATTTAGTCTAGTTTTGGATCTTATATCAGGAATTTCAAATTTGATTATGAGAAAGGGTGAAAGGAGGGGGTAACAGTAAAATATCATGATGTTTTAACTAATATCGTCAGATTTTTGTGATTCTGATTTTGTCTAGTTTTGGAAGGTATATTAGGAGTTTCAAATTTCATTATGGACGAGGAAGAGTGGAGGAGGTAATAGTAATAAATCATGATGTTTTAACTATTCAAGTCAGATTTTCTAGATCATTTTTTAAATTCGATTATAAATTCGGTCTAGGTTATAAAAATATGTCAGGAGCTTCGGACGACCGTTTAATGTATGCGTTACTTACCAATATGATTTCACGTAGTTTTGAGTAGTGGCGATATTTTACTTTTCATACCTACCGTACTTATAATAGTCAGGGCATAAGTTTGTTAGGTATTTTAAAGTGAAAGATCCTTCCGTTATTCAAAAGCAATTATCTCAGAACCATTCTTCCAAAGTAACAGAAGAATCGCTCTGCATTTCAATATTGAGACAATATCTTGTACATAAGACACAGTTTTACAAACACCATGGGTTCACCTGGATGGGGCAAGGAGTATGATCAGAGGAGCTGAACAATTGAATAAATTAATAACTACTTCATGGCACTTTCTATGTTATTATATTATTTTCATTTTACATACGATTTCATACAATTCTGTCAATACAATACAATACAATATACAATAGTACAATACAATGTCAATACAAAAACAATTTCATACAATTCTCTCAATTTCTTGTTTAAAGGAAATCTGTGGAAAAAACAAACAAAATTTAGATCAATTTGAAACTTTGTAGCTCATACATATTGATAAGTTAGTAAAAAGAAAATTATTATCAACTACAATAGGTACTGCGTTACCACATCAAGAGGCCTACAACGGACCAAAATAATCTTTAGGAAATCGTGAAAATCTATACTTACTTGTGAAATGAGAGTGTGCAGTCTTCAGTTTTGCGATTTATGCAGTTAAATGCCGCACACACTTTAACCATTGTGCATTATCGAAGAAAGGTGGAACTCGTTACCGCCCGAAGATTAGGTACTTTCTTCATTACTACATTACTAGCTACTTCACAGAAATTCTTGTGAGCCGAGCCTCTTCTATTTTATTCTTCTTTCAATATTACCTGTATTTTCCACCTAAAAAGTTGGGGGAGCAATAATATGTACAGTTGACGGGTGCAAAGTAACTATATACTTAGTACCGCTCACAAACAACATCTCATTTTTAGCGAATTTAAAAAAATATTTTCGGCTATAATTGCATTTGTTTTTATTTTGATTTACTGAAATACGACTCGTATTTATTACCTTGGATGTCCGATTTGAAACCAAGGTATATTCGGAATGTCAGTTTGACAGCACAGATTAACAAAACACGAAAAAGACTGGCTGCCTTTGACTTCAATGGTTCAGCCGTTTAATTTTGAGAAGAATCCTATTGAGAAGTAGGTTACGAGTAAAGGTTATCAGTTCCGAATCGGTTCGAAACGCGTATGGACTGCGAGGAGTAATGAACCAGTTCTCATCCCCTCCCTTGTCAGTCCTCCTTCGAACTTCGTTCAATTCTGAACAGGTCCAGGACTCACTGTACATACAAATCTAGAATGAAACGCAGCAAATTATCACGCAAAGGTTTATTTCTATGTTGAGTGAGAGCCTGGGAGAAAACAGTGGCGCCGGGGACGGTGCTACGGTTGCATTAGGAGTAAAATTCCGGTGCAGCAAGAAAAATTGCGCTGCATTCTTGGTGACTAACGGAGGCGTGAATCAAATTCTAGAACACAACAACGAGCATAATCATGATGAGCATTCACATCGGTACGTTGAGAGACACGAGGTCAGAAATGCTTGTAAAAGTGAAGCCGCAGGCTGTCGCACAGTCGCGAATTTTTGTATTTCAATCTTCAGTTTGTGATTATTATTTTTTGAATGGAAATTATTAATTACACATGTGTTTTTTTGTGGCATCAGTTTGTTTGTGAATAAAAGTAGTCTCGCTAGAAACACCAAAGAGTCTAGTTCTTAATAGAAAGAGAAAAAGGAATAGATTTCATAATCGTACAAATAGTTATAGGTACAGAGAAAAACACCACAGTATTATTGTGATTTGCCAAGAAGTCACAATACAGGCCAACTCACTGAAAGGCCAAGTAACCTTATTAGGCAAGAACTGGCAGCTTCCAACTCATCGTTATTGCAGCAGGATTTGACTTTCATTCGAGAAACAATATATCGAACCAAACGATTTTTGGAATATTTGGGTCAAACGTACATCGGACCCCGTTTCCTCCTCACTACTGGGCTTCTTCTCCCGATTCTTCCCTAACGAAGACGACCAACGGCTGTGAGAGTTTTCACCACCGTTTAAAAGGCCACATTCATTCTCCTCTCGGGCCCGTTCATTTAGTTGTAAATGTCATAAAGGGGGTGCAGGCGGAATTTCGTACATCAAGATGAACACTTTGTCAAAGGGCAGGGAGCCCCCGCAAAAACAACGAGTCACGGGAAACTGCCCGACCGGGAAACCGTCCGAAACACCCTTCTTGGAAATTCGGGGAGATCGGGGTATTGTCTCGAAACTCCCCGAAAATCTGCTCCTCAAAACTCCCCGAAAAGGAGGGACGAGGATTCTGCCAGAAAACTCGAAACGCAGATTACAAAGAGGGGAAACTGCCCGAATCCCTTTACCTGCTCCACCTTTGGGCCATTGACACTGTTGCCATGGAAGAAGAGATTCCGAGATCGAAGAATTTAAAGTTCTCGATATACAATCCAAAACCAGACTGAATTCATGGTTGGACCAAAAAAATAATCACGAAAATCGGACGACAATTGATAAAAGATCATGATTTATCAGAGCTACCCCCTCCATTCACTCCTTCCCATGATGAAATTTGAAACTCTTGGCATACGTTCCAATACTGAAACGAATTTGTAAAGGATGAAAATCAGAATCAGGAAAATCGGTGGAGATTTGTAGCATGGAAGCAAGCACTTGGAAGAATCGGTTATCCTCTCAACCCCCCACCTCGACAGCAAACCCGAAATTCTCAAGGTTCGTTGCACAACTGAAATTTGAATAAAACCAAATAAGAATCACGAAAATCGGTTGAAAATTGTGGCCTGGGTGGTGCCGACAAAATTTATCGAAAAAAACCCGTTCAGCTATACTCCTTCATCCCCCCCCCCCCTTTCCATGACGGAATTCAAAATTTTCGGGGTTCGCTGCACAACTAGACGAAAATTGGGATCCGACAAAGAAATAATCTCGAAAATCGGTTGAGAATTCTGTACGTCGACAAAATTTGTCTCTATCCCACACGCACACACACTTTTTATTTTATTTTATTTTTTTAACAAAACTCCTCTCAAAGGCGGAGGGGGCACTCCATTAAATTGAAAACGCTGCAAATTATTTCACAAAGGTTTATTATTTTTTCAATTGAGTATGATCGTAGTTTTAGTTGGCTAGCGTACGTCATAAGGCCCGTCCAGACTTCTCGGCGTGTCCTACTTCGAATTGCCACAACCTATAGTTCTATAATTATATACGCATGTTTATATTTCTCGATTTGAGCTCCTATCTATTCAAATAGTTATTGCCTTAATAATATCATTATCTAAGTACGTACGAAAAGTCGAGAGGATATGTTATTAAATATGCGTAGGAAGAGCTTTGGTATTAACACACACATATGACCTTGAAAAAAACATATTCATGCCTCGAAGGAACGCCGGCGCCGTACCCACCACAAGGTGCCGCGGCGCCGGCGCCTCCTCTCACTCCACCCCCCCGCTCCCCCCCCCCCCCCCTCTCCACCCACCGTGACCCCCTGCCAAGCGTGCCAGGCGTGCGCGCGTCGAAAAACACACTTTTTTGCCCGTTTTTGGCCCATAGCATCTATGCGAGTAAAGCAATCGGGATGGTTAAACGTTAGGACCAACTAGACCCCAAATGGAGTCTATGTGCGAAAGAACAGGTTTTTTAAGTCAATTCTTAGGCCTTTTATGGCCCGGACGGCGAACGGCGGACGGCGGACGGCGAACGGCGGACGGCGAACGGCGAACGGCGGACGGCGGACGGACATTTCAAATTTGGATTCTACGCACCTTGAAACGTAAAGTGACAAAGTTTGAGGGGGGGTTATAAAAATTTTTTGCTACACGATCACATAGGCTTATTATTGGAAATAATAAACCAAAATAAACTAATAAATCAATAAAAAGTGGGGAGGACTCCCAGGTTCTCTAGGGATAAGGGATATTGCAGGATGAGGAGGAAGAATGGGATGAAAGGAAGTGCCCCTATACTATGACCACCAGTTTAAGAACCGCTCACGACGCGGGTGGTGATACCACAGAGCACTCCCGCTGAGATGCCCACCTCGAGTAACTCCGTGGCGGTTTTCCCGCACCACACCCCGCGCCATGACACGGTTGCAGCCATAACCTTGATATTATTGGTCGCCAGTCCTTTTAGCTCGGAAATTGCTTGCTGCAGGTCATGTCCGTGTTTGGTGTGAGGTGTTCACACTTCATACGAAACCGCAAATGTATTCTGAAGGTTTGGTCTGGTTTTAAAAAAAATTACTGGCACACGGACAGTAATTTTGGATGAACGAAAATCTGGAATAAGGCGTATTTCCACTTCCAGTCTTAGAAAAAAAAGGTATCACTGGTATCAGTTAGCGCCCTTTAACTCGGAGACCATTGAGAATAGAAGAAAAATGTATATAGTAATTTTTGTGCATTCTAGTTATATATCTTCCGGTTAAATCATGAGGAGGCTCTCTATCTATGGGGTTCACACGGCTGAAAGGGTCCAGAAGTGGCCCAGGCGGTTAGTAGGCATCAACCTTCTCAACACTAATAGTAAAATAATATACAGGGAGATTCCCTCGCAGATGCAAAAAAAAATTTGGGTGAAACTACATCAAAAATGGTGTAAAATGCCGCCAACCACTCGAGATATGATTTTTTAAAGGTTTTTTCAGGAAAACCGTGTTTTTTTCCTTTTAAACTCGAATTTTTCCACTTTACTTCATTCAATTTTAACTTTTGACCACATTTTCGGAATCAGCATTAAATTTACTGTAAGAATAGTGTACTTGAGTTCTTAAAAAGTACCATCCAAAGGCCCTCACATCAGCTCAAACATTGACGATTTTGAAAAAATAATATTTCTGAAAATCTTTAAAAAACTTTACTACTCTTCCAAAACGATTCCTGGAAACTGGCAAATCTCATGAAAACTGCTTCGTCTAATACTCTTTCCAACGATATAATCAAGTTTACTTTTATTTTGTTATTTAGTGGAGAAAATTATGTTTTAATGTTAAAAAATGTGGGTTTTTCAATGAAATTGTTGGTTTTCTCGAAAGATGACCCTCCATGAACCTACGAGTATGGGGTCGGTTTCTATGTATTTTTTCACGCTGTATCGAATGGTAACATTTTTAGATCTCTCCAACTCCGTTATAACCGAGTTTTACACTTAAAATCGCAAATGTTTAGTTTGTTACGATTAAATGTATGTGTGTAATGGGGTAAAACTAGTTAATTAAAGTATAAAACTCGATTATAACGTAGTTGAGAGATCTGCATGAGTTTTCATTTGATCCAGCGAAAAAAAATACATAGAAACCGACCCCATACTCGTTGGTAAACACCTAATATACCTTCCAAAACTAGACAAAATTCTTAGTTGAACAAAAAAGAATCACACTGACGATATTAGTTAAAACATCATGATCTTTGACTGTTACCCCCTCCATTCACCCTTTTTTATAATCAAATTTGAAATTCCTGATATCAGATCCAAAACTAGACCAAATTCATAGTTGAACAAAAAAAGAATCACGAAAATTGGACGAGAATTGTGGCCTAAATAAGTTTGTAAATCGTCATATTTGGTTAGATATTCCAAAGACAAGCAGCTCCCACAGTTTGTCTCTGTTGAAAATATTGCCTAAAATTCATTTACAAACTGTGCTGTCATCATAATAATTGACGTTATTGACGTTTTTAATGATTTTAGACTAGTTTTCATCAAGATAATACAAAATATGTTTTCTACGAACACTTATACACAAACTAGCTAGCCTTACAATTCACAAACGCTGCAAATTATTTCACAAAGGTTTATTATTTTTTCAATTGAGTATGATCGTAGTTTTAGTTGGCTAGCGTACGTCATAAGGCCCGTCCAGACTCCTCAGCGTGTCCTACTTCGAGTTGCCACAACCTATACTTCTATAATTATATACGCATGTTTATATTTCTCGATTTGAGCTCCTATCTATTCAAATAGTTATTGCCTTAATAATATCATTATCTAAGTACGTACGAAAAGTCGAGAGGATATGTTATTAAATATGCGTAGGAAAAGCTTTGGTATTAACACACAAATATGACCTTGAAAAAAACATATTCATGCCTCGAACGAACGCCGGCGCCGTACCCACCACAAGCCGCGGCGCCGGCGCCTCCTCTCACTCCACCCCCCCGCTCACCCTCCCCCCACCTCTCCACCCACCGTGACCCCCTGCCGAGCGTGCCAGGCGTGCGCGCGTCGAAAAAGACACGTTTTTGCCCGTTTTCGGCCCATAGCATCTATGCGAGTAAAGCGATCGGGATGGTTAAACGTTAGGACCAACTAGACCCCAAATAGAGTCTATGTGCGAAAGAACGGGTTTTTTAAGTCAATTCTTAGGCATTTTATGGCCCGGACGGCGGACGGCGGACGGCGAACGGCGGACGGCGGACGGACATTTCAAATTTGGATTCTACGTACCTTGAAACGTAAAGTGACAAAGTTTGAGGGGGGGTTATAAAAATTTTTTGCTACACGATCACATAGGCTTATTATTGGAAATAATAAACCAAAAAAAGACACTTTTTCACCTATTTTTGGCTCATAGCACCCATGAGAGTGGAGCGATCGAGCTGGCGAGAAGTTAGGACCAACTAGACCCCAAGTGGAGTCTATGTGCGAAAGAACAGATTTTTTAAGTCAATTCTAAGGCCTTTTATGGCCCGGACGGCGGACGGCGGACGGCGGACGGACATTTCAAATTTGGATCCTACGCACCTTGAAACGTAAAGTGACAAAGTTTGAGGGGGGGTTATAAAAATTTTTTGCTATACGATCACATAGGCTTATTATTGGAAATAATAAACCAAAAAGTCAAAATCAGGGGTTATTGAAAGAAGGAGATTCACCAGCGTCTTCTACTCAATGGCATCAGCTCACAGGTAATGGGCAACGAATTATAGTCGACCGAACGTTGTGTAATTCCCTGCTTGAAGGCTATATATCTTGAAAACTTATTCTGAGCCCTCTAAAACAGTAGATCTGGGTGGAATAGAAGAGAGACCATTCGGCAGATGCGTACTCGAGCTTAGAGAGGACGAGCGCTTTGTGAAGCTGGGTTATGGGGCGGATGCCTGTGAAGTCCCTCGTATGCTGTTTCAAGAATCCAAAAGTTCTTAAGGCTCCGTTGGAAATGTGTGTATAGGTCCCGAGAATGTCAACTTAGAATCCAACAGTATACCCAAGTCAGTCGTTTCAATAACCCTCCTCAGTGGAGCGCCACATAAGGTGTAACTATGCTCGACAATAGTAGCTGAAGGGAAAAGTTCCAGTCATGCAGCATGATCGTATGAGCGAATTTTCATAAATGGTCGTATTACATTTATATTAAATTCTGTTGAAATTGAGTACTTTGGGGACAAATAAAAATTGTATTATACATTTTATAGCAAATTGACTTTTTGTCAGTAATATTCCAATGAACAAACGATTTTGTGGATTTTTACAATTTTTTAGAATGTTCCTATCGATGTTTAGCTTATTTTAATAAAATTTAAGTACATTTTTCAGTACAATTTTGTGCTTAAATTTTTAAATGTCCTAATTCATGTTCGATTGATTTTTTCGAGTAGCATTCTTCTAAAAAATAGAAATTTGTTAATTTTTAGCGGTTTTTTGCCTTATTTAGTGATTTTTTAAGTACATTTTTTGAAATTTGACCAATTTAGTGTGCTCAAAAAGTGTTGTCCAACGAACTCATCCTTTCTTTTGAAATGCTTGATTTTTTGGGGAAAGAACGAAGTTTTTATCTCAATTCTATCGAGAGTTATCGTCTGGAATGACACACACACATATATATATCTCAAGACATGATATTTTTGTTTTGTTCTCTTATTTTGATTCTCACCAAAATTATAAACAGTCCATTCATAGGTACGTCTGTGTAATGCATGCATTACGTACCAATACGTTTTCTTGCCTAAGGCCCGCCCCAACAAAATGTTTGCAAGCGATATAATATTGTTGTTGTTGTTGTTGTTGCAAAACAACCTGTCATTACTGCCTCCTAGCGGTGGGCAATGTTAGTTCGGGACCCCATTCTGTTCCAATTCTCTCATTGTTGTATTAAGATCTAACAATCAATATGTACTTACGGACTAGGCATTTCTCGTGGGTTGAACTTACCTGCAAACAAGAATACAAAATGTTATTAACACAATATTATGATAACAAATAAATGCATAAATTCCGTTCTTGCAATTATGTATTCATAATTATTAGCATTTCATAAGTAGCCAGTAAAGTCAGTTGATGGAATATGATGTACACGTGAATACTATAGTTGTTGTACTTTCGTGTTAATTATACATTTCACTGAATTATATATATACAGTGCATTATATATTATATACCTACTCCTGTTTGATTCCCTACTACAGAAAGGAAAGCACCAACTCTCTAACAACTATAACACCCTGAATTTAATGGCCATGAACAATGGTAGGGAAACACTAAGCTCCTAGAAAAATATTTAAAATAATTATACAAAATAATTAACAGTTAATTAATAATAATTCATTCGCACAACATACAGTAGGGTTGAGCGATAGGCGAAAATCGGCCAGTCGCAGTAAAAAAGAGAAATAATGCGACTATTGGCTTGGCCCAAATTGGATGATATCAAGCATTTTGTGACTTGGAATCTTTTGCACGCGGAGCGTCTTTTTTTGGGATATAATGACCTGAGTTTGTTGTAACCACGAAGGCAAATAAGGTAGGTAACTAACCGATGCATTCAAATGTCTCCCGTGGATGTGAACTCGTATGAAGGCTGTCATTTAGCTTTAATAACAATCCACCGGGTTTTTGTTAGGAATCGTTTGACGCAGCCACGTATTGCAGGTGGCGCTCATTGCGGCTAATTTCTGTACCAGATGTTGGTTTATTAGGGCAATTGGATGCCTCCTATTGTCCTATTCCTACTAACAAATTGCGGTTGGTTTCGTACATGTACATAAATTATATCAAATTTATCAATATTACATTGAGAACTACAAATGTAATATCAGGTCGTTCAATAATTTATCCAACATAATATAATAATATATCAAACACAAACTGGTCCAAATTCTATATCCCGGTGTTCCCTAACGGAGAGGGCTCTTGGAATGGATTGCTTTATGTGACATATTTCATAATGTAAGTAGAATCGTTTGTTTTTAGGTTTGTGTAACAACGAGAGGTGTTGAGAGAGAGAGTCTCTCCTTGTAAGGTGAGAGGCGATCAATCTGCTGCACCCAGAGGTCGCCCTGTTGGTTATTTAAACCGTCAGGCATATCCTCAGATGCAGTATATTCAAGAATCAAGAAGGAGGAAACACTCCTATCACATTTGGTATGTACTGAGGTGGCAATCCTGTGACCAGTAAATTGACTGTTAATGTCGATAAATGTCGCATTTAAATTACAGCCAAATTTACAAGGACATACCTACTCTACCACAACTGCCACATCTCTTGACAATAACACTCGTGGTGAACGTATTTTGACATTTTATGTCTTTGCTATGGCACATAAACTAAAAAAAGTCACGGAAAATTGCTCACAAAAATATTTTGATGATTTCCGCTTACAACCGAGTCGTTGCTAGTGAAATGGTACCTCGTCTTTTTTCATCCCACAAAATTCGTTGACCATTCGTTCGAAAGCTCTCGATTTATCCAACCATATTATGTTAACTACTGCGAAGTGCGTGGCCAACAAGCTGAGTTATGAGCAGGGTTATTTGAATAATTGTGTACACTCAGGTGATCATTCTCAATAATTGATATTGTGAACATGATTGCCACCGCTTGTTAATTTCTGATGATTTCATTGAGCTGGTGTTTCGATGATTTGATTCATAGCAGGTGATCCAAATATTGCGAGAACGGTTTGATTTGTGAAGCGGTGGTTAAATAATTTTAATAGGTAATTTCTATGTTTTACACTCTAGGAAGCTGTAATTTCGTCTGTAGTCTCTTTAGCACATTTACGTGACGATGCCCAGGGTCCGGATCAGCTGAGTGGCTCTTAGAGCTTGCATACGAGTCTGCAACACATACTTGTCTTCAACTAAAGACATAAAATGTCCCAATGTGTTGCAGGCTCGTATGCAAGCGTTTCTTTTCTTTTTATTTATGTTAGTTTTGTTTATTATTTAAGTTGTTTTGTGTTTCAAGTAAGTTGAGGCAACCTGCGCTGTCTAATTTCTTAAATTACACACTCAGCTTCTTTTGATCTTTACCATCATATTCTTTTAACGTTCATCGGCTTATAAATTTATTGTCTATATGTTTATTAATACAACTCTAATCAACGAGGCTGATCACCAAATTCAGTCTCATTTAATCTGAGTAAAATTAGATAAAATGATTAGTAAATGCAAAACTGAACACCCGGTAATTATTCTTAGTGGCTTTTTTGAGATTCAAATCCCGAATTGTATTTTAAAACGTTCTTAACGAGTACCTAGTCTGTACGAAGTAGAATGTAACCCCGAGGCTGGTTTAGGCTGCTCCATTATTATCACTACCCCATATCCCCTCTCGTTACAGAAATGAGCATAACGAGGGATGTTCACAAAGAAGAATTGCGATTCAGAGGGCATTCTGCTGCGGAACTTTCCAAGCAGTCTTGGGAAGTGCCGAAAGTATTATACAGATGCAATTAAGTTGTACTTTAGGAACAGTGGATTACAGGGATTTTACTTAATTTCAAAACGCGATCAAATTAATTCAAAATTTGTAAAGTAAATAATTATCGTGTTCTCTTTGTGATTAAGAAAATCGAACTCAAAGTTATCAAAAATCAAATTTTTGATTTTTCATAATATAAAAATCAAAAATCAAATTTGATTTTCTTAAACTAATAACTTTGAATTCGATTTTTATCACAAAAATAAAACGTTGAGTAAGTTTTTATTTTAAAAATTTTGAATTTTATCTCCTTGAAGGAAGTTAGTTGTTTTCGGTACTGCTTCAAGTTCATTAAAGGAACTCATGCTGTCTGAGAATATTGCAAGGTTAGTTATGGGGAGCGGCAATGCAAGTGATATTGCTTTGTATATTGCATAGAGTTCTGCCGTGAAGATGAATTTATACTTTGTCAATCTGTATGTAAACGTGGATTTCGTTTGGGGATCATACACAGCGCATCCTTTTTTCAGGTTAGGAGCCGTCCGTGAAAAGTTTGTATGCATTACCAAAATTATTCTGGAATTTGGAAGAAGAAACACATTTTGCGCGAGCACTTTCGGGAGATACGACCCCCCCCCCCCCCCCCCCCCAGTCACTTTATTCTCCAAACAATCAACATCAGTAGGAATAAAAATCATACAAATCTAAAAAATTTCAAACAAACCATACCATTTCCAACAAATATACATAATAACAAATAAAATATAATAATGGGCCCTATAATCAAATAATAACAAAAAGAGGTAACAAACTTACAACAATCGACAAGATATCTCTTTCTGCCTCTCTATCCCTTCCATCATAAAACTCAATACTGCAAGCCAACTCCAGCAACTAACCGCATCAACTGAAAAGATACGTTTTTCCCTCAAAAAACTTCCCCCGACATCAATTTTTACCATCACATTACACCATATCATTAACCATCTACGTTGTCTCCTCCAGAAGTCATGCCACATCAATCCCTGCACGAAAACCAATCCCTCCAAACAATCACCATACAGCCACTACCACCCAAATTCCAGAATAAGATGATCCACACCGAAAATCTAGACAAAGGTCATTAGGTACCATAATGTTGTAACACCCGCGTTGGTTTAATTTCATAATCAGGTAGATTAAATATATCCCCCAGTTCAAAAGGCAGTCATTACATTAGCGGCTCCATGAATATTTCACAGTAGAACTCGGGATCGACCTCCTTTACTTTCAAGGGCGATCCCTTCTTATATAAAATATTGAGGCGGAGGTATCGGGGTAGGAAGTAAAGAGGCCAAACGAATCCGACGGCTACAAACCCGAAGAGATTTACGAATATCGTGCTGTTAGTGAAGTGGATCACTATTCAACCTGATAGCGTGTTGTATTGAATGGAAAATTATCGCACTCAAGCTCAATTTTCACTTTCAATAACGAGGATAACAACCTACAGTGTAACGTGCTACCATGTAGAAATGACCAGCCAAAAAACTACACCTTATACAAACATAGTGAGATCAATAACATTGACAAATTGGGGCGCTGACCCAAACATATGCCTCACAGTCCGTAGTATTTTGAACGATGGCGCAGTATTTTATGGATCTGTTTGTCACAGTGAAGCCAAGAAACTCGACCGTGTCCAATCATCATGCCTGAAGCTCATATAAGGAGCTTTGCCATCAACACCGATTTCTCAAGTGGTTTTCTCCCGAATTAATTACTCTCGTTAGAAAAAATTGATTAGCCCATGCTTGTTATAAAAGATCCTGTACAATGGTCGATTATGAAATATTTTCTGAACTCAGACGGCATTGTAACTCCTTATCTAGATCGGATTATGCTAAATACTTTGATGATATTCAGAACTCCCTCTCATCAAATATCAAGGTTTTTAGGAATTACACTGAAGGTTCTATGGCTTCATGAGAGGTCGTTCAACGGTCACTTATTTGGTCCAATTTACCGATTTTATATTCTCCAGTTTTGAGCTGGGGTGTCAAGTCGACCTTATCAGCACTGATTTTGCCAAGGCATTCGACAAGCTTTCACATGCCCATATCTTGTCTCTCTTGCAGGCCATGGGGGTTTTTGGAACGCTTCATGATTGGCTAGCGAGTTACCTCGTGGATCGGTTTCAGATGGTGAGAATGAAAGGGTGCTGTCTCCAGACCGTACCTGGCATCATGTGAGGTCCCCCAGGGTTCCCATCTTGGGCCTTTGCTCTTCCTCCTGATGATCAACAGCGTGGGTTCTTTGTTCTCTAACGTGAAATTTCTCTTGTTTGCTGACGATCTAAAGATTTTTTTCCTGGTTCGATCGGAGAAGGATGGTTTGTTGTTGCAAAGCTGCCTTGGTAACCTGATGGAGCGGTGTTCGTTGAACAGCTTAGTCCTGAACCCATCTAAATGTTCCGCGATCTCATTTTACAGGTCTCAAAATTTCATCCTGTTTGATTATACAATTGGTGGCCATCAGCTTCAGCGTTGCTCCGTTATCCGGGATCTTGGGGTTGTTCTTGATTCGCAATTGAACTTTTCAGAACATATTTATTCAATCACATCTAGGGCTCTCCGAGCGTTGGGGTTTCTCATGCGTGATACCCGAGATTTTTCTAACCCCAATGCTATAGTACTATTATACAAAGCTCTTGTTTTACCCATCCTCGAGTATGGCTCAGTTGTGTGGTCTCCTTACTATAGTGTATATAAGATGCAATTGGAAAGGGTCCAGCGTCGCTTCCTGAGGTATCTAGGGTACAAGCTATGTATTCCTCCCGATAACCTCGATTTTTCCAGGCTAGGCTTGGAATACCGTATTTCTCCTCTGGAGGACAGACGAATTGTGGCAGACATTGTATTCCTCCACAAGCTTCTAGTCAACAGCTTGGACTGCCCTTCTTTGTTGGCCCTTGTTAATATTAATGTACCTCAATATACCACACGCTCCAATTCCCTGTTTTGTGTCCCATTTTCCGCCGTAAATTATCTATACAATCGTCCCCTCTGTCGCCTACCTCGTGAAAGTAATGCTTTTCTAAGCTCTTGTCACGAGGTCGACTTTTTCAATGTCTCCCTGCCTTCTTTAAAATTCTATTTATCATCCTATCTTAAACCCATGTGCCACCCAACAATTTTACTTTCTTAAATTTATTGCCAAATATTTCAGTTCTCTTATTTTCAATATTTTAGTTATACTTGTTCATGTCCCATATTATTTTTGTTAATATTTTATCGTAAATCATGCCTTAATGTAAATTATGTTTATCGCGAACATATGTTTATGCTGTATCTTTATATAATTGTGTGTATAACTGTATCTGTATTATGTAATGTATTATTGAATTTTTTTTTTTTTGTAATTGGCTCTAGCCGTGAATAAATAAAGAAATAGATAAATAAATAAACACCGATTGAAGTGCTCGTAAATTCCGACGAAAATTTCGTTTTTTTTCTAATAAAAATTGACCCCATTAAGAGACGTTTTTCGGGAGGGTGTTTGCGGGCAAAATACAGTTTTGATTCCGCCAAATCTGAATCCGAAATCGGATATCGAAAAAAGTGACGGGAAGTTGGACAAAATGCGAGGGGAAAGGAGGCGAAGCGATTAAAATGAGAAGTTAATTGGAATCTGCGAGCAGGCCCTTTTTAACTGAAGGGGAACCTCTTGAAGGAAGGAACCTTTCCGTTTGAAAGAAATTTCAACAGAATAATAGACGTTGTTTTTCCTACGCATATGCAGCCATACTGAGCGAGCCAATCGAGCAACGTTCCCTACATACATCTGATTTCAACGAGAGTTTTCCTACACATATACAACCATACCGAGCGAGCAACATCCCCTACACACGTTAAACTTACCCTTAGGGATCTACCGTCTGCGAGCGAAGCGAGCTAGGACCTCACCAATGTTGGAGGCAGAAACGTCGCATAAATGAAAATATAAACTAAAAGTGGCTGTTTCATCATTCCTGAAAGGAAACACCTACTTCGATAATGATTATGAAAATACAGAATCAGTCAATCAATGGGCCATGTGTTGGGGGGGAGGGGGGGGGGATGTTGTGTGGTGAGGAGAATTATTCGCCGATTCCGAAGATTCATTATAGGGAAAGGGTAATAAATCAAAACAATCCTCCCGCTCTGCTGTTACAGATAATATATGAGGAATCGGATCGAGAACTAGGTAGACCCTGTTTCCGAGTTATCAGTATTCCATAGAGAACTCCATCTGTGGCTACACGACAAACACATCTAATACACAACTTCTGCACACACTACCAATCACGGGAATAAAACTCAATGCCCATCATTATTCATGCCCGTTATTATTATAATGGTCCCGGTTACACAAGTTTCATTCAAGACCATTTCAGTAAATATTTTTACTTAATGGATGGTGAGTATAAAATCAAGTAATTCCTTCCTAGAATTTACTTGCGTGTAATGCCTTTACTCGAATGTGCTAGCAAAGACTCGTGATTGGAGTGAATAATAACCAGAGCCCTTCACAACATGGCATTTATTTTTGCCAAACGTGGCTCTAAAAAACATGGCAAAATGGCAGATATTTTGGTCAAACATGGCTTTTATTTTGGCCAAACATCTTCTTTAGATATAATTCCGAACGGTCTTTGAAATTGTGAAGAACTTCGCAGTCCAATTTTAGTGTTGGCCTGCTCATTCGAATCAGCACGGCCCCAAGTTTGTTGCAAAAGTGTCGCCGTTCGTCTCTATACCCGCCTTGATCGTGTTCTAGGCGGTCCTCATCAACGAGAGTTGTTTATCAGGCTGAGGCGGTAACAACAGTTGCCATCAATTCACGGTAAGTAAGAAACGTAGTGTAGTTACCAACATCTAGGAGAGTTATTTCTGAACGAAGAAATTGAAACTGAAGAACTTAGCGGACTTTATATATAATTCCGAATGGTCTTTATATATTATTCAGCTCGGTTCCAAGTTTGTTGTAAAATTGTCGGTAAGTAAGAAACGTAGTGATAGGGTCTTTTCTGATCAGCTGAGTGAGCTAAATTCTTTCCTGTTCACTGTAGGAAGTTGAAATTTGATAGTGAGACTCTCTGGGACATTAAGAGACGAGTGAAGTGATGGGGTCTTTTCTGATCAGCTGAGTGAGCTAAATTCTTTCCTGTTCACTGTAGGAAGTTGAAATTTGATAGGTAGACTCTCTGGAACATTAAGAGACGTGTGAAGTGATGGGGTCTTTTCTGATCAGCTGAGTGAGCTGATCCTGAGCTGATCAGTGAGGTGATCCTTTCCTGTTACTGTTACTATAATGTGCTGAGTTCCTGTTAGGTACTACTGTTATACGGACTAGATTAGGGCTTTCCAAGCCCTAAAAGGCCTCTAGTGGCATATATTCTTCAAAAATCCAAACTTTTTTTTGTCTTTTTTCTTTTTTCCCCCATGATCTTGCAATGACCCTTTCCTTTTCAAGCACCAATGGCTGTAATCCTCGGACATTGGAGACCTTAATCCTCGGAAGGGAATTCCCGGTCGCTGACTTGTGAGCTTGCCCACAATAGGATTTTCCGAAGAAAAACGTATAGAAGTTTTTTTCTCAACGGTTCTCTTTGTTTTTTGGGTTGTTAAATCTGAATTTTAGGTTTGCCCCCTCGCCAAAGGTGAGCTAAATTCAGGAAACGCGAAAACATCGAAAATTTCGTACTTTTAGCGAATTTTTGAAGAAAATTAAGCTATTGCTCTCGCTTCAAAATTTGTAGAATGTGAATTTTTGAAAAAAAATTATGCAGAAATCCGTTTCAGGCTATTCTGAAGTTTAACGCATTTTTTAATGTATGTATGTATGTATATATGTATGTGTCATTCCAGACGATAACTGTCCGTAGAATTGTGCTAGAAACTTCAAACAAATTTTAAAATGTTAAGACACAAAACGAAAGTTCAAGTTCGTTGGCCAGCACGATCGGATAACATCTTCAGGTTGAAATTTTCAAAAATGTAGTCAAAAATTTCAAAATAGCCTGTTTTTTGCGATTTGTTGAGCGAAATAATTTTTGCAGTATACCAACATGTGGTATATTCGGAATCAGCGTAAAATTTCCTATAAGAATATGTATCAAGTTTTCAAAAATTTCAAAGTTGAAAAATCAGTCAAAAATCGCAATAATGCTGTTCGCTAGTTGTAAAAACGCTGCAAATTATTTCACAAAGGTTTATTATTTTTTCAATTGAGTATGATCGTAGTTTTAGTTGGCTTGCGTAGGTACGTCATAAGGCCCGTCCAGACTCCTCGGCGTGTCCCATTTCGAGTTGCCACAACCTATACTTCTATAATTATATACGAATGTTAATATTTCTCGATTTGAGCTCCTATCTATTCAAATAGTTATTGCCTTAATAATATCATTATCTAACCACGTACGAAAAGTCGAGAGGATATGTTATTAAATATGCGTAGGAAAAGCATTGGTATTAACACACAAATATGACCTAGAAAAAAACATAGATTCATGCCTCGAAGGAACGCTGTACCAACCAAAAGGTGCCGCGGCGCCTCCTCTCACTCCACCTCCCGCTCTCCCCCCCTCACCACCCACCGTGACCCCCTGCCAAGCGTGCCAGGCGTGCGTGCGTGCGTAAGTCTAACAAAGCCTTGAAATGACACTTTTTCGCCCGTTTTTGGCCCATAGCATCTATGCGAGTAAAGCGATCGGGATGGTTAAACGTTAGGACCAACTAGACCCCAAATGGAGTCTATGTGCGAAAGGACGGGTTTTTTAAGTCAATTCTTAGGCCTTTTATGGCCCGGACGGCGGACGGCGGACGGCGGACGGCGAACGGCGGACGGCGGACGGTGAACGGCGGACGGCGGACGGCGGACGGACATTTCAAATTTGGATTCTACGCACCTTGAAACGTAAAGTGACAAAGTTTGAGGGGGGGTTATAAAAATTTTTTGCTATACGATCACATAGGCTTATTATTGGAAATAATAAACCAAAATCGGTAATATTTGCATGAAACATTGTCCAAATTCAGATTGAACTACTCTTATGGAAGTTGTATCCCTGTGTAACCAATCCTAGAACCGTGCTGTCTAAAACGTAGGTAGTAGGTGCTTGTTTAAAAAAAAAAAAAAAAAAAAAAAAAAAAAAAAAGTAATCACAATTGATGTTTACTCTGTGAAATATTCCGTCCTCCGATTCTCTCGGTCGCTCTCTTTAATGTTTTACACTCAACTGTTCTGGGACTTGATACTGACTGTGGCTTAGAAAATATCAGCCATGAAATTATATTTTTAATAATTTGATTCCATGTTTGTCTATCAAAATCATAAACTAAAATTTCTCTACACGATCAATAACGACTGAAATGTCGAAGATTTCTTCAAAAATTCGCTCATAGGGTCATGCTGCATGACTGGACTTTTTTCAGTTTTTTGCACTTATCTCGAAAACGGTAGGTACTATGTACAAAATTAAAGTAGATAAAATTTTCTAGAAGGTTATATCATCAAGTTTTTTTAATCTTCAATAGGACTGCCGCTAGAGCGCTCTGAAAATAGACTATTTTTTTACTCCGAGTGAAAAATTCAGGAAACTCGAATCTAGCGTTGGTCTTTTATGCCATTGAGTTGTAATATGCGAGTTCCCTGCATTTTTCACTTGGAGTCAAAACATGGTCTATTTTCAGAGCGCTCTAGCGGCGGTCCTATTGAGAAAAATAATGAACCTAACGTCACAAGAAATGTGACGCAACAACCAATAGAGAAA
This sequence comes from Adelphocoris suturalis, assembly GCA_030762985.1. Classification (NCBI taxonomy): domain Eukaryota; kingdom Metazoa; phylum Arthropoda; class Insecta; order Hemiptera; family Miridae; genus Adelphocoris; species Adelphocoris suturalis. The sequence goes on from CM061042.1 coordinate 135,574,791, forward strand.
TGGAGGCTACTACCTAGAAACAGATTCGAAATCTACATTGAATTTCACGGAAATCATAAACTCGTAAACGAGTTCCACTATCTGCTTTACAAGCAGATACCATGTTACATTAATATGTCTTTGATTGGGGATTTCATAACGGTTGTCCTCAAGAGTTGTAAAAAAATCCTTTAACTTTAGACTGTAGGCGACGAAATGTAGGATAAAGAATTTATTCTATTATTCTTGGAGACACAATGAGCATACTATAAATACTACTAAAGTTATTTCTCCAATACAGACGCTATCATTTTTATGTTCATGATAGCCTGATTTTTTCATTAATAAATGAAATCATATCATTTATTGTTTTATTTGATAACGTTTCGTTCTCTTACTGAGGACATCTTCAGATCTTGCTTTCTTGACATTGAGCTGACTTGGTGAGCCACTGTTTTATTTGACAGATCCGTTATATTCGGATGTTTATAAATTTTTTCCTGGACGCACCAAGATGTGAAGATGTCGTCAGTAAGAGGACGAAACGTTATCAAATAAAACAATAAATGAAATAATTTTCCCTGGGCCGCATCCCGACTAATTCCAACAAAACAACGGTTTACTTATAGAAATGTTGAAAATAACTGTGGAGAGAAGCCACTACAATGAGTTGTTGTTTACAGTCGACTGTTGTCAAGAGGATGATAATGTTTCCTATGGAGTGGAGTAAATGATGCTATTGCTTTACGTTAAGAATATTGTAACCGGTTTATTAAAATTGTTTATAGTCCAATCAACTTAGTTTAGGAATGTAGCCAGGTACGTAAGGAGGGGGAAACTGGTAGCTTGAGATGTGAACATTTATCACATAAATCAAGCGCTTTCCAACGAGTGGCGAACGATTTCTGTGCGATGAAAACTACGGAAGTTCCATTCCCCTAGCAACGGATTGGTTGTACGTGAAAAACACTGAAATTGTGACATATTTTTTGCGTCACGAAAATTTTTGGTTGACCCCCCAGAGCAAAGACATATCCATGTCAAAACTTGATTATATAATCTTGTAGAAAATGTTGTCTACTTTAATTTTGTGCATAGTAGTACTTTCAAGATAAATGCAAAAAACTGAAAAAAGTCCGAAATTTTCGATGTTTTTTTCGTTTCCTGAAGTTAGCTCACCTCTGGCGAGGGGCAAACCTAAAATTCAGATTTAGCGACCCAAAAAACAAAGAGAACCATTGAGAAAAAAACTTCTATACGTTTTTCCTGAAAACGGCCTTTTTGAACCTAGATTTACTGGACTAACATGAAAAAGCTCTTGTTAGCTTGCCTTTTTCGAAAAAATACTTGAAACCCCAACTTTTTGCGAATTTTCCCAGAAAAAAATTTTTTTTTCACAAATTTTCAAGAAAATCAGGCGAAAAATGGCACAAACGTGGCATTTTCCCAGAAATTGGCAAAAAATGGCTTTTTACCCAAAAATTGGCCAAACATGGCACTTAAGGATGGTGCCATGGCAAAATGGCACTTGAAGGTCTCTGATAACAACACAGCAAACGGTTTATTATTTCTGTGTTACATAGCCCTTCTACGTAGATCATTGGTTTATAATTATTTAACTTCTTAAGTAATATATATGGTCAGAACATGGCGCATCGTGCCTCCGAGAAGGGTTTTCACTTTTTCAGTTACGCTTCACAGTAAAAATGTTTGAAATAAAGGTGGATAGGCTGTAAGAAAAGAATATAGGTTTAGGGCCCGTCAGCTGATCATTAAGCTCCGTACCTTGTAATTGTTTCTGAGAAGTCCCAGAAGAGCTCCTTCTAAATAACAACACAGTGAGTCGAATCGGAGAGTTCGCCTCGGAAGTTCCGAAGCTGATCTGAGTCCCTCCATACTTTGTAAACGGGTCCGTACTCTTAAATTTTTTCTGACGCATTTGCCGATACTTTTTTCGTAATCCGATCTTGCCGTCATCTTCTTTGTACAAAAACCTACGAAACCGGTATTTTTCCGGAATCTTCGACGGCCGTTTAAAGGGGTAAGGGAAGCAGGGAAGTCGAAAAGAACAGGAAAAAACGCCCGACATACGTCAAAATTTAGGTAAAAAACGGAATTTTAAGGTCGAATTAGTGGGGGAAAACGAATAAAACATTCCCTATAGTCTGACCGGGAGATTTCCAGTCACAATTAAAAAAACCCCGTTCGGATCCTTTATCCGTTCGGCCGTGAAAGCGACACAGATAGACTCACTCACTAACAGACAGACAGACAGAGTTTCATTCGTATAATATAATAGAGATAGAGATTCCGGTTCAAGATAAAAAACGTCTGCTAAGTTTGGTGTGGCACATAGCTTCCTCGTTTACATTTCATCTTTTCCCAACTATTATCCAAATTTAAGCGAACTAGAACGACTAGAGAGTGAAAAGATGGAACCTGATGGAATTTACGTTGGCGCATGCGTAGAATGAAGTATTGATTTGGCAACAATGAAACTGATTGGGGACCATCTACAACCCAACCCGCGGTTCCTCTGACAATTTCATCAGAAATCGGATGAGAACAGTGGATATTAAGGTCATTACAAGGATTTCATATTGGCGCATGCGCAGTAGCTATTAATGATACAATCATGTTGAAATTGATATGGGATGATCAAATCGTCATCCCCCAACTATCATCCAAATTTGAGCAAGATCGGACGACTAGGGCGTGAAAAAATGGAGCATAATGGAATTAACGTTTGCGCATGCGCAGAGTGGAGTGAGTACTGATTTCGCAACAATGAAACTGATTGGGGACTATCTGCAACCTAAACCGCACATTCTCTGACAATTTCATCCAGATCGAATGAAAAGTGTGGAAAATAAGCTTGTTTCGATGATTTCATCAGAAATCAGATGAGAACAGTGGAAATTAAGGTCGTTACAAGGATTTCACATTGGCGCAGTAGCATTAATGATACAATCATTTTGAAATTAATATGAGATGATCAAATCATCATCCCCTAACTATCTTCCAAATTTGAGCGAGATCGGACGACTAGGGCGTGAGAAAATGATGCGTAGTAGAATTTACATTTGCGTATACGCAGAGTGAAGAATTTCTAGAACGATGAAACTGATAGGAGACCGCCTATCCTCTAGCCCGCACATCCCCTGACAATTTCATCCAAGTCGGATGAAAACTGTTGAAAATAAGCTTGTTAAACGTAGAATGCGAGTGGAAATTTCGATTTTGGAGACCGAAAATTGTTTCTCCCGAAAATGAAAACAATGCTTCCGCTACCTTTAGGTAGACTCGGAAGCAATATCATGACTCCTCGAAATTCACCGACAGTAAATTCCCATCATAAAACTTCCGGCATGAAATTCGAAACTCCTGATATATTTTCCAAAACTAGGATCATTGAACAAAATAAATTATCACGAACTATTGGCGAAAATTGTTATAACATTATGATTTATTACTTTACCCCCTCCATTCACCCCTTCCGTAATGAAATTTCTAACTCCTGATATACCTTCAGATACTAGTACATCAAAGTACACTAGATCGAATTCAAAGTTGAACAAAAATTGTAATTGAGAAAACATTGTAAAAAGTCCAGTCATGCAGCATGACCCCATGAGCGAATTTTTGAAGAAATCTTCGACATTTCAATCGCTATTGATTGTGTAGAGAAATTTTAGTTTATGATTTTGATATACAAACATGGAATCAAATTATTAAAAATAATTAGGAGGTACTCATACTTTATTATTATTAGGAGGTACTTATACATACTTTATTATTAGGAGGTACTTATACATTAAAGAGAGCGACCGAGAGAATCGGAGGACGGAATATTTCACACAGTAAACTCATCAGTTGTGATTACATTTTTTTTTTTTTTTTAAACAAGCACCTACTACCTACATTTTAAACAGCATGGTTCTAGGATTGGTTATACAGGGATACTTCCATAAGAGTAGTTCAATCTGAATTTGGAAAATGTTTTCATGCAAATATTACCGATTTTTACAACTAGCGAACGGCATTATTTCGATTTTTGACTGATTTTTCAACTTTGAAATTTTTGAAAACTTTATACATATTCTTATAGGAAATTTTACGCTGATTCAGCATATACCACATGTTATAGTATGCTGAAAAAATTATTTCGCACAACAAATCGCAAAAAACAGGCTATCTGGAAATTTTTGACTACATTTTTGAAAATTTCAACCCGAAGAGGTAATCCGATCATATTGGCCAACGAACTTGAACTTTTCTTTTGTGTCCTTAACATTTTAAAATTTGTTTGAAGTTTCTAGCACAATTCTACGGACAGTTATCGTCTGGAATGACACATACATACATACATACATACATACATATATACATACATATATACATAAATATACATACATACATAAAAAAATGCGTTAAACTTCAGAATAGCCTGAAACGGATTTCTGCATAAAATTTTTTCAAAAATTCACATTCTACAAATTTTGAGGCGAGAGCAATAGCTTAATTTTCTTCAAAAATTCGCTAAAACATCGTGATTAATCATAATGGTAATGGTGTGTTGCCTTGTCCTTATTGTAGGTCGGGTTGGTTGAGGGTGAGAGCTTTAACAACAACGCAAGACCACTAAAACCTCAAATTAAAGTTTTCTCATCTCTGACTATATGTGTGTTTCCACATAAATTTGCATTTTTCTCAATTTAAACGCGAAACTGACACCAAGTAATGTGACCAACCACAACTGAAGAGGAGCCATGCTAAACCCCACTAGCCCGTCAAATCAAAATTTTCAGAATTGAGTAAAAACTGTTTCATATTGTTCGACAGACAAAATTTTGCATATTTTTACTTCATCGTCTTGCTGGAGACTTTAGAAACCAAGTAGTATACTTGATTCAAATCATACTGCCACTAAAGTTGAAAAACTCCTAATTTTAGTGTGGACATGTGGGGTTTTGATTGACTTTTTCTTACTTGTGGAGTTTTGGTGAAAACTGGAAGACTTGAGGCGTTTTGGTGTTCCTCATTCAGAGGAAAATTGGAAACTAGGGTAAAGATAATATGCCATTTTAGACGTTTTATGTTGAACCAAATTTTTTTAATTGTTAAAAAGGGAATTAAATTTAATTTAAGTTGATACTTGAATATAAAACTTGATTAAATCAGACGTGGAAGAAAAATTAAAACAAATAATTATAAATAAGTAAATAAGTAGTGATACCTAGTAAAAGAAAAAAAAAAGAAAAACATTGTTTGTATGTGCTGACCATTTGATTCTGGAGTATCTTATCACACGATCCATAGATATTCCGGCGGAAATTTAGAGCATCCCCTAGCCGAATTTTGAAGCACTGGTAAGCTTTAGTGTTGTGCTAACATGGTATGAATACGTTTGAACTAGATGGGAACGAATGCCTTACTTTTTTTGCTATTTCACGCGTTCCTTGATTACCGTCTCTCACTGACAGTACCACCCATTTCACTATCACCCAATTCTATTAATATAAATGATCACTTGAAATAATATAAAAAATTCACTGATGAACTTACAGGTAGCCACAAGATCACAGTAAGCTAAACAAGAAGCAACAGGAGGGTCACGTGAGGGTAGGTATCTGGCTTGCCATTGGTTGCATGATGCTATTGCTTTACGTTAAGAATATTGTAACCGGCTTATTAAAATTGTTCATAGTCCAATCAACTTAGTTTAGGAATGAAGCCAGGTACGTAAGAATGGGGAAATTGGTAGCTTGAGATGTGAAAATTTATCACATAAATCAAGCGCTTTCCAACGAGTGGCGAACGATTTCTGTGCGATGAAAACTGCGGAAGTTCCATTCCCCTAGCAACGGCTGGGTTGTGCGTGAAAAACACTGAAATTGTGACACAAATTTTGCGTCACGGAAATTTTTGGTTGACCCCCCAGAGCAAAGACATGTCCATGTCAAAATCTTGTGAAAAGAAGGCACAACATGGTTGGTATACAATTGAGTAGTAGGTACCAATTGGTAAGCAGTAGGAACTAGACATATCCATGATCTTTTGTTTTTCCCATCAAGGGAGAAATTAAAATGCTTGAAATTTTCTCTACAAAATGTACTGATTGAACTATGTTGTGTCCAACATAATTCATAAACATGGAAGTTCCAGTCATGCAGCATGATCGTATGAGCGAATTTTCTCAAATTACCTATCGCACTGTAATAATTATGTTAAATTGTATTGAAATTTGAGAGATTTCAGTAGAAATGAATTGTTAAACCATTTTAATGGCAAAAAACTCATACTAAATAAAATTCAGTGATTCAAAAGGGATTTTGGAATTTTAGGTTTTTTTGCTGTTTTTATAGATTTTTTTCAGCAAATTTTAATGAAATTTAGGTACGTTTCTCAGCATGCTATTGTGCATAAATTTTTTAATATCCTAGGTAATCGTTGATAATTTGGTTTCAACTAAAACTGTGCTGAAAATTATAAATTTAACTGTTTTTGGCCCTTATTAGCCATTTTTAGTGATTTTTTGAGTACATTTCTTGAAATTTGACCAATTTTATGTGCTCAAAAAGTGCTGACTATTCGTCTACTAAACTTGTCCTTTCGTTTGGAAAGCTTGATTTTTAGGCGCAAGAACGGGATTTTTATCTCAATCCTAAGATTCGCTAAAACTCTGCAAAAACAAAAACAAAAAATGTAAAGAAAATACAGCAATTGTTACTATTGCAGGACGTTTGCTGGATATAATTCAAAAAAAGTTTTGTTTCTGTAAATTTGATAGTTTGTAAGAAGTGCTCGCAAATCTTCACGATTTTCAAGAAAATTCAAACAACATTATTGAAAATAGCAGAAAATTCCTACAACAATTGATAAATTTATATCATTTTGCAGAATATTCCTGAGAAAAAAGTTGATTGAATATATAAACCAGGATGTCCAAAACTTTCTGTAGAAAATTGTACTGAAAAAGGTACTTTCCAACTTGAGTTTTACTTACCTAAATGTGCCCGAAAATTTTTAAAAATTGCAAAAAATTGCTAAATGACTAAGTTTGGTGACTATTTCTAGATGCTCGCAGGATATTATTTAGAAAACAAATTTTTTAACCTAAATGTGAAGATAGTTTGTATGTACCGCAGTATAGATCAAAATTTGGAAAAGTAATTAAAAACTGCAAATTAAGCCTAAAGTCGTAAAATATCTATTGTTTAGCCGATTTGAAGAAAATCATCAGTCAACTAGACCGTCCAGAACTTTGAAACAAAAATGTACTGAAAAATGTACTTTCCTACTAGAATTAATATACTTAAATATGCCCAAAAAATCTTTACGAAATTGCTAAATTACTAAGTATGGTAACTATTTCTGGATGCTTGCAGGATATTACTTAGAAGAAGTGTCATTGATGTAAATGTGATGATAGTTTGATAAGTACCGAATTGCTCAAATTTGGAAAAAGTAATTGAAAACTGCAATAAAGGTCTAAAGTCGTAAAATTTAAATTCTTTAGCCGAATATTTCATTGAAATAAAATCATGAACTATAAAATAGAAGGTGAGATTTGAAAAAAGCTATAAAAACTGCAAAAATCTGCAAAGTTTTGGAACAAAGGTTTGCTGGTTGGCAATAGTAGGACGCTTGCTGGATATAATTCAGAAAAAGTTATTTTTCTGTGAATTTGACAGTTTTGAAAATTCGTAGGAACAGAAGTGCTCCCAAATCTTCACGATTTTCACAACATTTCAAAAATTATTATTGAAAATAGCAAAAAATTCCTACAATAATTGGTAAATTAATATTATTGAGCGGAATATTTCTCGGAAATAGTTGATTAAATATAAATTAGAATGTCCAGAACTTTCTGTACAAAATTCTTCTGAAAAATGTACATTCCTACTAGAATTGATGTACTTAAATATGCCCAAAAAATCTTTAAAAAATTTTTAAATGCCTAAGTATGGTAACTATTTCTGGATGCTTGCAGGATATTATTTAGAAGAAGTGTCATTTTCTCAAATTTCGAAAAAGTAATTGAAAACTGCACTAAAGGTCTAAAGTCGTAAAATTTAAATTCTTTAGCCGAATATTTCTGTGAAAAAATCGTGAACTATAAAATTGAAGGTGCGATTTGAAAAAATCTATAAAAACTGCAAAATTCTGAAATTAGCTGGCTGGTTGGCAATAGTAGGACGCTTGCTGGATGTAATTCAGAAAAAGTTGTTTTTCTATGAATTTGGCAGTTTTGAAAATTCGTAGGAACAGAAGTGATCACAAATCTTCACGATTTTCACAAAATTTCAAAAATTATTATTGAAAATAGCTACAAATTCCTACATTATTTGGCAAATTAATATTATTCGGCAGAATATTTCTAGAAAAAAGTTTATTAAATATAAATTAGAATGTCCAGACCTTTCTGTACAAAATTTTACTGAAAAATGTACTTTCCTACGAGAATTAATGTACGTAAATATGCCCAAAAAATCTTTAAGAAATTGTTTAATTACTAAGTATGGTAACTATTTCGTGGTGCTTGTAGGGTATCATTTAGAAGAAGTGTCATTGATGAAAATGTGATGATAGTTTGATTTGAACCAAATTGCTCGAATTTCGAAAAAGTAATTGAAAACTGCTAAAAAGGTCTAAAGTCGTCAAATTTTAATTCTTTAGCCGAACATTTCTATGAAAAAAAATCGTGAACTATAAAATTGAAGGTGCGATTTGAAAAAATCTATAAAAACTATAAAACAGAATAGTAGGACGCTTGCTGGATGTAATTCAGAAAAAGTTGTTTTTCTATGAATTTGGCAGTTTTGAAAATTCGTAGTAAATGAAGTGCTCCCAAATCTTCACGATTTTCACGAAATTTCAAAAACTATTATTGAAAATAGCTAAAAATTCCTACGTTAATTGGTAAATTAATATTATTGAGCAGAATGTTTCTCGAAAAAAAAGTTGATTGAATATAAATTAGAATGTCCAGAACTTTCTGTACAAAATTGTACTCGAAAATTTACTTTCCTACTAGAATTAATGTACTTAAATGTACCCAAAAAATCAATAAAAATGGCAAAAAATGGTTAAATGACTAAGTTTGGTAACTATTTCTGGATGCTTGCAGGATATTATTTAGAAAAAGTGTTTTTGAAGTAAATGTGACGATAGCTTAATGTGTACCAAATTTCGAAAAAGTTATTAAAAACCGCAAAAGAAGGCCTAAAGTCGTAAAATTTTAATTCTTTAGCCGAATATTTCCATGAAGAAAAAAAAATCATCAACTGAGAAATAGAAAATTCAGAACTTTCTACGCAGAATCGTGCTGTTGTACTTAACTTCACTAAGGTGCAATTTTTAAAATGTTATGAAGAATTGCCGAAAATTTTTTTAAAATCCACAAATTGGAAATCACTTAGGGATACCTTCAGGATATTATTTAAAGAACTTTCATTTATTTATTTTATTTGTTTGTTATTATTATTTTTATTTTATTTTATTCATTTATTTATTTTTTTGGCTGAACTTTTACTAGCATGCACAAAATTGCTAACATTTTGTGAATTAGGCGTATATATGTATATATAGTGAACGAAAATTCGCTCATAATAGTCATGCTGCATGACTGGGACGTTTGGTTCCCGCTGGCTTCGGGGCCGTCAGCAGCGCGAAATCGGTCGGCTGGTTGGCAATAGTAGGACGCTTGCTGGATATAATTCAGAAAAAGTTATTTTTCTGTGAATTTGATAGTTTTGAAAATTCGTAGTAAATGAAGTGCTCCCAAATCTTCACGATTTTCACAAAATTTCAAAAACTATTATTGAAAATAGCAAAAAATTCCTACAATATTTGGTAAATTAATATTATTGAGCGGAATATTTCTCGGAAATAGTTGATTAAATATAAATTAGAATGTCCAGAACTTTCTGTACAAAATTCTACTGAAAAATGTACATTCCTACTAGAATTAATGTACTTAAATATGCCCAAAAAATCTTTAAAAAATTTTTAAATGCCTAAGTATGGTAACTATTTCTGAATGCTTGCAAGATATTATTTAGAAGAAGTGTCATTGATGTAAATGTGATGATAGTTTGATATGTACCAAAAAGCTCAAATTTCGAAAAAGTAATTAAAAACTGCAAAAACAGGCCTAAAATCGTAAAATTTAAATTCTTTAGCCGAATATTTCATTGAAATAAAATCATGAACTATAAAATAGAAGGTGAGATTTGAAAAAAGCTATAAAAACTGCAAAAATCTGCAAAGTTTTGGAACAAAGGTTTGCTGCTTGGCAATAGCAGGACGCTTGCTGGATATAATTCAGAAAAAGTTGTTTTTCTGTGAATTTGACAGTTTTGAAAATTCGTAGTAAAAGAAGTGCTCCCAAATCTTCACGATTTTCACAAAATTTCAAAAACTATTATTGAAAATAGCAAAAAATTCATACAATATTTGGTAAATTAATATTATTGAGCGGAATATTTCTCGGAAATAGTTGATTAAATATAAATTAGAATGTTCTTTCTGTACAAAATTCTACTGAAAAATGTACATTCCTACTAGAATTAATGAACTTAAATATGCCCAAAAAATCTTTAAAATCGCTCAAATTTCGAAAAAGTAATTGAAAACTGCTAAAAAGGTCTAAAGTCGTAAAATTTTAATTATTTAGCCTAATATTTCTTTGAAAAAAATCGAGAACTATAAAATAGAAGGTGCGATTTGAAAAACTCTATAAAAACTGCCAAATTCCTAAATTAGTTGGCTGGTTGGCAATAGTAGGACGCTTGCTGGATATAATTCAGAAAAATTTGTTTTTCTGTGAATTTGACAGTTTTGGAAATTGGTAGGAAAAGAAGTGCTCGCAAATCGATTTTCACAAAATTTCAAAAACTATTATTGAAAATGGCAAACAATTCCTACAATAATTGGTAAATTAATATTATTGAGCAGGATATTTCTCGAAAAAAGTTGATTAAATATAAATTAAAATGTACAGAACTTTCTGTACAAAATTTTACTAAGATTTGTACTTTCCGACTTAAATTAAACTTAAATGTGCCCAATAAATCAATAAAAATTTCAAAAAATAGTTAAATGACTAAGTTTGGTAAATATTTCTGGATGCTTGCATTATTTAGAAAAAGTGTTTTTGATGTAAATGAGATGAGCTTAATATGTACCAAATTGCTCAAATTTCGAAAAAGTTATTAAAAACTGCAAAAAAGGCCAAAAGTCGTAAAATTTTAATTCTTTGGTCGATTATTTCTACGAAGAAAAAGAAAATCATCAACTATGAAATAGAAAATTCAGAACTTTCTACGCAAAATCGTGCTGTATGTTGTACTTAACTTCACTAAGGTGCAATTTTAAAAATGTTTTAAAAAATTTTCGAAATTTTTTTTTAAATCCACAAATTGGAAAGCCCTTAGGGATACCTACAGGATATTATTTAAAGAACTTTCATTTATTTATTTATTTTATTTTATTTATTTATTTATTTTTTTTTACTGAACTTTTACTAGCATGCACAAAATTGCTTACATTTTGTGAATTAGGCGTAAATATGTATATATAGTGAACGAAAATTCGCTCATAATAGTCATGCTGCATGACTGGGACGTTTGGTTCCCGCCGGCTTCGGGGCCGTCAGCAGCGCGAAATCAGTCGGCTGGTTGGACGCTTGCTGGATATAATTCAGAAAAAGTTATTTTCTGATTTTGATAGTTTTGAATTTGATAGTTTTGAAAATTCGTAGTAAATGAAGTGCTCCCAAATCTTCACGATTTTCACAAAAATTTTTCTAAACTATTATTGAAAATAGCAAAAAATTCCTACAATATTTGGTAAATTAATATTATTGAGCGGAATATTTCTCGGAAATAGTTTTATTAAATATAAATTAGAATGTCCAGAACTTTCTGTAGAAATTTTCACTGCAAAATGTACTTTCCTACTTGAATTATACTTAAATGTGCCCCAAAAAATCAATAAAATTTTCAAAAAATTGTTAAATGACTAAGTTTGGTAACTATTTCTGGATGCTTGCAGGATATTGCTTAGAAAAAGTGTTTATGATGTAAATGTGATGATAGTTTAATATGTACCAAATGTCGAAAATTAATTTAAAAAACTCAAAAAAGGCCTAAAGTCGCAAAATTTTAATTCTTTAGCCAAATATTTCTATCAAGAAAAAAAAATCATCAACTATGAAAATTCAGAACTTTCTACACAAAATCGTGCTGTTGTACTTAACTTCACTAAGGTGCAACTTTAAAAATGTTATGAAGAATTGCCGAAATTTTTTTTAAAAATCCACAAATCGGAAATCACTTAGGGATATCTACAGGATATTGTTTTAAAGAACTTTCTTTTATTTATTTATTTTATTTGTTTGTTATTATTATTTTTAATTTTATTTTATTTTTATTTATTTTTATTTTTTTTTCAACTGAACTTTTACTAGCATGCACATAATTTGCTTACATTTTGTGAATTAGGGCTTATATATGTATATATAAGTGAACGAAAATTTCGATCATAATAGTCATGCTGCATGACTGGGACGTTTGGTTCCCGCCGGCTTCGGGGCCGTCAGCAGCGCGAAATTGGTCGGCTGGTTGGCAATAGT
>CM061042.1:135587506-135736100 GCA_030762985.1 Adelphocoris suturalis
AATTAATTTTGCAACGAATTTAATTGACCGAGCAAAGAAATTGAGTTCTCCTAAAAATCATAAAGAGGTTGAAAACATGGTCGTGGACGTTCTCCTTATGAACGATTTCCCCCATAAACTTGTATGCGAACTTCTCAAGAAAAGCAAACATTCAATAGCCCCCAATAATAACACCAATGCAATAAATGATACTCGGCCATCAAAATTTTACTCACTTCCCTACGTTGAACACTTATCCCCCTCTCTAAATAAAATTCTAGTAGACAACGAAAGCAACATCAAATTTTCTTATAAAAACCAAAAAACTATCCACAATATTTTCAGTAAAACTAAAGATCCGATCCCAAAAGAAATGAAATCTCATCTTGTATACCAAGTTCCGTGTTCTTGCGGAAAATCATACTATGGAGTTACACATTCTCATCTAAAAACTAGAGTATATAGTCACAAACATAGTGTCGATATTATGCGCAAAAACCCACAGAAAAAAGATCCCACAGTCCTAACCACTCACGCCCGTAGCAAAGACCACATTTTTAATTTTAATGAAACCAAAATTGTAACACATGAAAACAATATATTTAAAAGTAACGTTAAAGAAATGATAGCAATAGAAAGAAATTACCATACAGCAATAAATTCTAAATCCGACATTCAAAATTTAAGTAAATGCTACGCAAATTTAATCCATTTGAACCATAACTAAAGTCAGTCACACCAACCGTTCCCCACCAATTCTCTCTTCAACGGACTCACTCCCAAGCAAAGTCAACCCCGTGCCGAAAATATACCACTTTCAGGTACACTATAGGTACATAAACCCCAGACAATGGGACCGGTAAGCCTTTCACAGCCCAAATCCAACAGCTACCTAAGCATGTCCCTCTCATAGCTCAGTTTCGTGTTAGACATCATTGGGTGAAGGTACTCACTCTAAACTGAAGTGAATTTTCATTTCGTAAATGTTTAGTGAAATTGTGCATTTCATCCTTCAACACAACTCATGTAAGTTTTTTTTTTCACTGTACAACTTTCCACACAATCATGTTACAATTATCATTCCATTATCACATTAATTTACCATTAGACTAAGTTCCCATGTTTGTTATCTCTGTTATAGAGCCCTGAAGAGGTACGAATAAACGTACGAAACGTTGGTAGATTAAACCAGTGTCTTTATCGACCGCACCTCAAAAATCACCCGAAATCTTCGATTTCAATCAACTATATATATATATATATATATATATATATATATATATATATATATGTGTGTGTGTGTGTGTATACATATGAAAAAATTTTAAATTCTAGGATTCGTTTCCGAATGTCTCAAAACGGATTTCAATGAAGAAAATTTTCGAAAATGTTGATTGTAAAATTTTTGGAGCCATTTCAATAGTTTCATTTTCTACGAAAATTTGCTAAAAGGCCTATCTGTCCTTAAATTGGTTTTTTTATTAATCTTCCATTTCTCCCTAGTTATAATTTGAACTGTCCAAATAAGGATAGGATTTTGAACTTCATCACTTCTTCAATTCCAACACTGAGTCTTACACTTGATATACTCCTTTAGTTGTCTTGTCAGAAACCCCTGTCATTTATTGTACAATGAAAACAATATTTTAGGTGCAAAAACAAAGCTAGTGATTTTTTACTGATGAATATACGTTTTTATTTATATATACGTAGATGTATAATTTGTAATTCTTGCTACAGATTTCCTACTTAAAATAAATCATGTGTACCTACTATTAGAACTTCTAGACCAAATCGCAAAAACAATAGTTGCGTTTTGTGTTTCAGAACATTCCGGAAAATAATTATGTATTGCTTAAGGTTGAGGTAGTAGATACTTTGATAATGAAGAGGGAAGAGATCAATCAATTTCTACCGTATATAATATCAGTAGTTGTTGTCGCTCGCTCGGCCAAGGCTCAATTGTAGATCACATATTTCTGATAAATTGTTTCAATATTGTTAGGAATATAGTGCATACCTATACCACACCCAGAGAGGCTCCGTTCTAAATTTCAGCATCACAGAGTTACGTATGTATATTGAAATAACAGGTACAGACTTCACTCTGCTGATTAGATTGAATTCTACTATTTTTAATAGTAGAATCCTAGTGGAATACGCTTTTACCTGGACCTAAAAGTAAGAAATGTCACAAAATATTGTCACGAAAAAGCGAGACTAAAATAGCGGCGTATCTAATTTCTCTGCTAGTCAACCTATTAAGTTGAAATTTGAAATGGAGCGTGTTCCACGTTCTTCCAATGTTTATCCGAAGCTCAAGTTGAAAGCAACAGTGGGTATGGGGGTCCCCCAGCGGGGTCAAGGGGCGGAGCCCCTTGCGAGGCGCACAGCGCCGTTTTTCTTTCAAATCTTCATACTTCTCGAATCACTCCTTAAAATTTCGAATTTTGATAATCCCGTTCTTTGCGAATGCTTATACCCAAAAGTTTCTAAGTCAAGTAGTTGGGGCTGTGCGATGATACTTGAGTGAGTGGAATTTGACCAACATATACTTGATTTATAGGTTGGGACTGTTTCGCTTACTTAATCATATTCATGGAATCTATGTTCCTAGAGAATTTTGTGCAGGGTGATAATGATATGGTTTTGAGTTAGCTCAAAAGCAGTATGAATCTTTCTATCCGGTGGTTTCATTATTGTGGTCGAACTGCTTCTGTATTTATGGTGTATCGGGAATAGCGCACTAAAATTAAAGATATAGAGGTCGTTGTAATTGAAGTTGAGGGAGCTGACTTGAGAACAAATACTTCTGGCCATTTTGTTTTGGCATCTACCACAATGAAGAAATACCGGTTCAGAAAAGGGCCAGCATAATCCATATGGATACGTTGCCAAGGATTCGCCGGAGGTTCCCACTTATGCACAGGGGCCTTAGTTGGGCTTGATTTGACCTCACAGCATGGCTTGCAACTCTTTACAATCTCTTCTATATCCCGATTTATGCCTTTCCAGAAGCAGTAGTTTCTTGCTAAAGCCTTCATCCTTACAATTCCAACATGAGTTGAATGCAGCTCTTCCGAAATCTGGGGTTGGAGTGATTTTGGAACTACAACACGATTTCCTCTGAGTATCACACCATCTCAGAGAGAGAACTCAGGGTCTAGTGTTTCTCCAGATAACAGTTGCTCCAACATTTCACTCAGAGTAGAGTCTTTCTTTGTTTCACGAGCAGGTTGACTGGTTGAAAGCTCTATTTCGAATGATCGAACAGGTTTGAGCCTAAAACGTGATAAGGCAGGTTAGCCAACTTGATATAACTTAATATTGTAAACTTCCGGGAACAAGATTTTCGTATAACAACTTTAAATACATAACAGTATTTATGTTTTATTCACTTCCCTAGTTGTAATACAGTTGTTTATGTATCAAATACTTTGTTCCTCTATCGCCATCTTTCCGAGAGGCGAGAAGAAACCTGTTTCTCGAAGTCTTGCAGGTCTAGTTTGGTGGTAATGAATGATGCAGAATCTCTTTGTTCGCTAGAATAAGTAGATTCTTCCCAAAAGAAGGCATTTACTAACAATTTTCTTACTTTCATCTTTTTTCACTTTCTTTACTAACAATCTTCTTAGATCCATTGTTTGATCTCTAGTGATTCACTCCCTTGAGAGGCATAAATCCATGGAGGAAGGGAAAAGGTGTTTCAGACCGATGATGGTTTTGAATTGAATAGAATGCTCGGGAGTGTAGAAACTGCTCGATAACTCTTGAAGTCGAGGTAGTTTACTAACTTCAGCTAAAAAAAAAAATAAAATAAATAAAATAAAATAAAATAGTATTACAAATTTCGTCCTAAGCACTTCTTGACAGAACATGGAACATGTTCCTTGGGAGAACAGGAGAGAACTTAGCTGATTGGGAAAGAGCCCATCATTTCAATCGCCTCTTAGGGCGGAATCCATAGTCGCTCCTCAACGCTGAGGTCTCCTCAAGGTGGGTTGTTGAGGACAATTTCACCCCATTGGTATTCAGAATCGCAAAGGTAAGGCTGACCACCATATTTGAGCTGAGGGCCTTGAGGTGGGTTGATGTCTCCTTAACCTATTCAGAGTGATGTTACATTCCGAGGCTGGCCTCCAAACTTCCTCGAAAACCCCTATTCATAGACGTTTTTTGAAGGTGAGATGAGAAATTTCTCGACTCCAGAGGGGTTCAAACCCACCTCCAGCCAAGGAAGGTTGAAATAACCCACCTCCCTCGAAATGTTATTTTGTGCTTAGTTTGTTGTAAGTAATTAGTTTGTTCGAGTTATTATTTGTTTGAGATTTGTTGAGAGTTATTAGTTTTTTAATTAGTTCACGATGGAGAGTTTGTTCATTGGTTTATTATTTCCAATAATAAGCCTATGTGATCGTGTAGCAAAAAATTTTTATAACCCCCCCTCAAACTTTGTCACTTTACGTTTCAAGGTGTGTAGAATCCAAATTTGAAATGTCCGTCCGCCGTTCGCCGTCCGGGCCATAAAAGGCCTAAGAATTGACTTAAAAAACCTGTTCTTTCGCACACAGACTCCATTTGGGGTCTAGTTGGTCCTAACGTTTAACCATCCCGATTGCTTTACTCGCATAGATGCTATGGGCCAAAAACGGGCAAAAAAAGGGTCTTTTTCGACGCGCGCACGCCTGGCACGCTTGGCAGGGGGTCACGGTGGGTGGAGAGGGGGGGCGGTGAGCGGGGGGGTGGGGTGGAGTGAGAGGAGGCTCCGGCGCCGCGGCACCTTGTGGTGGGTACGGCGCCGGCGTTCCTTCGAGGCATGAATATGTTTTTTTCAAGGTCATATTTGTGTGTTAATACCAAAGATTTTCCTACGCATATTTAATAACATATCCTCTCGACTTTTCGTACGTACTTAGATAATGATATTATTAAGGCGATAACTATTTGAATAGATAGGAGCTCAAATCTAGAAATATAAACATGCGTATATAGTTATAGAAGTATAGGTTGTGGCAATTCGAAGTAGGACACGCCGAGGAGTCTGGACGGGCCTTATGACGTACGCTAGCCAACTAAAACTACGATCAAACTCAATTGAAAAAATAATAAACCTTTGTGAAATAATTTGCAGCCTTTTTTGAGTGGGACGATTTGGACGACCGACTCGATGATAAAAATGTTGAACTTGTCACGGTTCCCAGAATATACATCCGGGACCAGGAAAACCCAATTGAAAGTTACGTTGTTAGGCAGTTTCGTAGATGATTCAGGTTTCAAAAAGAGACGGTGATGAATTTCCTCGTTACATTAGTTACTGAAAATGGAAGTAGGTCCAATAGAGGACTACCCACCCCACCTCTTCTTCAATTGTTGGTTGCATTGCGATATATTAAAGAACACCTTCACACCTGGCAAACCCACTTTTTCTACAAATCGGTGTTGGCAAAGGAGAAGTGATACATGTTCATCTTGTAAGTAATTCGTGTTTTTCTGTTTGCGAAAATGACATTCTCTTTTGGCTCATTTTAATCAAATACAAATAAACCACAAAAAAAAAAAAAAAACAGAAGATACAACAACCGCGAAAACATGAAACGGTGAACGTGTCATTGTCAACGTTTCAATCAAATAACACCTCACAAATGTCTCATTTTTCTGGCTTCACCAAGGTTGCGTCGAACAATTACCATGGAATTCCGAGCATGGAATCACTAAGTATCGTGATTCACCAAGCATGGAATGCCCAAAATAGTTGGAAGAACCTCATTTTGCTCGCTCTAGACTCCAAGTCTCCTCAAAGCCACCTTAAGAAAAATTAGAGCTGAGGCTGGCCTCGACGCCTGCAACTTTTGACTATGACTTCAGACCTTGGCCTTGGCTTGAGTCAAGAAATTTCCCATCTCAAGGTGCGACTATGGATTCCGCCCTTAATGTCCCTATCGAATTTCAACTCCCAAGTTTCTTTCCAGTCTAAAATAGTGGTTGCAATCAGGTTTACAAAATTAACTGAGAAGGATCACCTGTATGTCATTATTCAGACAACCACGCTGATACCTCTGATTGTTGGCCACACACTGCGCAGTGGTTAAGATAATATGTAAATCCAGTCCAGGCCTGGTAGGAAATACAAGAGCTGACAAGCTGTAGGTATGCATAAACGAGTTTAAATCATATTTCGGTTACCAAAGACGCCTTCGTTGTAAGCCTTAACTACTAAATCACGTTACTAAACCTCGAGGATTGTTTATAGTTCATTGACAACTGCGTATAGCTCAGCTGCTTTGTTTTCGGATTGGCTTAGCCCTAGTTAGGTGGACTTCCAGAATCGTCTATTACAGGTGGACTACGTAAAAATGACGTAGTGTACTAAAACTTCTTGTTTCATGGCCATCTTTTGAGTTTTGAAGAGGGAGAAAAGCACAAAAACTGCAATGATCAAATCTTTATATATTTATTCATTCATAAGAACCATTTTGAACCATATAAAAACATATTAATCACTTTTCCATCACGGTCCTTGAACCATCCCACCATATCATTATAATTAATGACTATTTAAGCAGTCTCTTAGTGAACATTGTACAGTCTTACTTAATAGCCCACGCACTTACTTGAAAAAAGTGAACAATTTGGCGGGATATGTGGGCAATAGTTATAAAAAAACAAATCTTTTTTGGTGCTGCGAAAATTGGCTTAGCACAATCACAGTAGTTTCTAGTCAACTTTTCGCTGTTGACAGACATTTCTCATACTAATTCGCTAAATACAGCCTCAGTAACAATATGGAACTAAAATAGGTAATTTTTCTTCAAAAGGGAAAACGATGGGTAAAAACAGTAAACAAGTATTTTGGTAAGTAAAAGGAAGGTAGGAAACATCAGTAATTTTAGCACTGAATGCACTTTTTTTTTTCTTTTTTTTTTTTTTTTTTTTGTGTGCTGCCCGCAAATTGGCTTTCCACAATCGCAATAGTTTGTGGTCATTCGTCTTATTGCTGAAGGACAGAACGCACAGTATTTTCTTGGGCCCTTGGGAGTGGGTCTCAGGTCTGAATTGGGCGAATCAGGAAGTCCCAGAGCATGTTTGATGAATGATTTTACTGTCAACCTCATAGTAGGAATGGACATTCTTATCTCTTGCCAAGGCCTTGCCAATTGCTTGTGCAATTCAATCATGAAATTCAATCTTGAAGGAGGCTTATCATTGCCACCATTCCTCGTGAAGAAATTATGTGTGTGAATGACTGAGGCATTCACGCAACCAATATTCACCATATTATAGAAAAAGCACATAGGCCATCTTTTAGTCTTTCTTCCACAGTTCATGTTGGCACACATGCGATCAAGAACATCTACTCCACTTTTGGTCTGATTGTAGCACTCTGAATCAGGGTGAGACTCTTCTATTACATGACGGATTTCGTTATCAGTCAAGCCTTTGGAGGTTTCTGGTATAGAGTCCATATTATAATCAATTCTGAAAAAAGAAAAAAAAAATAAAAAAAAACGAATTTGCCAATTACTATTCACTAGAGAATGTCTTTATTGGTGGACACACACCAAAATGACGTACTAAAAAAGGCTCTAAAAGGTGGACACACGCCAAAATAACGTACTGAAAAAGGCATTCGCAGGTGGACACACGTCAAAATAACGTACTGAAAAAAGCATTCACAGGTGGACACACGTAAAAAAGACGTAGTCACATTTACATGAATTGGTGGTCTACGCTTACCTGACGTGTTGATCCTCAAAACATGCCTTCCTGGGAGAGCTGGGAGTGAACAGCACACCTTCACTCCACCAGTATCCCTGCACAACCAGTCTCCTGAGGCACTTCTAGATGGAGCGGTCTGTAGAGCAAGAGGGGAGGGAGGGGTAAGCACAAACTTCCCCACCACACGTAAAACTGGCGTAGTCCACCTAACTAGGCTTAGGCAGCGTAAGATTTTAGCATAAATTGAGATCTTTCCAACTACGGCGAACGATTTTTCACTGGGCCAGACCGGAGTTGGGCGTAATTGTAATCATAATTACATTTCGTCTATTCTTTCCCTGAATTTCCTACCAGTTTGACCAGAATACTCATGGCAGTAAGAACATTTTAATTGAATCCCAAACTAAAGATTTAAGACTATTTTTATTTTTAAACCCCATTATGTAACCCTTTGTTCATAGAATTGCACCTACTTTATCAGAAACGTTCCCTAAATAAGGTATACTTATGGATAAGTATACCTTATTTAATGGTGTTTTCCTTCCAAAGTTACATCTTCCCTAGCCAAATTAAAGACTTTGTCCTTATTATTCTTCCTCAAAACCTTATCCCATATACTATTCATTGTCCATTTCTTGCTGCTGTTTTTAATAATTGACTTTTCTCTTGATAACTTACCTATTTGTAATCCAAATTCATTGTTACTTCATTTTGATTTTTCAGTTTCCACGATACTCATCTCAGAGCCTTCAATAATCGGCTGAAATCTCCACCGTCCCCTCATCAAACCCTATGTGGTCTCTATATTTACATTTGAATGAGTACATTTTAAATCTTTCTATCTCAGACAATACTTCCTAAACTCATAGCAGAATTTACCGTTTTTGCCAAAGATCAAAGAGAATTGACATAAGTGCTCAAAACTAGTTAGGTTTTAAGGAACAAAATATTGAGTAAGGATAAAAAACTTAGGTGTTGAATGCGCGCTTTAAATGCTATAGTAGAGCAGAGAGGTTCGTAACTCGATGTAGAGAATCACTTTCAACCTCAGCCAAGTCAGCAATTTTATAAATATTTATTTAACAATTTATTGATAAGGTTTATAGTCTTGTATTCAAACTATAGAAAGTATAAATAGTGCATCGTGGTAGACTTTTGTCACATTGTAGCGCAATATGCACATTCTCTTTGATCAAACTGTGTCTTCCTCTTTAGTATAGTAAAAGTTTATTGCTTTTTGCTGTTAACTTTCTAGTAATCAAGGTTTTCTGTTTTGTTTTCTATTCAATGTTGCTGCTCGTCTTGCTTGGTTGTATTTCGACAGATTCACAGAATACTGTTGGGTTCACAAATCAAACTTTCCCGATGTAGTATGTACATGTACAGCTAGCTAACCAGCCGATGAAGGGTAAATGGTTGTTTTCCTGGTCGAACAGCCTTTCATATACCTACCCTTTAAATCGGTGAATATTTTGAATTATTTTATTACAGTCTTACCAGATGTATTTTGGAAAAGATGTATTTTTAGTGATTCTTTATGAACAAATTAGGTACCTACATACAGGGTGTCCCAAAAGTAACCACCCCCCCCCCCCAACCCCCCACTTTTTTCCCTCAAATTTCGAGATATCGAAGTGAAACTTGGTGAGCGTTTTTGGGGTGCCTGATACTAAGTTTTAAGCAAATAAAGTTCCAGTCATACAGCATGATCGTATGAGCGAATTTTCATAAATTATCTATCGTATTATAACATGTTGAAATGTAAGGAAATTTGAGCAATTTCAGGTGAAATTAATTTTTAAAACCAATTTTATGGCAAAAAAACTCGTACTAAATAAAATTTGATGATTTAAAAATCACCAATTTAGTCCATTTTGTTCGAATTTAAGAACGGATATTTACTTGGACGTTAGGTACATCCTGTCTAAGTGGAGTATAAGTGGTGAGGTATAAAACTCAAATGATTTGTTGTATAAATGTTGGGTACCTATATAAATTGTTGTATATTGATTTGTTGTGTATATTAATATAGTACCATTTGTTTAACATTTTCTAATGGTAAACCAAAACATCCATTTCTTAAATAGCTCCTTTAGTTTTATAATGGATGGCAATGGGTTACAGGAAATCACATGTGATTGTTGTGACACAACTCGGTAAAAATTGACTATTTTTAGCTATTAACATGTATCATGTTTTAGCCCTGGGGTCCTAGCAATTTTTGCGAGTCAATTTTTTTCCGCGCACGAAACATATAGTGTTACAGTGATTTCCGCCTACAACCGAGTCGTTGCTAGGGAAATGGTACCTACTTCGTCGTTTTTCATCCCACAAAATTCGTTGACCATTCGTTCGAAAGCTCTCGATTTATCCAACAATATTATGTTAACTACTGCGAAGTGCGTGTCCAACAAACTGAGTTATGAGCATGGTTATATAAATAATTGTTTACACACAGTTCATAGAATTTCGAATCAATATCGAGGAGAAAACATGATACATGGTTGAAATTTTTGGTTCTAGAACATAAATAAGTTCAAACAAACACAGAACAAGGATTTTGAATGAAACTCCGTGTTTATTAACTAATTAATTATTCTGGACGTCTTAGACGCTAACGTTTACGATATTCACATTATGATTTTCGGCCTCCCATCACTTAGCAACGCTCAAGTTGAATTTTACTGTATGCAAAATAAATGTTAACTATTAATTTTATTGCTCAAATTCGTCATATTGTCTGAAAAAAATTGTTAACTATCAATTTTATTGCTGAAAAATTTGTTCTGAATAACATTCTATTATTTAAACAAAGATATTAGATTTCTAGAATTTTTTACATTTTTATCGATTTTGTAGTATATTTTAATGAAATTTAATTACAATTTTGAGCATAGGTTTGAGCTTTAATTTTTAAATTACCAACTTCATAGTTGATAAACTTAATTTGAGTAATATTCTGCTAAAAAAAAAAAAAAATAAAATAAAAACACCGATGTTTAGCCTTTTAGCGAATTTTCTTAGAAAATGAAGCTATTGCAATGGCTCCAAAAATTTTAAAATAAAAATTTTCAAAAATTTTCTTCATCGAAATCTGTTTTGAGGCATTCTGAAATGATTCCTGGATTTTAACACTTTTTTATATGTATATATATATATATATGTATACATATATGTATGTGTCATTCCAGACGATAACTCTCGATAGAATTGAGATAAAAACTTCGTTCTTTCGCCAAAAAATCAAGCATTTCAAAAGAAAGGATGAGTTCGTTGGACAACAATTTTTGAGCACATTAAATTGGTCAAATTTCGAAAAATGTACCCAAAAAATCACTAAAAATGGCTAAAAACGGCCAAAAATTGTTGAATTTCTATTTTTTTGCAGAATTTTAGTCAAAACTAAATTTTCAACGATTAACTAGGACATCAAAAGTTTTTGCTCAAAATTATGATGAAAAACGTACTTAAATGTCATTAAAATTTGCTAAAATATCTATAAAAAAGTCCAGTCATGCAGCATGACCCCATGAGCGAATTTTTGAAGAAATCTTCGACATTTCAGTCGCTATTTACAACTAGCGAACGGCATTATTTCGATTTTTGACTGATTTTTCAACTTTGAAATTTTTGAAAACTTGATACATATTCTTATAGGACATTTTACGCTGATTCCGAATATACCACATGTTAGTATGCTGAAAAAATTATTTCGCACAACAAATCGCAAAAAACAGGCTATTTTGAAATTTTTGACTACATTTTTGAAAATTTCAACCCGAAGATGTAATCCGATCATGCTGGCCAACGAACTTGAACTTTCGTTTTGTGTCCTTAACATTTTAAAATTTGTTTGAAGTTTCTAGCACAATTCTACGGACAGTTATCGTCTGGAATGACACATACATACATACATACATACATACATACATACATATATACATATATACATATATACATATATACATACATACATACATAAAAAAATGCGTTAAACTTCAGAATATGATTCAGAATAGCCTGAAACGGATTTCTGCATAAAATGTTTTCAAAAATTCACATTCTACAAATTTTGAGGCGAGAGCAATAGCTTAATTTTCTTCAAAAATTCGCTAAAAGTCCAGTCATGCAGCATGACCCCATGAGCGAATTTTTGGAGGAATCTTCGACATTTCAGTCGCTATTGATCGTGTAGAGAAATTTTAGTTTATGATTTTGATAGACAAACATGGAATCAAATTATTAAAAATAATTAGGAGGTACTCATACTTT
Organism: Adelphocoris suturalis; assembly: GCA_030762985.1. Taxonomy (NCBI): domain Eukaryota; kingdom Metazoa; phylum Arthropoda; class Insecta; order Hemiptera; family Miridae; genus Adelphocoris; species Adelphocoris suturalis. Next base: position 135,599,474 of record CM061042.1, read on the forward strand.
ATTATTATTAAACTAATCTTGTAGATTTAAAGACAAATGTAGGTAAATATTCATAGATTTCGATGTCCAATGTGGTCAGTATTGAAGGCAGTTGAAAACTTAACAGTATCCTATCATAACATCATCAAATTTTGACATAAAGTTGGTTAAAATTGGTATAAAATTGGTTATACAGGGATAATTCCATAAGAGTAGTTCAATCTGAATTTGGACAATGTTGTTGGACAAAGATTACCGATTTTTACAACTAGCGAACGGCATTATTTCGATTTTTGACTGATTTTTCAACTTTGAAATTTTTGAAAACTTGATACATATTCTTATAGGAAATTTTACGCTGATTCCGAATATACCACATGTTAGTATGCTGAAAAAATTATTTCGCACAACAAATCGCAAAAAACAGGCTATTTTGAAATTTTTGACTACATTTTTGAAAATTTCAACCCGAAGATGTAATCCGATCATGCTGGCCAACGAACTTGAACTTTCGTTTTGTGTCCTTAACATTTTAAAATTTGTTTGAAGTTTCTATCACAATTCTACGGGCAGTTATCGTCTGGAATGACACATACATACATACATACATACATACATACATACATACATACATACATACATACATATATACATACATATATACATACATACATACATACATAAAAAAATGCGTTAAACTTCAGAATATGATTCAGAATAGCCTGAAACGGATTTCTGCATAAATTTTTTTCAAAAATTCACATTCTACAAATTTTGAGGCGAGAGCAATAGCTTAATTTTCTTCAAAAATTCGCTAAAACTGCAACAAAATTTAAAAATCAAAAAACCCTTTTGAATCAGTGGAATTTTATTTAGAATAAGTTTTTTGCCATAAAATTGGTTTTTAACCATTTCTGTCAACTAAAATTGCTCCAATTTCAATGCAATTTAACATACTATAGTACGATATATAGTTTATGAAAATTCGCTCATACGATCATGCTGCATGACTGGAACTTTTTTGTCATGTTTTGTGATTTTTTTTTAGTACATTTTTGAAATTTGACCAATTTAATGTGCTCAAAAAGTGTTGTCCAACGAACTCATCCTTTCTTTTGAAATGCTTGATTTTTTGGCGAAAGAACGAAGTTTTTATCTCAATTCTATCGAGTGTTATCGTCTGGAATGACACATACATATATATATATATATATATATATATATATATATATATATATACATATGAAGAAGCGCTAAAATCCAGGAATCATTTCAGAAAGCCTCAAAACAGATTTCGATGAAAATTTTTGCCGAGTGACACCTCATTTTGAAGGTATTTTAGTGCTGAACACGAAGGTGAAACTAGAATTGCCTATCTATATTTAGAAAAAATCGCGCTTCCCTGGTTCATCAGGTCTGACCCAGACACTAGGTACAGAAAATATCCCGCTGTGCGCGCCCCTGCCGACCTGAATTCGAACTAGCGTCAACTGACAATGGAAATAGAGACTTTTTAGTGTTTGACGACTAGGAAACCATGCCATGGTCATCGAGCTGAGGCTGGATGCTAACACTTCCATGACGAATTACTTCAAGACTACCGGCTGTTGAAATCACGTTTAGCGAGACTTCACCATTGATGAGTCGTTGGAATTGTTGGTTATTCGAATGAAACGTTTACTCCTACCAATATTCCTACTGTATTCTGTGACTCCTACCTACTTTACCCTGTGGAAAAGTTTTGATTGTTGACTGTTGACCGTATCTATTATTTCTTAACTGTGGGGTCCTTCGAGTAGCATACAACTCCAAATATCGGTCCATTGCATCATCCATCTCGTTTTCATCTACGACACTTTCATTGTAAAGGCGAACGAAAAATTCGAGTTCATTCATAATTAAAACAACAGAATACAGTACCTACACTAAGTGATTAAAACGCATCTAGACTGAAATAACAACGAGTAGGTAAACTGGGTTATAAATGAGTAAGATTATGTAACGTCCCATTCGTCACGAAAAGACCCCGGGGGAAACCGATTTCGCACGGTACGTCACACCGGCTACTTAACGCACTGTACCTGTACCTCACGCATGCGCAGTCTGCATTTTTCTCTAGACTACGTCGTCCGAACTGTACCAAAAACTCCCTTATAGGTAGCTGAGTTATGTGATTATTCAACGGTTGCTAGAGTGGAGATTGGTAGAGTGGAGATTGTGTCAGACTCTAAACTCTAAAGTTCGATTTCTGAAGTTCATTTTGCATTCCAATTCAACCTCCGATACAATTTTTAAACGACATCAATATAAATGTTTTAAATCATATTTTAAAATGAAATTTTGATCTATTAGTCTAACTAAAGCAATAATTCATCGATATTATATTTGTCATAATTTACTAATAATTTTATATCATGACTGTGATGATCCTTCCTGCTTCAGATACCTATACCTGATTATAAATTATCGTTTCCGGTTCCGGATGTTACTTTTCCCCACTGCATCCAATTATATATATATATATATATATATATATATATATATATATATATATATATATATATATATATATATATATATATAGGGGGCCCCCGGAAACTGTTTGCCTAGGGCCCCGAAAAACCTAGGGACGGCCTTGATGTTGTGTACCCAACGTCAAGTCAGGTCTAATCCGAGAACGGAATAAGATATAATTCTGGTTTCGCAATCGCGTTCAGCACTAAAAAAAAATGTTCAAAATAAGGTGTCACTTGGGAAAAAATGGATTTTTTTAATATACATTTGTTAAGTAACCAATATTTTTTCCCCCTAATTGTTATTTGCTTAAAACTTAGTGCCAGGCACCCCAATAACGCTACCCAAGTTTCACTTCGTTATCTCAAATATTGTGGAAAAAAGTGGGGGGGATTACTTTTTTGACGCTGCATAGTAATCATAACAATGAAAGGTGAGAAAATTTGTCATGATTGGTTGAAAATATCTTTTGATAGCTGCCTTAGCTGTTTGATGACAGTATTCATTGTGTGGCATCAACCTGTCATCATACGCTGTTTGATGGCATATATCTCTGGCAAATATCTCAAATATTGTGGACAAAAGTGTGGGGGGGATTACTTTTCGGACACCCTGCATAAAAAACACATAACAATGAAAGGTAAGAAAATTTGTCATGATTGGTTGGAAATATCTTTTGATAGTTGCCATAGCTGTTTGACAGTATTCATTGTGTGGCATCAACTTGTCATCATACTGTAAGTTTCAAATGTTGACCATTCTAAATACCTAAGACAAAACAGTGAAAACCCTACTAATGGTCATCTCCAACATCATGGTATTTTTACAGCATTTGGGCAATTAACCTGACGAGCCCGTGTGAGGTGCAGAGTACACTCACAGACCGTCTGAACAGGTGCCAAAACAATTGCTGGATCCCACCTATTTTGACATGCTGACATTCAGTAGACAGGTAATATATGGATCACCACATCTAACATTATCCCCCAATCGTGACCAAACCTGAAATAGTACTTTCTACCTTAGTTTTTCTAATGCATACAATTAGTTTAGGTTAGGTTTAGGTTTAGGTTAGGTTTTACACAAACATCCAAAAAGAAAAGTTTTCATCCGGTCACAAATTGTTCGTTACACCCCTCAGAAGATGTGGTAAGAAGTAGGTGTTTCTCCGTCAGGTTTAGGAGAGCGAGTGAGTGGGAGGAAGAGGAGAGTTAGGCTGAAGAAAAGTAAATTTTTCGAGACTAAAGCTTCGTTTCTCAGTGCGCGTTCTGACAGTTCGTGAACTCATCAGAACTGGGACGGGAAATCCCAGGGCGTTCCGGAACTTGTGGAACCGCGTTCTGCACTGCGAACGATTTCAGAACTTGGAAGTGGAATAACCTGAGTTGTTGTTTGTACCCTCCCTCAACTCGTGTCACCTTCTGGTACTCCTTTTCAGTATATTTTTAGTTCCCACGAATATATTGCTTACTATGCCCGTGAATATTACTTAACTATTACTCCATGGCAATTTAAGAAAAAAAAAAAAAAAAAAAAACCACGATGACTGAGGAGTATACTCGAAAAAAGTTGAGTTTCGTGGATGTAAACGAGATCCAACTGTAGGCCTGTCGGCCTACAGCAGAATCAGGGAACGAGCGGCAGGAGGAGGCAGCTGGGGTGGGCGCCGGCAGTGGGCCTTCCCCTCACTACGTCACTGGCCCCCTCCACGGCGGTTCCGTATAAAGGAGCCATGCGGACCTCTCCTCCCCCCCAGTCTACCATTGACAGTTGCTCAAGTTTATTGTTTCACCCAATTGTGGTAACGCGATCGTGACAAACCGTAACAGTGCCGAGTGTTGTACTAAATTCAGTCATCGAAATATCGATACAATAACGGGACATCGCGCAAATCGTGACAACAGCCGTGACGGTACCAAACCCCTTGGCCATTTGGACATTCCTGTGAACCCAGTCAGCAGTTTCGATACGGTATTGTGCCCGCCATCATTCATACCATGTCACAATTATTTGATTAACCAGGGTCTTCAACCCTTTCTGGTGATTGAATATCTCATGCCCTTCAGGTACGAATTTCGAGTGTACTGATCCGTACTTAGAATTTGACTTGCCTACAACCATATATTTACTACTTTTACATTCCTTAATTGTTGTATTAACTCTTCATGTTTCTGTTCTATGCTTTCATTATATTGAATCTATGTGAGTAAATGGTGTTGTGCTTTATTATACCTGCATAGGTACCTAGTTCTGAGGTTTCACTTCTGGCCTAACTGCCATTGATAAATCATTAGTATTTCTTTTGAGCGCCGAAGAGCAGTCCTTATTGATTATTTAAAGATTAAACTATTCTTTTGGTTGGATTATTCAGTTACCTTCCCAGTAGGAGCTTACACAACTATAACTTCAATATCGTCCTAATCATTTAAAAACCAAACACCATTGTCGAAACTATCGCTTTTCGAACTTGACGAGCTAGTTGACGTATAGAGACTAAAGTATGAAAAAGAAGAGAGTTGTTTACTCCACGAGATCCAAAAAATTGTGAAATGCGCATGCGTTGACTACGTCCTTGAATTTGAGTTCTGATAGGTAGTTTAAAAAAAAACGGTGACTGTCAGAAACGTTTGGAACTGGGTTCCCAAAACACTGCGAACGCCGAACTCCGCATTCTTGGCGTTCCAGAACTGTGTGTTCTGGCACTGCGAACGACAAAATTCGACTGCGCTTGCCCAGAACCGTTCCAAACTGGCAGAACGCACCCTGAGAACGAAGCATAAATCGAATACCATGGGTACTACCGCAAAGATTGCTCTATTCAAAGTTGAAGGTCTATTAGCAAATTCCCCAAGAGTTTTTGTAGGCTCGAGAAATTTTAAAATCAAAATTTTTTAAAAATTTCTTCATTGAAATCCGTTTTGAGGCATTCTGAAACGTTTCCTGAAGTGTTTGCGCTTATTCATACGTATATATTCAAGCTTCCCAAACGAACGGATGAGTTCGTTGGCCATCAAATATAAATTAGAGCATTAAAAAATGTATGTTCAAAATTATGCTGATAATTATTGTACTTGAATTTCATTAAAATTTGCTGTACAATCGATGAGAACTTCCCAAAGAGTGAAAAGTCCAAAAGTTCTTTTTGAATAGCAGATTACTAATTAGAATGGGTACGTTTTTTGCCAAAAAAAAAAAAATATATATATATTGGTTAACATTTTCTTTGCACTTAAAAAGCTTAATTTTTCAAACAATTTAACGAAATATTATTATGAGAATTTTTCTGAAGAAGGGGGTTTTGGAAAAGTTTGTATGAGGCTGTTGGCTGTTTTAGCTTCTTGGTTTAGAAGTTCTTCCGACCTTCCCTCTAAACGCAGAACTTCTTGTTTGGCCACTCTGTCAGTAGGAGAGTGGCTGCCCCATCCTCCAAGCCCAGGCTTCTTAGTGCCTTCCTTGTTCCCCTGAGCCAAAGGTTCACTGCTCGGATGATGGAGAACTGGGTCTTCACCCTCACCCAAGAACAAATTTGTGAATATGGGCGAGACAACTTGTCCGCAAGGACACCCTCCATCCTCTTCAAAAACCTATCATATTCTTGATGGAGAGCTCCGTCACGTGAACATATCAGAGGCATGAAGGATCCTCTAAGGTCTTCAGCTGCTCGATTATACTTTGTATGCTTGGTGTGAGCTACGTTTTGCGATATAGTAGGTCATTCTTGGGATGAGTAAGAGACGGCGTCAGCATTTATGATGCGAGTATCAAAAAACGCCGGTCTCTTGCTGTCCCACACACCATGCATTTTTATGTCCACAACTAGAGCTGGCATCCCTTCGTCATTGTCGCGTAGAACTGGCTCGATCGTGACGCCGCCCCATGCAAGGTTAGCCATGAGGGCACATTCATCAATGACATTTTCGTGACCTCGTTTTACTAAACCTCCCTTTTTACAATTAAGGGCATGATTAACGTCCATTGACCCTCCACATCCATCGCAGGAGACTGGCAAGTCATAAAGCTCAAACCCGTACCGCACTGACAGTGCATCATGAAACTGTGATTTGGACGAATCAAAGTTATCTGCGGACAGTGGTATAACTGTGAGCCATTGGAAAGCATCTCTGGATCTTCGGATGGCACACTGGTGTTTTGGAGGTAGCTCGTTGATAACTTCTTCCCCTCTGACCGCATCTGTTGCCTTTCGCAAAGATCTATCTTCATTGAGGACTGGCCTGACTTGTTCACAGTGCCTGTGCGTGTCTAGCTCTGAACCTCCTTTTATGCATTCAACTAAAAGGCTTCTGGCTTTTCTGGAGATGGGAAAGTCATTTAATCCAGACCTCACTGGGTTGTTTACAGCAAGGCCCCCCACTTTGGCTGGTAGCTCTACCAGGTAATCATTTAACAAAATATGATAACCTAACAAAATTCCCTCATACGATTGTGCTGCATGACTGAAACTTAGATTTTGAATATACAATCCACTAGCAACTTTTTTGCAAAATACAAAGGTTTTGAGATTTATGGAGGTTTCAATTTGAGAATCCCGCCTATGTATCTATACAAGGTGTCCCCAAAAAACGCCCCCTCCCCCCCTGCTAAAATCGTTAACAATGGGTCAAAAAACTAAATTGTTTTTCCAATCTTGAAGTTTTTTCGTTAGGATCTCAAAAATGTCAAAATTGTACATTGCGCACTAGAGCAAACGTGCGCAATTGACATCAACTTCGTTATTTTGAATGGGAACCACCATTTTTAATTGCAGATTTGAATTCTACGGGAAATTTCATGAAGAAATTACCGACGTGGTTGGTCGTATAGCTGTAGGTTTTTGAACACCCCTCAAACTTGGTTATTTTACGTTTCAAGTCGCGTAGAAACCGAAACTGAAGTCCGCCTTCACTGTCCAGCTTTACTAGCCTTCGAATCGATCGAAAAAATCCGTGTGTCAGGTAAAAACCTGGTTCATTGCCATAGAGATAAATACTTTTTCATACTTGTTGTTCACACCCAACGGCAAACCCAAAAACATAAAGTTCGTTACGACTAATGATCTATATGTGCAACTAAACCGCGGTGTTCCACACTTGAGGCTTACTATCTTTGCGTTAATTCATACTCTGTTTACGAATTGAAAACTAAAAATGAGAAATTAGCCCGTATTTGTTCTAAAACTAACATGAAATTCGAATTCAGGATTGAAAATTGGCGTTTCATATCGAAATTGATTAGTCAACCAGTGGACAACAAGACAGCTGGGGGGAAAATATCGCGTTGCCCAACCACCGTTAACGTGACATCAAAATTAAAGCAATTGTCTGTGCCCCCGATTCCATTTGGGTTAGCATCTTCATTTGCCCCCTCAAGATACGGTAACGGGTGTGACAGAGTTCCCGTCATAGAGTTCCCGTCGGGATCCCAGAGAAAGCGCTGCCGTCGCGCCGTTGGTGAACAGCGGGCGTCACACGCCTTTTCTCGTGTTTTTGAGAAGCTGAGTTTGGTGTTGGACAGGTGATCCAGATCCTAAAAAAATCAATTTACTCTGAACTTGGCTCATTAATGCTATTAGTAGGAGTGGTATCTCTCTGACGGGATACTGTCAACCTCTTCTACCTCTTTGTCGATGATTTAGGCCCCCATTGCACCTCTGGGGGGGTACCTAGATCCTTGATATGGTAGCAGAGCGCGGTTAGGATTATGGACGGCTAACGCCTAGTAATCCAATCCACTATTTTTTGGGGCGTTAATGTTTCAGAAGAAACATGGCCCGGGGTTCCAGAAGGAATTCCCATTATCACCCTTTGGTATATAAATAATTTCATTGGTCTTTGACTTATAATTTCAATTTCATACCTATGGTATACCTGGCCTTTGCCATTTTTATTATATATTCTTTATACCCAGGCTTGGTTCCCAATTATTCAATTTCCAGGGCTAATACCCAATTTAAGTCCCCAATGTTGGGCATATTAATTTATATCTCTCTTATTTTCCTTAAGGTATAAGTCTCCATAGTTGAGCCACCGTTTTGTCCCGATTGTTCCAATCTTTGATTGGGGGTTAATTACCTAATGAATACTTCATATGAAGATTCATTGACAATCCATCCTGTTTTAATTTCTCTTTTCCCATCCTCAATCGCCAATGCAGCTATTTATTAATGAGCATCAGCTCTCTGCCAGAAACTATTCCACCTAGTTAACATACTTGATCTTCGATCAAGTATGTCTTTAAGTGGGGGAGTGTGACAGAGTTCCCGTCATAGAGTTCCCGTCGGGATCCCAGAGAAAGCGCTGCCGTCGCGCCGTTGGTGAACAGCGGGCGTCACACGCCTTCCTCGTGTTCTTGAGAAGCTGAGTTTGGTGTTGGATGGGTGATCCAGATCCTGGAAAAACCAATCTACTCCGAACATGGCTCATTAATGCTATTAGTAGGAGTGGTATCTCTCTGACAGGATACTGTCAACCTCCTCTACCTCTTTGTTGAGGATTTAGGCCCCCACTGCACCTCTGGGGGGGTACCTAGATCCCTGATACTGGTGACGTGAGTTAGCCAAAAATTCTCAATTATCTGTTGAAGACGTCTAGACTTTTGCTTGTTTGAAATGTTTTCCAATTATTAGAATTGAAATATTATTAGAATATTCTAATATTATTAGAATAGAAATTATTAAGAAATCCCTGTTCTTTATATTGAATTCCACTTTTAATGATTATAGGCGAGTTAAGGGATCATACGTCTTTTTTTTTTTTCTTTCTTTTTTTTCGCTAAGGCATTGGGTGATTGGATAATTTTTTTAACTCTTCTTCCCCCTGCTTGGCTTGCTCAGCTGTGTTCATTTCTTTTTTTCCTGTTATGTTCGAGATGAAGGTCCCAAACCTATTGCCATCGCTGCTCCATCACGAAAGCCTATCAGGTCCTCTGCTGTTCTCCACTTCCTCTTAGTTCCTCTTATGCAAATGGATGTTGCAAGCAAAATGGCAAAGGAAACCTGCGCTCGTAACTACCCGGTAACATGACTTTGCGGTTTAGACTATTTGTCTGCTAACCGCTCCGCCATCAACTTGAGACAGTTTACCATTTGAGGAGCGAATATTGCGTCTGTCGTGTAAACCATTATGGTGAAGAAGGACCGTCTTTGTATACATGAGTCATTGTATTTCCCTTTTCTTCCTCTGCAGACTTCAGTAATGCTGAGACTGGACGGAAAATATGAGAGGGCGCATCAGTGTCATTGACACCAATATCAAAGATGGCTTCACTCTGCCTTTCCAATGCACGCCAGATCGCCCCTGAGCCCTGCTGAGGTATTGGAACAGGTATCCATGTTCATTTACTTGGCCAGCCTCTGAGCCTCCGTCTCGTCAAGAAAAAGTTAATTATGATAATTTACCTACTTAGTTAGCTTGAATTATAATTATCAGTGTCGAGTAACACTTAAACGCCTGGGATTTCGTACCACGTCCTTTTTGAAGGGTAACAAACAGTTTGTAACCGGAATAAAACGTTCTTTTATGTTTGTTTGGTCGAGTTTCTTCTTAATTTTGTACACTCTCCCTGTATGACGAGCCGTAACCAACAAAATACTTTATATAATACATTTTAACACAATACGTTGCTTTCGTTACCATCGTTTGTATAACTGTACAAAAATGTATATATTCAATTCGAGCGAATATTATATTTTTAAATCGTTAATTGGCTAATTTTGAAATATTTAACTATGATATTGTATACATGTTGTAAAAGGACAATATTTATTCAAGTATAATATTGCACCTAATATCTCAAATATTGCCTTTTGTAGATGTAGTGCAAGAGGAAAAGAGTGGTAACAAGATAAGCTATCATTCATTCTGCAGCTGAGCGATTTTTTATAATATAATAAAAATGTTATTTGTGAATCCAAATTTCGTTTTTCGTATCTACTGACACTCGATGCCATGTATATATTGTATGTAGCTCCTTACATAACAGTTTAACTACATTCTTAATCACGTGGTCTTCCAAGTCAAGATATCGTCCAACGTTATTCAATTGATTGATTGTTGGAGAAAAAAAATCATTTATAATCATTTCAAACCTCTTGCACTGCCTCAAGCTCAAAAGGGAACGCGTCGCTAAGCATGAAAGAAGGAATTGCATAATGACATGCTCATATTAGATATTCTAATAATTGTAGTACCTACAGCATTTAGTGCTCGATTAAATAGCATCAGCGTTTAAATTATGTAATTACGTTTGACCAAATCTATGATTGTAATTGCCTTACTCGAAATCAATGTCTAAAATCAAAATGTGAACAATACATGTGTAATCCTTATCAAATTAATCAGTTCTCAACTTCGCAGACCAGTTGAAAATGACAAGCCACCATACTTATTTTGAGTTTTGTGGAGGCAAAATGTTTGTTATTGTCAAATCATTAATACAATATGATGTGTTTTCCAATACGGTACGTAATAATGGTAAATTATTGACTATGTTAATCATCGTATGTAAAAAAATTATTTTCAAAAGTGTTCAATAGCGTTCAACCATGTTCTTATTATAAGTGGCAAGATTATGTCCTTACTTATACCTAAGCAAATGACAAGAAAAATTTATGTTGAATGAAAACAATGGTGATTCACTTCGCAATTTACGAATAAACTGGTGAAATAATTTATTCTCTAATTGCAATAAAATCCATGTTATCTATCTACATGAAGAACTTGATGCATTTTATAAGAATGATGAAATTGTTTGAAATTAATCATTTCGTATCATTTGAAATGTGTAAACTTATTGGCTGGTAAGAATATAAAATATGAACTTTTGTAAATTTGAATATTTTCATAGATTATTTCCTTACCAATTAGTTATCTCAAAACTTTTTGCTGCGCTTACATACAATATTAATGATAATAAGCTTGGACATTATTGAATTTTGATTGAAATGGCAATCTAGATATCATGGAAGAGGATTCAATGATTTCTAGGTGATTGATTGATTACTTTCGATGTGTGAATTGCATTTATCACATTATGTAGATAATAAATAATGTTTTGTCCCCAAATTTTGGCCAAAATTAAGTAGGTATGTAGCTTGTAGATTGAAAAAACTCGCTCAAATTCATGGATTGGTTGACGAAATTAGTTCTTTAACAACCAATTTGTAGCTGCCGATGTCTAAAACCAACCGGCAGTTTTTCCATTTCACACCAAATTGTTTTTACCTAACTAGTGCTATGAAGGTCTTTCAATAGGTATGCATGATGAATTAAGAATTTGTGATTTGGTAAAGACCCCTTTCATGCGATTTGCTTATAGCATCAAAAGTTCTGTTATTAACTTCATTGTACAATTAATACAGTAACAATGCACTGATATCAAAAGTACATTGAGGGCTGGATTCACCTACAATCCCTGACTACGGAACCAAAGTTCTGAACGTTGATTTAAAACAAACGGGTTTCGCTAATATAATCAAGGGTTACACTGTTATCAGTTAACATCGGGTTACAGCGTTTTCAAGAAACGTTGATTTAGGAGGCGATATCAAGGAGGCATTTGCCTGCAAAATGAGGGTGATTGTGATGACGAGATAAGTGAGAGAACGAGCAGCTGTTACCAACCCGAAATTGTCAATGTTTCTATCTTTTTTAATTCACTCTGATGGCATAATGTTTTACGAACTCGTTCGAAACAAGTGCAGCGGTGATAAGAGGTGTGTTCCAAGCACCTGTCTGAGTTCATGAACTCAGACGGGTTCCAAGAATTCACGAAACTGTAAGGCCCAATCACACAGGACGCGTTATAACGCGGCGTTATTAGAACGCGCGTTCCCCCCGACGTTCGGCGATATAGCAACATCACAGGCACCGCGTTATTATTGGGTGTTATCAGGGCGCGAGACCCAGTCTTGTCTGTGCTACTCAAGGGGTTCGTGGTTCCCAGCGTCTATAATTTATCTAATCTATAATGATTTCTGACAATGACTCTGATGAGGAAAAAGCTCAACTTCTTCTAGCGCTAGTAGATCGGTTTTTTTACTTACTTGTAATACCCAGTCTTCCAGCAATTGTATTCCAAGCCTCCATCTTTTTCACCATATTCTTATAAAGCGCATGTGAAGTATCAAATAAATAAACAAACTTGCGCACTTCTTCTATCAGAGCCTCAGTTTCCACATTCATCTTGAAACAATGGCAGAAGGAGCAAGGAGAACGCCCTCAGAGCGCGATATTTTTTTATTTTGTACAACCCGCTTGGCTGACGTCGCGTTACTGAAAGTATCGCTGAGGGGTACCGCCGTTTGTGTGACGGGGGTGATGCAATGTTAGGTCATACTACCATATCTCGGTAACGTGACGTTACTGGAATGCCTGACGTCGCGTTATAACGTGTCCTGTGTGATCGGGCCTTTAAGGTTCAAGAACCCGTTGGTGGGAACACTGTAGTTCACCTGACACTCAATGCACCAACCAGCGTCGTCTTTAGTAACATGAAAACCTCCTCATCGAAATCCTTTGGGCATTTTGAAGGAAAGGCCAAAAAGGTGCAAAAAACGGCATTTTCAACTATTTTTGAAGGTTATTTGCTAATTGCCACCCTCAAAGTATTTTCCCAGGTATGAAGGGTATGGGATATCATTCCTGCCCAGAAGAAGAGTGACTGTTGAAAATTTCATAAAAATTCCTCGAGCAAAGGCTTTATTGATTAAAGGCAAAAAAAAAGTGCTAAACAAGACGTTTTTTCAAGTAAGGTAGATTGGGCCAAGTGCGTACGAGTAAAACGTTAGTTTGACTTTGCCTGCCAATTACCAACTAGCAACTACCCTTAAACATATGTTTTCTATGTGTTGACAGCTGATGAAAGAAAACTGACGGTTGTAATAATTATTAGATGAAGCAAGTTGAAAAAGAGATGTAAAAATCGATCACGACAAGCATTAAGCAGGCTAATGACAAGGCATTTGGCGTGAAGGTTTGCAGTGAAATGAATTTTTGGAAGGTTCAGAAAGGTTTGCTTCAGTTCGAGTTCTCAACCCTATCCCCGAGCAGGTCTGAAAAGTTCATGAACTCACTGAACTCAGTTCATGAACCAGACGCGGTGGGAACACCTTAGCGAGTGTTGAGTTCCTGAACTCAAAACGCTTGGAATACAATTCACGTGCGCATAAGGTTCGGCGCCAAACCAATTCCGAAAAGTTCATGAACTCTCGGTGCTTGGAACACAGCTATTAGGTGTGTCCAAGCACCGTCTGAGTTCATGAACTCAGGTGGGTTCCGCGAGTTCAAGAACTTTAGGTTCAAGAACCCGTCGGTGGGAACACTATAGTTCACCTGACCCTCAATGCACCAACCAGCGCTAGCGTCTTCTTTAGTAACGTGAAAACCTGGTCATCGAAATCCTTTGAGCATTTTGAAGAAAAGGCCAAAAAGGTGCAAAAAACGGCATTTTCAACTTTTTTGAAGGATATTTGCTAATTGCCACCCTCAGACTATTTTCCCAGGTATGAAAGGTATAGGATATCATTCCTACCCAGAAGAAGAGTAACTGTTGAAAATTTCATTAAAATCCCTCCAGCCATTATTGAGAAAAGGCAACAAAAAAAAGTGCTGAACACGACGTTTTTTTCAAGTAAGGTAGGGTGGGACAAGTTCGTACGAGAAAAACATTAGCTTGACTATGCCTGCCAATTACCAACTATCCTTAAACAAATGTTTTCTATCTATGTGTAGACAGCTGATAAAAGAAAACTGACGGTTGTAATAATCATTTGATGAAGCAAATAGAAAAAGAGATGTGAAAAACTATAACACAACAAGCATCAAGCAGGCTAATGACAAGGCATTTAGCGTGAAGGTTTGCGGTGAAATGAATTTTCGGAAGGTTCAGTTGGAGTTCTCAACCCTATCCCCGAGCAGGTCTGAAAAGTTCATGAACTCACTGAACTCAGTTCATGAACCCGACGCGGTGGGAACACCTTAGCGAGTGTTGAGTTCCTGAACTCAAAACGCTTGGAACACGATTCACGTGCGCATAAGGTTCGGCGCCCAACCAGTTCCGAAAAGTTCATGAACTCGCGGTGCTTGGAACACAGCTATTATTATGTGGGTTTTTTAAGAATTCTGGATTTGAATTTGAGGTAAAAAATGCGAAATTTCGAACCGCTGGAATACTCCATCCAAACACGATTTTGGTTCGTCTCCATTGAGAATTTCGGGAGTTAGTCTCCTAAAAAACTGTGGTATGTATTCGATGGACTTTATAACTGTAGCAACTAGATAATCCGAGATTCTAAAGTTATTTTAACTCAAAAACTGCAGGAAACAGGTTACAATTTCCTCATAATATATTATGGTCAAGTTGTGAAGATATATATATATATTCCATCACTTCAATGACAACAGCCCATGTCACTAGCCAACACTATTTTACAACTACTGTACTTGTACATTCTTGTACATATACAATCCTGTACATATTGTACAAAGCTATGTGCCTACATCCATCCTTACCGGTCACTTGTGTATTCGATGCTATCATCAGTTTGTTAAAGGAGTGACATAACAGTGGTTTTTGAAAGTCTCTTCAGAAAATCGATGTAATTGAGATTGAAATCCTCCTTACTCTCTCTAATCCGACGAGGACGGTGAATAGTAAAGTCTTCATCATCCTCGTCAAATTCGTCCTCAATAACCAATGCTCTATGGGTCATCTTCGTGCATGTGGGAAAACTTAAGAAATGTCTAGGAAAATTTAGCAAAACAGATGGGAAAACGTAGCAAAAAATGATTTTGGTCATGTAAACAAACTTGGCGAAAAGAATTCTACCTACCTAGTATTAATCGTTGATTGGAACACTAACCACCCAAATTTGGCTGGTTGGTTTTCAGTTTTCATTGTTTATTTAGTTGGTGCAGTTGATCATTGAGTTATCTGAACCGGTGTTGATGAAACCAAATATCGTTGTTTAGCAACTGAGACCTTCGGTTTAATGATGAGTGAACGTTGATTAACAACATTAGTGAAACCAGCCCTGAGGATGGAACTCACTTTTCTTTTTAAAACCACTAAAACTAAGCAATGCTCTTTGAAAAACGAGGGGCACATAACGAAATTTGTTTGTTGTGCGGGCATTTACTTGCCAAGTATCAGCTTCTATTTTTTGTAATCGAAATGTACAGAGGCGATTGGCTAGTCATCTTCAACTTCCGATGACAACTCATTGGTTTGATTGATTCATTATTGTGGTAACATAAAATTCAAAGAAAACTTCATAGATTTTTCAATGTACTGGCAACGCAGTTTTCTCGGAGAATCCCACTGGGAGAATCAATTCGTGCGAATTGCTGTGTACGCGTACAGATGGTATATTTTTGAATTCTAGTCAATCGATGTTCGTCTACTTTTTGATATTGTTAATTGATGTTATATTCTTCCTTGATTAACGTTCTGTCGTAACTACATTATATTAATCTAAAATAGTAGTCTGATAAGAATAATGCGAGGGATGGAGATGGTTTGTTGTACAAATTGTTTCTAACGCACTCGAAAATAAATCGTACCTACCTAATCATTCATTGGTAAGAATCCCATCAAAAATGGTTTGAAAAATACTGTGAATATAATAGATTTATGTAATTACGGAAACGTGAACCGATTTAGATGTTTGTCAATAAGGTATTATTTAAGTTTAGGGGAAAGGGAAGTCAATAAAAGTCGTTAGAATAAAAAATTGTGTCAGAATTATTCCTAAACCTGTCAGAATTCTTCCATCAGTCATTATTTTTTGTAACAGAATAATTATTCATCATTATTATTCGCCCCTCCTTATCCCGAACCATAACTAAATTAACTGAACAAAGACTAAAAAAAATTCAAATGTTTGAAATTTTGATTTTTTTTTTCGTCTGGTACTATTTAAATTGGTCCTAAATACACGGAAAACAATTATCGAAAAATTCTATATATGACTAGGAGGGGATGACAGGGCGTGACATATATGTGTCACGCCAGGCTAGCGCATGGTCAGTCGGCTTCCAAAGTATTTGTGAATTTTAGAATTTTTTCTATTTCCTAATATCACAGACAGGTGTTTAGTACAGAATAACTGAAATAACCAGAACAAGTTGCGAGGTTTACTACAAAACATACATCTGAACATTCAGTAGAGTAGTTACTTTTCTGTAAGACAATAAAAGAGTTGAAACCTTATAATGAAGAATATAACACATTTTCCTACCTTCTGTGTTATACAGGGTGTCCCATCTAAACGGGCCCATCGGGAAATTACAGTCTTACGGTGCGAGCTATCGAAAAATTGAACTGGACCTTTTTTATAGTATTTTAACTCAGCTTCAAGATACGGAAGTCCGATTTTTATTTTTCCATGTTTTAGGGTCTCAAATGATTGATTGAAACTTACGGTTTCCTCTTGACACCCCTTTTTTATTGGTTTTTTTCGATTCTAGGTTGAATTTGAAACAGAAAATGCCTCGATGAAATTTTATTTTTGGGACTTCGTTTCTGAGTTATTCTACTTTTTGCGAAATACAGAAAATCACCGATTCCTGCTAGACATTACCAACACTTTCTTACTATTTTTATTTTCAATTTTTGAGATGTTCACCACGCTTTTGAAATCAGCATTAAACTATCTATCATCAGACCCCAGCGCCCATAATCAACAATCAACCATCAGGGGGATGACATTACACTTGAATCGCTTACGATTTAAAAAAACGTTTTCCGAATCATCGTTTGAAAAAAAAAAAAAAAAACTGTTCAGTACTATTACTCATTTATTTGAAGAACGTATGAGACGCCGTCTTCTGGACTAATTTAAGGTTCTTTAAATAATAAAGATCATAGTGCAGACTGAACAATAAGTATCAAGAAGCTGTTAGTTTTCTTGACCTTTGAATACAGTTCGCAGGAGAAGGAGCAGAGGCTGCAGAAGGAGCAGGTGGCATTTTCGATTTGTCACAACACAACTGACTGGAAGTCTCCTCGTGATACATTTTTTATACTGCATTCTGAACAGTGATTCTGTGTGTACTGAACATTTTGAGTTTTTTTTTTTTTTTTTTTTTTTTAACGATGATTTGGAAAAATGTTTTTAAATCGTATGCGGTTCAAGTGTAATGTCATCCCCCTGATTGTTGATTATGGACGCTGGGGTCTGATGATAGATAGTTTAATGCTGATTCCAAAAGTGTGGTGAACATCTCAAAAATTGCAAATAAAAATAGTAAGAAAGTGTTGGTAATGTCTAAAAGTAATCTGCAATTTTCTGTATTTCGCAAAAAGTGGAATAACTCAGAAACGAAGTCCCAAAAAGAAAATTTCATCGAGGCATTTTCTGTTCCAAATTCAACTTAGAATCGAGAAAACCCATAAAAAAGGGGTGTCAAGGAGAAACCGTAAGTGCCAATCAATGATTTGAGACCCTAAAACATCGAAAAATAAAAATCGGACTTCCGCATCTTGAAGCTGAGTTAAAATACTATAAAAAAGGTCCTGTTAAATTTTTCGATAGCTCGCACCGTAAGGCTGTAATTTCCCGATGGGCCCGTTTAGATGGGACACCCTGTATAATGACAAATTTCACAAATAAACCAACGTTGCATTTCTCTCTTGTTCGTTCTGCAAAAAAAGAATACTATTATTCTCAGCTTAATCTAAATCTCCCTTCTAAAATACTCTGGCATAACATCAATAAATTCGGAATGAAATCTAAAACGAAGTCACATCATGGCAATTGTGCCAACTTCAGCCCCAACGAGTTGAACCATCATTTCGTGAGGGAGCCCAGTCATACTTCACCCCTTGATGGGCTTACTAGCCCTGCCAATCTCGGTTCTACCAATGAGTTTTCTTTTCGTAATGTGACCCTAATTGAGGTGAGTGATGCCATTAATTCTATAAAATCTGATGCTGAGGGTTATGATGAGATTCCACTGAGCTTTATCAAGAGAATTCTACCTGTTCTTCTTCCTTCCCTCACCCACGTGTACAATTATGCCATCACTTCTTCTACTTTCCCCGACTTATGGAAGCATGCAGTTGTCACTGCTATACCCAAGAATGAAAGTTCTTCATCCCTTGAGAATTTAAGGCCTATAAGTGTTGTACCTGTGTTAGGTAAGGGACTAGAATGTTTGCTATACACTCAACTTACATCTGTTTTGAGCCAATGTAATATCCTGGATAAACATCAATCTGGGTTTAGGCATAGGCATAGTTGCTCTACCGCCCTTTCGCGCCTCACGGAAGACATAAGGGATGGTTTTTCTAGATCTCATATCACTGTTAATGTTCTTTTGGATTTTGCTAACGCGTTTGGCTCAGTGGATCATTCAATTCTCATCCACAAATTGAGAAAATATTATAAATTTGGCGAAACTTCCTGCTCTCTCTTCCAATCATTCTTATCTCATAGAACCCAAGCTGTCAGGATTGGCTCATCTCTTTCAGATTGGCTTCCTCTCAAATATGGCGTACCACAGGGGTCCATCCTCGGGCCGATCTTGTTCTCGTTATTCATCAATGACCTCCCTAAATGCATTGGCTCTTCTCGGTACATTCTATTTGCTGATGATTTACAACTGTATGTTCAGTGTCTGTTCGCTTGAGGGGAACTGAACCTATATCATCTTGCAACACGATGCTCACACGGAAAGGAAAGGATAAATAATGTTCATGTACTTACAAAAAGCGGACTGTATTGTACGATTAAAACACCTGAATACAAGATTATCACTTGTTTTTGAACACTTATTGACTTAGCTGCTTGGCTTCTTGAAAACATAATGCACTGAATAACAAAACTCTTGAAATGACACCTTGGCCGACAAAATGAATACTGACGACTGACTGATTACACTTAACTGACAACACTAGCGCTATCATTTTACAACTCTGAAACTACAAATTATGGGGGTGGAGCGCTCTATGACAATATCTAAGAATTAGAGGTTCACGCCCACTAACATACCCCCCACCTTGACAAGTGGTAGCTTTCAACAAAAAACAAACAGAATGTACAAAAAATAACATTGTGATGAACATAATAACCTGAGACAAATTCATTATTGTATCAATATATATATATATATATAAAACAAAAAAATTAGATCCACAACAGTCTTTGTACAGAAGAGAAACATATCTGCTTAATAATGGATTCATGCTATAAATGTCAACAATCAGATTCACCTTCCTCATTCTTGCTGCTTTCTTGTTCTTCATGTGGCAGAGGACATAGCTTGGAAAGAGGCCGCTTGAAGATACCATTAACAGTCTTAACAGAAACTACACGGACAAGGCCATCCTTACCCGCATGCGTCTCAATAACGCGCCCAAGATTCCACTTAAGGGGTGGAGTATTGTCATCCTTAATTAGAACTAACTTGTTTAAAGGCATGTTAGGTTGCTGAGTTAACCATTTTTGTCGAACTTGAAGAGTGGACAGGTATTCGCTAGACCAACGATCCCAAAAATGTTGATACATTTTTTGCAGACGAGCCCATCGTTTCAGGGAACCAGCTTTGTATGGTCGCATGTCTGGTTCCACTATCGCAGTCATGGAATCACCGATTAGAAAATGTCCAGGCGTGATTACAGAGAAATCATCAGGATCATTAGAGGTGGGAATCAGGGGGCGAGAATTTAGACATGCCTCAATCATAGATAAAACGGTATACATCTCTTCATAAGTTAATAGTGCATCACCTACCACTCGTTTCAAGTGGAATTTCAGGGATTTTATTGCAGACTCCCATATTCCTCCGAAATGTGGTGCTCTCGGTGGTATAAAATGCCATATTATTTGTTCAGACACAACATAGTCACTAAGTTGAGGATCCTTTAAAACCTTGCTTATATATTGGTTTAATTTCCGTGCGGCTCCAACAAAATTTGACCCATTGTCAGAATACATGTTCTTTGACCTTCCTTGTCGAGAATAAAATCTCTTCAAGGCATTAATAAAGGAAGTAGTGGACATATCGCTCACAAGTTCTGTACGAACAGCCTTCGTTGCAAGGCATATGAATAATACAATATATGATTTGACAGATTGAGATTTGCGTAGCAAGCTGGATTTAATCATTATTGGACCACAATAGTCCACGCCACAATTTATGAATGGTCGAGCAGGTTGAACCCGCTCTGCTGGCAAGTCTCCCATCAACTGGGTAATGCTCTTGGGATTGTGGCGAAAACATGTTTTGCATGAATGAAACACTTTGCGAATTATGCTATTTCCATGGAGGGGCCAGTACTGTTGTCGGACTATAGTTAGAAGTAATTGGGGACCAGCGTGAAGGTGTTTTTTATGGAATGATTTGATTATTAAATAGGTGAATCTATGTCCTGAAGGTAATATAATCTGGTGTTGTTGATCAAATTCCAACTTAGAGTTACGAAGACGCCCACCAACTCGGATTAATCCATTCTGGTCCAAGGAGGGGTTTAGGGAGGCCAAAGGTCCCTTTTGTGTGAGGATACTGTGTCTTCTGAGGGCAGAGAGCTCCTTGAAAAAAGCTTCTTGTTGTACAATCCTGATGAGGTTGCGAATTGCTCTTTCCCTTTCGACTACCGTGATGGTTCCTGTCACACAAGGTTTATTAGGCAGATGATCGATGAAACGCAGAGCATACACAACAGCATTGATGAGGCGGTTTAAATTTGAGAACCTTTCGAATTCAATTATTTTGGTTGGTTGACTAATGACCGTCATACTGACTGCCTGCTTAGTCTCTGGAGGGTTATCTGGAAGAATTGGTTGGGCTGGCCATTGATCTGGGGTTTGGGACAACCATGGAGGCCCATGCCACCAAAGCTCTGACTGAATGATATCATCAGGCATTAGACCTCTGGACAATAGATCGCATGGATTGTCTGAACCTGGTGTGTGGTGCCAATGAAAATTTTTACTGAGCTCATGAATTTCAGTGACTCTGTTAGAGACAAAAGTCTTCCAAGTGCCAGACGGCTTTGAAATCCAAGCCAACACAACTGTGGAGTCAGTCCAGAGGTGACAAGATAGTGATGGCAATACAAGGGCATCAAAGCACTTTTTTGCTAATTGAGCCAACATCAGACTACCACATAACTCCAAACGAGGTATTGATATGGTTTTTGCAGGAGCAACTCTTGATTTGGAGCATAATAAGCGTACATGAAATTTCCCATACTTATCCTGACTTCGCAGATAGATCGAAGCACCATAAGCACACTCAGATGCATCCGAAAACCCGTGCATCTCAACAGGAGCCTCCAAACTAATCACTGACAAACGAGGAATCTCCAAACTTTCAAGGGTAGTTAGCTGATTTCGGAACTCCATCCACTTATCCCGAAGTGGTGAATCCAATTTAGTGTCCCAGTCCATTTGGGATTTCCAAAGCTCTTTCATGAACAATTTCGCCTGAAGTATGATTGGACCCAACAATCCTAATGGGTCAAAAATTCTGGCAATCTCAGACAGAATGCTACGCTTGGTGACAGTGACTTGATTGGTAGTATGTATTGAATATTTGAATATATCAGTAGAGGGGTTCCACCAAACACCCAATGTCTTGATAGCAGTTGGATTCTGGGAATTGAGGACATATTTAGTTTCACAGAGGTTTGGGGAAATGCTCTCAATTAGTGCTGACGTATTGGAACACCATTTATGTAACTCAAAACCTCCCGACTTTGTTACTGCAATAACTTGCCGCTGTAGATCCAATGCTTGCTCAAGTGAATCACACCCTCCCAAATAGTCATCAACATAAAAATCTCGACCTACTGCAACAGCACCCTGGGGAAATGATTCGGCATTGTTTATAGATAACTGCTTAAGGCAGCGAGTTGCAATATAGGAAGCTGGGCTTGTACCATAAGTTACTGTATTAAGAGTGAAAATTTGCAAGTCATGCTCAGGTGATTCACGCCAGAAAATTCGCTGAAGATTACGATGCTCCACAGAGATGTTTACTTGGCGGTACATTTTTGTAATGTCTGCAGTCATTACATATTTGTGCTGGCGGAAACGCATTAGAATCGAACATAGGTCATCTTGTATGGTTGGCCCGACCATGAGTACATCATTTAATGAGATGCCGGTGCTTGACTTGCAAGATCCATCAAAGACAACGCGAAGTTTGGTTGTTGAACTGTACTCATTTGCCACACAGTGGTGTGGCATGTAATACACTGGACTGGGCTCAACAGTGCCTGATACTAGTTCCATGTGCTTCAGAAAGATGTATTCCCGCATGAATGAGACATAAGAATCTCTCAAACTTTGATTTCTACTCAGTTTACGTTCCAAGGAAAGAAAGCGCTTGAGAGCAACTTCCTTGCTATTACCAAGCTGAGTTATGGCAGGTTTAATGGGAAGTTGCACTTCAAATCTTCCTGAAGCATCCTGCCTTGTTGTTTCAATGAAATGTAATTCGCATGCCTGTTCCTCTGGATTAAGAGTTCTAGTGATACGGAGTTCCTCAACTTCCCAAAATCTTGTGAGACTCTCTTCAAGCCCCAAGGAGCACCCAAACTCTTCCCCTACATCTGATTCATGAGCAGTGTCTGAAAGAACCTTACCTGACACCACCCAACCAAACCTCGTGCTAACCAGAGAGGGTTGCCCATGTCCAATAGATATTTGTTCTGTACCCACAATGTTGAAAAACTCACCTGCTCCGATTAACATCTGTATTGGGGATTTCCTGAAGAAGTCAGGGTCAGCCGATTCAACATGAGTGGGTATTGTCCATTTGGAAACATCCAATGAGGAGGTAGGAAGATCCAAGGTAATCTTTGGTAGGATTATACATTCAAGGGAAATCTTGAACTCATTATTTTTAGAGTACACATCACAATTTAAACCTCTATGGCTAGTAGATTTAGAACCGCCAATGCCACAAATGGCTGATGTTCGTCTATACGACGTAAGACCCAGAATTTGAGCCATTCTTTCAGAGATGAGGTTAACTTGTGATCCATTATCCAGCAGGACTCGACACTGGTGTAGGTTTTCAAATTTATCCGCGACCATGACTACTGCAGTTGCTAATAGCACTGAGGAAGAGAATGTATGAGTGGTCGTGCTGCTGTTCACCAAATCTGCTTACTCTGATTGAGAAGTTGACGAGATATCGTCCTTATGTAGTAGGGAATTGTGCTTCAGGTTACAACGAGGACAATGGGAGCTGGGACATTTTTGAGATGAATGAAGGGATCCATCTTTGAGACAATTTATGCATAGATTTGAGTCTTGAGCAGCCTTAATGCGCTCATCAACATTCATGGATAAGAATTTTTTGCAAAAATAGATTTTATGGCGATAGCCGCAAATCGGGCAAACATAGGTCTTTGAATGAAAAGGCAGACTATTTTCATGACTTTCACTACAGGAGGCCAAATTGCTTGTATGTTGCTTTCCATGTGTTCGGAATTTTTCTAATCTATCTTTGGGCCTTTCTGAATCTAGTGATTCTAAAATATGAGCTTGAGCTTCAAGGAACTCTATAAATCTAATGAGTGTTGGTATGCTATTCTTATCACAAGTTTCTTCCCATTCACGTAAAGTGTTGGGATCTAGCCTCTGCTGAAGGTAGAAAACAAGTGGAGCATCCCACTTGTCAACAGGAAGTTCTAATGACTCCAATGCCCTAATGTGCTTGGAAATATTGTCCACGAATCTTCTGACCCTTAATGCTGATGCTTTATCGATTTTCTCAGTATTGAAAATTTCCCTGAGATGACCTCCCACCACCATTCTCTTATTATCAAAGCGTGAATTGAGTAGCTCCCAGGCTTTGTCATAATTTACAGCAATAGTTTCTAATGATTGTATCACTTGAAGTGCATCTCCTTTAAGAGCAGAACGGAGATAACAAAACTTTTGCACTAAGTCAAGGTCTTCTCTTTTATCAATCAGTGAATTAAATTGTTCTTTGAATGAGAAGAAATGTTCATAACCACCAGAGTAAGTAGGTAATGATATTTGTGGTAACTTCAGAATATTTGAAGATTTTGAGGAACAACAGTCATGATGTTTTTCAACAGTTAGACTTTCTGCTTCAGATGATTGAGAACTTCTATCCCTTCTTCTGTGCTCTTCTAGTATTTCTTTGGCTTGTGATACTGAAGAAAAATACAGCTTTTCAAAGTCTTCAACATCCTCAGAGTGTTCAATACCTGATGCGTCCTCATAACAACTAATTTCAATATTAAGTTCGTGATATTCTGTAAGAAATGGTTCTGTTTGCGTTAATCTAGTCTCAAGTTCAGTAATGTTTAGTTCCTCACACTTTAAGTAATTTTGAAATCGAACTAATTGACCCTTGAGAGTATTTTGTTTACACAACAGTCGTTTCAGAGATTTTTCCATGGTATAAGAAATTTGCAGATAAAATACCGTTAGAAAACAATAAAAATGAAATAAGACCAAAGCTCTTGGAAACGTTGTTTTCCTACGTACAAGAAGTAACCTACCGATTAAATTTGTTCAATATAATTATGTACTAGCAACCACCCCAACTTTACATTATTCAACACTAATGAGCAACAATCAAAATCAAAATGAGTACTTACTAAGAGTTTTGAAATACCTGCTACTTAAATGAAATGATAATGCTTAAATGGACAACATAAATACATTAAATGCACAACATAAAATAACACATTGGTAATAGAATGACGGGAGTCAAATACTTGTTGAAGTCTCAGAAACTGCTGTTAGGCGCCCAGTACATCCATACTGCGAGGAAGAAAACATGGAACGTCGAGGTAGCGATCTGCAGTAGCTGGAGAGAATATGTTGGCACGCCGGCTAAAGAATTAACTCGGGAATAGAAAATGACTTGAAGTCCCGCTAGGGGGCAGCACGTCCTACCAAGGAAATCTGATGGAAAACATGGCGGTCAGGTTATCAATTTGAGCGGTTATGTCTGCAAACACGAACACCATCAAGTTCCGTTGTAACTAGTTATGTTTGTTCAAACTTTGCATGTAATCCGTGTGAGTCATTGAAAAGTTTTACGAATTAACACAATTTATTTAATATCCGGTTCGTTTGGACCAAATGTTCGCTTGAGGGGAACTGAACCTATATCACCTTGCAACACGATGCTCACACGGAAAGGAAAGGATAAATAATGTTCATGTACTTACGAAAAGCGGACTGTATTGTACGATTAAAACACCTGAATACAAGATTATCACTTGTTTTTGAACACTTATTGACTTAGCTGCTTGGCTTCTTGAAAACATAATGCACTGAATAACAAAACTCTTGAAATGACACCTTGGGCGACAAAATGAATACTGACGACTGACTGATTACACTTAACTGACAACACTAGCGCTATCATTTTACAACTCTGAAACTACAAATTATGGGGGTGGAGCGCTCTATGACAATATCTAAGAATTAGAGGTTCACGCCCACTAACAGTGTCCCCTTGATAATGCTGCTTCTTCTATCCTTAGTCTTAACTCTGACCTCAGCAATATCTATCAGTGGGCAAATTGTAATGGTATGCTTTTAAATGCAAAGAAGAGCCAAGCAATTTTGTTTTCAAAGGATGAGATCGACTTGGGTGGGTTCCCTTCAATCCAAATAAATGGGGAAATCGTTGCCTTTCAGGAAGGGGTGAGAAACCTTGGGATAATTTTTGACCCCCATTTGACCTGGCAAAAGCATGTGGCTCTTATATGCAGCAGAGTATATCATGCTCTCTACTTGATGAAGCCTTACAAACATTTTTTGAGCAATGATATGAAGAGTGGTCTCGTTCGATCCCTTATACTCCCTTATTTCACTTACTCTGATATAATTTTTAGCACTGGGCTGAGAGCTGACGCTGTGAAGCGTTTGACTGTCGCTTTTAACTCCTGCATCAGATTCATTTGTAATGTGCGAGGTAGAGAGCACATAAGCCCTTTCTATGGCTCCCTGATTGGCTGCGGCGTTGATGACCTCATGAAGATTGATTTGCTCTGCTTCATATTTAAATTCACCTTGGGAATCCGTCCGGGTTATCTTGATGGTCTGTTCATAAATACCAAATCTGAGAGATCCAGAAATCTTGCAATGCCTCAGCACTCCTCTTCCTTTGCAGTATCTAGTATAAGGGTGAGTGGTGTGAGACTATGGAACGCCCTTCCTAGGGCTGTCAGAGAATCATCCACCTACTCGGCCTTTCGGAGGGGATGTATGGCCCACTTTGCACAGTCTTAGCAGCCTTTCCTTCCTTCCTTTTTTTTTTTGTAATTATCTGTTAACTTCTTGATTTTACCTCATTTCCCTCTTCATTCGCCTCTTCTCATTATTATCTTCTTTATCTATTACTCCTTCTTCTCGATGATCTCTTCTCTGTTCTCATTAATCTTTTCTTAAATAAAGATCCTAGTACCTCTCTTTCTTTTATTTTATTTAATTTTTTATTTAAATTTTTTTCTAGTTTGATTACTAATTTTAAAAATAACGCCTGTTACTGTTTCGTTGTTACTTTTAGAAGTACGCTCGGTGGGACCCAGGTCCTTTGTACTTTTTGAAATAAATAAATAAATAGATAAAAACAGTTTTTGCAAATGAGCAGTCTTCGTGATTGTACATTCTCCTTTTTTCAATGGGGGCAACCAGATGACCAGTAGATTATCATAACTACTATCATTAAGTAGGTGCTATCATAATAGGTACTATCATAATCATACTATCATAAGTAGGTACTATCATATCTGATACAAAGACGGACTTTCATGACGCTCGGCTGTGAACGGGCCCGAATTTTCACTCGTTCCTTGAATCGTGTTGCACAATAATTTGCTTCTCGAGTGAATCCGAGTTTCACAATCTTTCGTCCAGATGCCTTGAATAAGCACCATGCGTTGTTTACAGCAACGTCAATCATCCAGGAGAAAAGAACGGACCACAATTTCCTCCTTGAAATGGAAATCCTGTAGCGAGCAACATCTTGATCCATCCTGTCCGTTCCACCCATATTGGTTTGACTCACCTAATATCAAGCTGATAACTTCATCGTCAAAAAATAGTTCAAATATTTCTATAGGGTTCAGGTTTTCATAATATAATCAGTAAAGGTAAAATCCTTGAAACTGCTTCTATTGTTTCGAGCTTCAAGATCGCCAAACCCACTTCTTCTTTTTTACAAAAGTTGATCTCACGATTTTCCAAACTAATGATTTTCACGTACAACCCAGCCGTTGCTATGGGAATGGAAGCTAGGAATCGTTCGCCACTCGTTGGAAAGCGCTTGATTTATGTGATAAATTTTCACATTTCAAGCTACCAATTTCCCCCTCCGTAGGTACCTGGCTACATTCCTAAACTAAGTTGATTGGACTATAAACAATTTTCGTTATGCGGACACTAAATAGCGTCTGTATTGGAGAAATAACTTTAATAGTATTAATTTATATTATGCTTTTTGTGCCTCCAAGAATAATAAAATAAATTCATTATCCTACATTTCGTCGCCTACAGTCCAAAGTTAAAGGATTTGTTTCTAACTCTCGAGAACAACCGTTAGGAAATCCCCAATCGAAGACATATCCATGTAACATGGTATCTGCTTGTAAAGCAGATAGTGGAACTCGTTTACGAGTTTCTTCCTACTCCTACTTTTTTTTTTTTTTTTTTTTTTTTTTTTTTTTTTTTTTTAATGGTTCTCGAAGTTTCGAAATTCTGAATTTGTGAGATTTTAGTTTTGCATCCGCTAAAAGCTGATTACAAGATAAGTTATCTATATAAAGAGCCTCATCTTCATTCATCTGTTTGTAAACCTGGGTCGGGAGGAGCTATATGTAAATATTAGGCTGTATATCACCCTCCTCGTCCTCATCAAGTCCAAACTGAGAATCATAGACACCTTCGAGGAGGCGAGGTCCAAGGCACACTCGATATCCTTGCCCTGCAAAATGACTAATTAGAATTCATATTTTATGTAAGTAAATATCAATTAGTCAAGTGTCAATTTATTGCCTTGGAAAGTTTTAGGAACAGTAAATTAATGAACTATGAAATATATAGGTAAATATATATATATATATATATATATATATATATGTATATATATATATATATATATATATATATATATATATATATATATAGAAAAATTTGAGGGGGTCATGACCCCTGTGACACCCCCTTAAATCCGCCACTAGGCTCTTTCATGATCGGTTGAGTGAGCTAAATTCTCTCCTGTTGACTCTAGGAAGTTGAAATTTGATAGGGCGACTCTTTCGAACATTGAGAAATAACGATTGAAATTATGGGCTCTTTCATGATCATCTATATATATATATATATATATATATATATATATATATATATATATATATATATATATATATATATATATATATATATATATATATATATATATATATAATCTTTTTTAGTGATTTGCATCGTTTGACCATGTACAATGTTTTACCGTTGGGGTTTGTGCTTAAAAATTAAGCGAAATTCAGAGCGAGCCGACATTTTTTCTATTGATTTTCACGTACAATCAATGCGATGCTAGGAAAGTGAAACTCCTTAGTTTTCGTAGGGGGAAAATCGTTCCCTACTTTTTGGAGTGCTCTCATTTTATCACAACATCTCATGATACCTAAGCCGCTGTAATGTGAAGGAAAGCTGATTTATTACGCTACGTTATAAAATAATATTGCTAAGTAACCATTATCTTTATATATAATTCCGAACGGTCTTCGAAATTGTGAAGAACTTCGCGGTCCGATTTTAGTGTTAGACTGCTCATTCGAATCAGCAAGGCCCCAAGTTTGTAGCAAAAGTGTCGCCGTTCGTCTCTATACCCGCCTTAATCGTATTCTAGGTGGTCCTTATCATGAGAGTTGTTTATTAGGCTGTGGAGGTAACAACAGTTGCCATCGATTCACGGTAAGTAAGAAACGTAGTGTAGTTACTAACATCTAGGAGAGTTATTTCTGAACGATCTTTGAAATTGTGAAGAACTTCGCGGACCGATTTCAGTGTTAGACGGCCCCAAATGTCGCTGTTCGTCTCTGTGCTTATCTTGATCGTGTTCTAGATTAGGGCTTTCCAAGCCCTAACAGGCCTCTAGTGAACTAATAAAGCGAAAAGAAGGAAATACATGGTAAGTACTGTTGAGTAGTAGTTACTTGTAAGCAGTAGGTACTGTTAGTCGATCCATAGACCTATGACCAGCTGATTTCTATGGAGCCACCGAAATCTACTGATTGATCTCGTGAGCTAATTTCTACTCCGTTTAATCTTTGGAGCTGAAATTTGAAACAGAACCTCTAAAAGACAGAATTCCATGGTGCAGAATCACCACTCGTTGAAGATGCTCATGCAATTGAAACCACCATTGATAGTAAACATGCTCTCCTAGTACCTTTCTATATCACACCAGGCACATCCACACCTGACATTAGACACTTATTAGCCTTGAATTTGATGGCATAAAGTCCAAATGCAGCAGTTTTTAAAGTCGTAATAGACTTGTAATACGAGGATAAAATTCGGAATTGATCATCTATAGGCCTGTTGTGTACGATTGACAAAATGAGTACTACACAGATTAGCTAAGTGAGCTCGGGAGCTCATTTCTCTTCTAATATACCTAGGAGGCAGAAATTTGGTATGGAGCATGCTGTGTACGATTGTCAAAGTGAAGACTCATCGTGATCAGCTCATTTCTCTCCTAAGCGACCTACGAGAATGAAATTGGGTATGGAGTCTCTACAGGAATGATGTGTACGATTGACGAATTGAGGGACCATCCAGATCAGTTGAGTGAGCTCGAGAGATCATTTCTCTCTCAATAGACCTAGAAGGCTTAATTTGGCAGTGAGCCTCTGTAGGCCTGCTGTGTACGATAGACGAATTGAGGGACCATCCAGATCAGCTGAGTGAGCTCGGTAACTCATTTCTCTTTTAATAGACTTAGGAAGCTGAAATTTGGTATAGAGCCTCTATAGACCTGCTGTGTACGAGTGACGAGTTGAGGGACCATCGAGATCAGCTGAGTGAGCTCGAGAGATCATTTCTCACTCAATAGATCTAGAAGGCTAAAATTTGGTAGGGCGCCTCTATAGGCCTGCTGTACACGAGTGACAAAGCGAGGAATGACCCAGATCAGCTGAGTGATCTCGGTAGCTCATTTCTCTCCTAATAGATATAGGATGCGGAAATTCAGTATGGAGCCTCTATAGGCAATCTGTACGCGATTGACAAAGTGAGAAACCACTCAGATCAGCTCAGCGAGTTTGGGAGCTCATTTCTCTCCTAATAGATGGAGGAAGCTTACATTTGGTATTTAGCAACATTACTGCGAGAGAAAACATGATGGTTACCACAGAAAGTCGACATTTTTAATATCGTTACACTACTGCAAAGTTCGGTGTTGACTTTCTCAGACGACATCCAAGCACCAGACAAGGCATTAAGTGCTGCGAAACAAACGATTCCAAGCTAGCATCATTGTACCAAAAATTTTCTTTATAGGAAAATTGTTATTATACAGAAGGTTGACGATCAGAAAT
This sequence comes from Adelphocoris suturalis, assembly GCA_030762985.1. Classification (NCBI taxonomy): domain Eukaryota; kingdom Metazoa; phylum Arthropoda; class Insecta; order Hemiptera; family Miridae; genus Adelphocoris; species Adelphocoris suturalis. The sequence continues at coordinate 135,630,512 of CM061042.1, forward strand.
TTGTCAACTAAGCTTCAGAAACCGGAGTTGAGTGAAAATACCTTTACGCAAGACATAGCTGTGTTGCGGGTTGCTCACCACATAGGCGCTCCTAACGGAAAGAGATCACAAATAAAACGAGTCAACATCGTACATATAGTCCAGTCAAGGAATGAGGCGTAGAGTGCGTGAGCAGGTAACTAAACGATTCCTTCAGAAACTTGTTTAGGGGGCTTAGTTTGTTAACATACCAAAAGTCCTGACTCCTAGGTGATGAGCGGGGGGGAGGAGGTGGGGGTAAAGGTACGAATTTTGGGTTTTTCGCTTATATCTCGAAAACAGTGCATCGGAGAGAAATATTTTCAGATAATAAAATGGAGTTCTTAAAATTATCTAAAACTTTTATATCATATGTTTTTTTCTAATTCCTAACCGTTTTCGAGCTATACCCTCGGAAAAATTTGAAATTTACAAAAAAAATCAATTTACGTCAAAATATTCATAAACATTGCATCATATTGTCTAAACCTATTCATAAACGAAAAGTATGAATAGGAAAGAAGTTGTAGATTTTTAAATTCCCTTTTAGAATATATATACATATGCTGATTAATGTCCAACCCGCCTAAAGTTACAGCTATTTTAAAACTTGTATAGCATTTTGCAATTTTCAGAAAACTAGTTTGTATATCAACCTTTGTTCGTTCATCTAATAACATATATGGCCACTTATAAGCAAGTTATTAAATAAAGTAGAAAAAATAATGATGATGACAAATTTCACACTCTATTCTACAGATAGTTTCGTTACACCAATACAATAATAATTGTAAACCCCATTGTTCTCAATATATTCCTAATGTTTTACTCTCAACTTTAAAAGTAATCAAATTTTCATCCACTTTGAACTTGAGGGCCCAGGCAATGATTGTTCTTCCATGGCATCTTCTTCCTCAACGCACCTTGGGAGTGATACTGGTATAAGTCCGAAAACATGAATTCTGGGAAATCGCATTTAAAGATTTTTTATGACTTTGTTGGCCTACTACAGACACACCATTCATATTTTCTCGTTTCTTTTTGGTCTGTGTCATGCATATACCATCTACCTATACTGCCCTATTTCTAATTAGCTTCTCCACCTTTCTGTTTTTGATTAACATAATTATAATTATAAAAATCTTATGATGTACCACTAACACGATAAAACACAACAAACCTTGATTTTTTTCCTTCGTACAATATTGGTACATCGCGAGTTAATCACCAGGTTGCCTCAGTACGACTACTAATCTTTTGGGCGAATAGTGGTGCATTGCAAAATATGTACCGGTACAACAGTGAAAAACACAAAGAAACTTGATATTCCTTGGTTCAATAGCGGTACTTCTTGAAATAGACCAGTATTGCTATAAAAATAAAGGATAAATACCTGGTTTGTCACATCGATAGTGATTTATGTCGGGATGAACCGACATAGACCGACCTTTCCCCGACGCTAGATGTAGACTTTGACCAGAATCATACTGGTTTATCCTGCTGTCTACCGGTCACCTTTTGTCCTATGATTAAACCGATACTAGCCACATGTAGAGCTCGTCAAAATGTACACAGTAGTATATATAACTCAAAACTGCCATTTTTGGACTTATACCAGTATCACTCCCAGGGTGCGAGTAGCGGGTGGCTCTTGCTGAATGGGCTCTACATCGTCTTCATCGTCCTCATCGTCAACAGGCACACTGTTCAGGCGGCACTTCCCTTGACAGTGGAGGCACGCTGCAGAACAGGTGAGCATCGCTTTTCGGCAGCCACATTTTCCAATTACACAATCCTTGGTGCAGCGGCAAAATATAGTTTTCAGAAGAACCTCTGGTGCTGGTAGATTTTCCATTGTAATTGCCACCAGGGTGTCTCCTACACGTTTCCACCCCCAATCTTGAGGGGGCAGCTCATTACCGAGCCACTGCTGCACTTGGTGGTAGGTTTGCCGAGAGTGCTGTTTAGCTGCATTCTCTGTTGGAAGTAGGGAGCTGATTTCAGGCTTCATATTTGCCACTGACCTCATAAACGATTGGAAGCGGTACTGGTTAAGGGAGGTTTGTTTTTTTGGCGCCTTATACCACTTCAGAAAGCACATCTCCCCAGCCTTTTCAACATAGTCGTAAGTAGAGGAGGGGTTAGGAAATGTCATTGCTGCTTGCTGGATGATTTCTGACTCCAGGTACAATTTAAAGAAGCCCACCTTGCTTCTCCTGAAAGTAGCAGAAGTTGTGTCGCATCCGGTAAATGAATGAAGGAACAGGATGTGTTCAAATCTACGGTGCTGCATCTCTTGGGTGGACAGTACTATTGTTTTGGTTTTCCCTCGTCCGGGTTTCAGCATAAAGATATCTCGGGTCGCAGGAGTGGAAGCAATCAACAGGACAGCAAGGTCTACATCCTCACCAACGACAGCCACAGAGTTGTGAGTGGATTGTTCAACAGTAGTCTTCACGATTAGGATGTCAGCGTCATCGGTAGCCTGAAGAGTATGTATCCCTTTCTCCTGCAGCTTTATCTCCAGTAAGGAGATAAAGTTAGTTTTGTTGGTAGGATTTGATAAAAAGTCTTCCTGTTTAACAGGTATTTGTGTTTAACAAAGAATATTTTGGGCCATTAAAAAAAAGAATTATTATTGAACTTGTTTTTATTGAAAAATTACTTAGTTTTGATTTTTTATATAACGCTTAGGACCGATACGGATAATTGGCGATTCGGTTAATCGGCGTTCTATTGCATACGGCTCTTTTAATGTTGTTTTCAAGTATTAAATTTAATTGACTAACAAATTGCTGATATTGTTATCTGTAATTTAAACAAAATACACGAACAAAGGTTGTGGGTTCAGAATATGATATACAAACTAATTTTCTGATAATTGCAAAATGCTATAGGTACAAGTTTTAAAATAGCTGTAACTCTAGGCGGGTAGGACATTAATCAGCATATGTATATATATTCTAAAAGGGAATTTAAAAATCTACAACTTCTTTCCTATTCATACTTTTCGTTTATGAATAGGTTTAGACAATATGATGCAATGTTTATGAATATTTTGACGTAAATTGATTTTTTTTTTTTTTTTTTTTGTAAATTTCAACTTTTTCCGAGGGTATAGCTCGAAAACGGTTAGGAATTAGAAAAAAACATATGATATAAAAGTTTTAGATAATTTTAAGAACTCCATTTTATTATCTAAAAATATTTCTCTCCGATGCACCGTTTTCGAGATATAAGCGAAAAACCCAAAATTCGTACCTTTACCCCCACCTCCTCCGGGGGGGCTCATCACCTAGGAGTCAGGACTTTTGGTATGTTAACAACCAAAGCCCCCTGAACAAGTTTCTGAAGGAATCGCTTAGTTACCTGCTCACGCACTCTACACCTCATTTTGGGTCATTTATTGACTGGACTAATATTGATTCAAACGATTGCATATCCGTTCATTCACTTACGTTTATTATTTTGATTAATGAAAAAAAACCTGCAAATTACTTATTACACAAAGAATTGTTATTTCTGCAGTAGAAAGCCCTTCTACGCAGAACACTTGTCTATAATCATTAAACGTATTTGTTATAAATTTGGTGGCAAATCCTACGAAATTGTCCCTGCAAGGGTGAGGGGAGGGAAGATGAAAAAACGTCAATCCTTTCTTCCGCTGTGAGGGAACGTCAGTTTAATCGAACCGGTTTCGGTCAGTGGTCACTGAGCAGCCACAAAACCCAGAATGCTCTGAGCACCATAGGATACAAAAAAATAATAATAATAATAATACAGGCATAAGCGTCAACAAAAGAAAACAACTTGTCAAGGCTAACTAAAAAATCGTTTTTTCTTTTAAGTGTCCCCACCTGTTGCTTCATATTGTGTTATTGTTAAACCCTTTTGAGAGCTCAATTTTTGAATTGTAAATTGCTTCACCTTTTCTTTTTCCTTCCAAATTACTTTGGTTGAAATTGCAGTTTGGATGAAGCTTTTGTTGAAGAATATTGTTTTTATTTTCCAAGTTTAAATGCTCTTCTAGAGCCCCCCTTCTTGTTATTGTTTCCCGAGGAACATTGTTATTCAGTTTCATGCCGATATTTTGGTAAGAACTATTTATTGTTTTTTTTTCTACGATTGTTACTCTTATTGTTGATTTAAATTATAGTCTATGTTCCTTCCCCAGCTTTCTTTTGATAGTGGCTATTGTTGTACTAGTGCGGCTTTCTCCTTTTTTCCAGAAGCTGTGAGGTTGCAGCACTTTTGCCTCTCTCCTCACTAAAGTTTTGATGGAGGATTTTTTTTTTTTTTTTAATTCTCCATTATTGATGATGTTCAAGGTATTGCATTGACATCTTCTTCTATTTTAGTTAGCCTTGACTGATAGAGCTCAACAAGCAAAACGTAGGCCCTAAATTGAACCCAATTGTTCTCTGCCCTAACTATTTCCAAAAATACGTGGTTGGTCAAATAAGTAAATTCATCACCAATTTTGAGGGTACATATTCAATAAACAACAAATTTTATTAATGAAATGGCAGTGGAAACAATAATAATACAAAAGATGAATTTTAAATAGAATGCTGAGTTTGTAGAATTTATTATAGGTAGGTATCTATACCTAGCTCAGATTAGTTTTAGTATTATTACAGTTAAATAAGGCTTGATCCAGTTAATATTTATAAAAATTCCTAGAATATAGCAGCCTCCACAATAATAATCGCAACTCTTACATGTATTTCTCTCTCTAGAAATGAAGCAAATAGCAAAAATGTGGTGGTGTCTTTTGTCTTATTATTTGCCGAGCTAATACTGTCGATGATGACACTGTTGTTTTGTGGACGTCAGACGGTTTTTCTAATAGTCGATCCATGAAGAAAATATAGCTCCATGTGGAAATCGCCCTTATTAGCATGAATATGCTTTAGCCGTGACCTAACTACCGAAAAATGTCCCACGAGAGTGCAACGAAAGTAGTGCCAATAATTGTGATGATTTCCGCTTACAACCGAGTCGTTGCTAGGGATATGATACTTCGTCGTTTTTCATCCCACAAAATTCGTTGACCATTCGTTCGAAAGCTCTCGATTTATCCAACCATACTATATTAACTACTGCGAAGTGCGTGGCCAACAAGCTGAGTTATGAGCATGGTTATATGAATAATTGTTTACACACAGGTAATCATTCTCAATAATTGATATTGTGAACATGATTGCAACCGCTTGTTAATTTCTGATGATTTCATTGAGCTGGTGTTTCGATTATGTGATTCATAGCAGGTGATCCGAATATTGCGAGAACGGTTAGATTTGTGAAGCGGTGGTTAAATTATTTTAATAGGTAATTTCTATACTTTACACTATAGGAAGCTGTAATTTCGTATGTAGCCTCTTTAGCCTCTTTCTATAATAAAGTGAATGTTTACTCGCGAGTTTCTATTAGGAGATCATCATCTCACAAGAGCTCAATCGTCGTGATCATTTCTATAATAAAGTGAATGTTTACTCGCGAGTTTCTATTAGGAGATCATCATCTCACAAGAGCTCAATGGTCGTGATCATTTCTATAATAAAGTGAGAGCGAGGAGCTAAAACATGATTCCATGTTTTAGGATTGATGGCAGAATGATAAACAGAGTTCAGAGGCCGATGGGGGGTCGGGTTCAGAGAATCGACGAGGAGTGAGTCGTGTACGGCTAAAGCATATTCATGTTTTTTAATTTTAGCCGTCAGGCTCAAAGGGACTGTGGCTTTTTTATCACCTGCGACACCAATGAGGATGCTAACGGCGCTATCTGCCAGACAGAATTTATCTGAAGGATAATTTTATCCGCTAGGTAATTCGGCATTGATAAACGACTCACATTCTTTATCTGGAGTATAGCGCTATACTCAGTATAGCTATCCTGCAGATAAAGTAGATAATTGATACACCGGCCCTAAATTATAAGCTAATATTGCTTAGTAACCATTATGAACAAATAATGTGAAAAGGAGACACTAGGTACATAATAGGTCTACTATTGAGTGGTAGGTACTTGTAAGCAGTAGGTACTAGACGACGCATAGATCAGCTGACAAGCTACTAAGGGCCGTATCTACTCTACTCTGTGGCCGTGCCTCTCGCAAGCTGGTCTCGCGGCAAATACGAGCTCAACCAGACTTCTGGAAACACAGAAGGCTCGAGCATATTTCATGGCACATTCGTATACATCCCCAGCGGATGTAAGCTATGTAGCTGACCATTATCAAACCCCTTCCAAAAGTGTCCCGAGTGAATTAAATTCACGAGCGGAAATACGCCCATCGTTGTCGACTGGGTTTACACAAAATAAGAGTCTTTTTCAAGACTCTCGAGACCAACTCGAACACGAAACAAAAGGTACTTTTCAGTACTTGCAATTTCCGGTTTCGTATGGTCATGAGAACACTTACACAAAACCCGAAATTTTATATTCATGAGTTGGCGAAACTCACAAAGATCAGCATCGCAAAAACCTATCTAGAGACTCACACACTCCATATCCTACAAAACACAGGGATATGAGAAATAACTACGATACTCCTTCGTACCTAGCACCAGACTCTTTTCAAGGATCAAGCCCGTACAACCACATGTACAATTTGGCTCATTACGTTCCACTGGGAATACCAACTCCCAGTAAAACTTACATAAATCCACTACAATACGCACTCGTCCCATTTTAGTAGGTGATCTACAGGGGGTTTTACTTGGTATATACGGTCTTCTTTTCCATTCAACGAATTATGCTACGATAGAATCTTCGCCGTTGCTGCTGTTTGAAGACAAATCCCCAAATATATCCATTAGAAGGTACAAAAATAAAGACAATCAAACTTGAGATTCAAATAAGATTTTTGTAAATAAATAAACTTGTTTGAGGTTAGAAAGCTCTAGATATCTCATTAACCTCCAGTTATAATAGTTATCCAGCCGTCCAGGGACCAGATAAATTAAAACGCCAGATAAGGTTTAACTAGGGATGGATAAACACCCCATATCGTGTTATCTGGAGGATAACGCTATACCTTAGATAAATCTTTCTTATCCATTGGATAAATGTGATTGATAAACCGGCCCTAAAGCTGATGATTATTGTGGTGAAAACCACCCCCTCTTTTCAACAGCCCTTTTCAGGGCTACCAAAAAGAGGTAGACACAACACAAAAATATTTATAAGACGTCGAGTTATAACTCCGTCAAACAAAATATTTCACCAGAGAGAAAATACGAAATTCTCTCTCAAAAGTGAAATATTAACTAATAACATACAAGGCGACCTCCCTAGACACTTACTGGGCGAGAGAGACGCGACAAGTATCTCGAACCAAGTCGCCTTGAATGAGAAAACTCAAACAGAAAATCAAACGTCCTCTAAAACTAACAAGGACAATTCAAACAAGCCTACTCGCCAATCAGAAACACTGATTACACGAGAGACAATAGGCGAACCAACCAGGAGGCGGCAAGCAACCACCTCTGGTCCAGCAGCCACCCCGGGGACCCCGTCTGAACAACGGACGCAGGGAAACCACCCGAGGTCCCCGTCTAAACTCAAGGTCGTCGGCTCCGCGACGGACGCTCGTAAGCCACCCCCGGGGACCCCGTCGCAGCGACGGACGTGGGGAAACCACCCCGGAGGACCAGCTCAGCTATCATACTCGCAGATACTGAGAAAACAATGTGCGAGCCAATGAGATTACACAGTTGAATTAACGAAATTAAGCGGACCAATCAGGAGGCGGCAGGAGGCGGCCACCTCCCTATAATTACCCCGCTCGGAGCCCTCCGGATTCATTCCACTCTCCGCTCTCGACGACTACACTCCGAAGTACGAAGATTTCTACACGCTCTACGCTGACGATCCTTCTGCTCCCGAGTTCATCTCAAGAACGGCTTCCTACTGCTTTCTACAAGGCATACCTTCTCTCCACACAGATCTCACATTGGCATCTACGAGTCCAGTGATTATTCATCCTGCTCATTGCCCAACGTAGTTCTTCAGTCAGGACGCCACCCGGTACATCTATTGATATTCTCATTAGATCGTACGCCCGCTGGGACGTTCCGAGACGTGTCGCCCGGGTTTCGTAGCACTAGGCTCGTCACCGACCGCTGTGGGCACGCCGATAAATTACACAGCTCATCCGCTCTAATTTATCGTCTAAGGAAGTCTTTTTCAAGACTACAAGGTAGGACCCTGACATCCGAGCAAAGGAAAGAAGCTCTGTCAAGCGAGTCCACCTTCCAAACCCTCTATTTCTATACGTAGAGGTATCGAAAACGAGTTAATAAACTCGGATATTTCGATGGAGCGCCGCCCGTCCTATTTCGTCATGCAAGGGGAGGCGGAACACGGCGCGGCCGGGCCTCTTAGTCCACGCAGCGCTCCCTACCAGCTGCTCGACCAGTCCGCTGTTCCTAGCGACGTCCCAAGGCTCGATCCTCGCGACGAGATCGCCTTCTCACCTAACGTATTCACGAAGGAAACGTTAGATCAAGCCTCACCTACACAAAAGTTCGAGGATACCTTTCAGACCCGCTCTGAAGTCAATCATTATGATTCGACAAAGATTTCCGAATATCCACGATATTCTACACAAGGCTACCCGGCCGATCCGAGTGTCAAATACACTCCAAATGTACAAAAAACAAAGGATACTTTTCAGTACCTCAACCAAACTCAACATATTCCTCCTACAGATATAAATCTTAGGCCGGAATATTACAAAACGGCTCAGTACCAAACTGATCGAACCCAGCACCCACTATGCGAGCCCAGTGCTCCACGCGGCTGCGACACGAACTATCCCTCAGTTCATCCCGCCAAGCAAGCTGACCTTGGCGAGTTCGCTCACATTCCTTACAGGAATACCTCAGGGACTAACCCGCATAATCAGAATATAAATGTCCCACTTGGTCTACCTACACCAAGTAAAACATATATAAATCCACTACAATTTTTATCGTATTTAATCACTTAAGCTGAAAATCAGAGATGATTGAGGTAATTATAATGAAAAACCTTAAGGGCTGCTTTATCAATTCCCTGACTTTATCAATTCCCTGCTTTATCAATTCCCTGATTAGAGCAGCAGACACCTTTATCATTCAGGGAGGAACTGTTGACTAACTCTAAGTGCTGACTAAGAGGTTGAGCGCCCGTGTGCTGTCCCTAGACCCAGAAAATCATATCGAAGTTACGTTAATCGATTATTCATGGGCGTTATCTCTCAGTTATCAACAATATCGATGTAAATGGACGTTTATCTTGCTCATCATTCTATTTTTCGCATTGGTGTGTTTACATGAGCGGTATGCAGTTTACATAATAGATTGATGCTCGTTTAACGTACTCAATAAGTACTCCTAATCAATAGGGAAAGGCGCTCTTCAAACCAATCACCCCAAGTTCTTCAACTTGTAAGGAGTTTGCTAATGCGATACAGTCCCAAACTCAAGTACTGCTTTAAAGCTTGAGAACTTTTTGGAACGTACTGGTTCGTTCGAAATATGGATTGAAGAGATATAAATTTATGATATACGAAGCTTTAATTGAAACACCTGGCAAGCAACAAGGTTTCGTTTTGGTGTTTTATTTTCAGTAATAAACCTTTGAAATTGACCGTTCTCCCTCTCTTCAAAATATTTTGAAATGCTTAGAATCTTGGGGGGGGGCTCGAGAACAATAATTCTTTCTTTCCAACCTGAGGTTGGACTCGAGCTCACCGAAATTGGAAATTGAAAAAAAGTAAAAATAGTAAAGTAAAATAAAAAAGTCCAGTCATGCAGCATGACCCCATGAGCGAAGTTTTGAAGAAATCTTCGACATTTCAGTCGCTATTGATCGTGTAGAGAAATTTTAGTTTATGATTTTGATAGACAAACATGGAATCAAATTATTAAAAATAATTAGGAGGTACTCATACTTTATTATTATTAAACTAATCTTGTAGATTTAAAGACAAATGTACATTTGTAGACACATGTACACATGTACAAGACATATGTACATATTCATAGATTTCGATGTCCAAGGTGGTCAGTATTGAAGGCAGTTGAAATCTTAACAGTATCCTATCATAACATCATCAAATCTTGACATAAAATAAAATAGCATACCGGCGTCATATGAAAGAAACGTATTTCCACAGCCAATCGATGATGAGGCTTTATATTACAAGTGATATCAAGTCATTTGCATTCGAATCGTTATTGGTTATACAAGGATACTCCCATAAAGAGTAGTTCAAGGATACTCCCATAAAGAGTAGTTCAATCTGAATTTGGACAATGTTTCATGCAAAATATTACCGATTTTTACAACTAGCGAACGGCATTATTTCGATTTTTGACTGATTTTTCAACTTTGAAATTTTTGAAAACTTGATACATATTCTTATAGGAAATTTTACGCTGATTCCGAATATACCACATGTTAGTATGCTGAAAAAATTATTTCGCACAACAAATCGCAAAAAACAGGCTATTTTGAAATTTTTGACTACATTTTTGAAAATTTCAAAATTCCGATCATGCTGGCCAACGAACTTGAACTTTCGTTTTGTGTTCTTAACATTTTAAAATTTTTTTGAAGTTTCTAGCACGATTCTACGGACAATTATCGTCTGGAATGACACATACATACGTACATATATACATACATACATAAAAAAATGCGTTAAACTTCAGAATATGATTCAGAATAGCCTGAAACGGATTTCAGCATAAAAATTTTTCAAAAATTCACATTCTACAAATTTTGAGGCGAGAGCAATAGCTTAATTTTCTTCAAAAATTCGCTAAAATAAGCAAATAAAATTAAAAAACGCTTATGCAGTTTGCATTATATAGGATTATCACAAGAAGTCTGCACCAACTCTTCTGAGATTAGAGACGATTGGAATGATTACCTCATTCCTAGTCAGCTGAGTGAGCTCCAGTTCATCTTAAAAAGTTGAGATTTGATAGGAAGACTCTCTGGGACACCAACGGACGATTGCAATTATTGGTTCATTCCTAATTAGCTGAGTAAGCTGAGTCTTTCCTGTTCATCCTAAAAATTTGAAACTCCTTTCTTGCCCGAATTATACCACAAATCACTATTAATTCTAGTGATATCACAAATCGTAATAAATGGTAGACCCCCCCCCCCTCCCCCCCGATGGTAATTGCCTGAATACGCCGTCAAACAATCACGAATCAATATGATGTGAGTATCGAATTGAGATAAATACTTGAGACATTGAAATATGTGATTCAATCGTAGTCTAGTGACTATTTTTACGAACACCCTTGAATAAAACAAATATTTGTTGTAATTGGCCCAGCCGTTTGGAAAGGCAGATGGAATCGAATACTTTAAATAATAGTTTTATATATGAAGATACCTACCTAATGTAGCAGGCCTTGTGATAACGATTTCCCACCCAAATATCGCAAGTTCGTGTGTGTACAAAGCAAGGCCAGCCTGAGGGGTGTGCGACATAGGTATGCAGCCGCAAACTCGAGCCTTTTGGAGGGGCATAAAATTGGCCATTTTAGTTTTTATACCGTTTTTATACGCACGCCTCCACGTCCAGCCGGGGGGCAAGCCCCCCCGACCCCCCATTAAATTGCTCGCTTCGCTCGCAAAGTGTGGCATATAGGGAATGTTGCTCGCTTCGCTCGCAAAGTGTGGAATGTAGGGAATGTTGCTCGCTCGCAAAGTGTGGCTGTATACATGCAATGCATTACAATTGAAACATGTAGGGGATATTGCTCGCTTCGCTCGCAAACAGTAGATCTCTAAGGGAAGTTTAACTTCTGTATGGGGATGCTGCTCGCTTCGCTCGCTTGAGGAAGTTATACTGCCCACCCAACTTGGCAGACGCTTTTTTCTGTTGGAAATTCTTACAAACAAATTAAATCTTATAAAACTACATGGAACCACGAAAAGTTTATTAGGAGATGTTGCTCGCTTCGCTCGCAAGGTATACTGTATTTGTGTAGGGAAAAACCCGTATTTATTCCGTTGAAATGAGTCATCGAGTCCCTTCAAGACGTATAAAACTACGTGGAACCATGAAAAGTTTATTAGGGGATGCTGCTCGCTTCGCTCGCTTGAGGAAGTTATACTGCCCACCCAACTTGGCAGACGTTTTTTTCTGTTGGAAATTCTTACAAACAAATTAAATCTTATAAAACTACGTGGAACCACAAAAAGTTTATTAGGAAATCGATTCGCTCGCAAGGTATACCTGTATATGTGTAGGGAAAAACCCGTATTTATTCCGTTGAAATGAGTCATCATTCAAGACGTAAGTGCGTAGGCCTGGCTCGCAACCTATGCCTCGCAACCTATGTGTACCTGCTTTTTCAACATTGTGAAACACCTGTGTCATCGAACCCCTTGACGTCTTCGTAGAGCCTTCTCCCGTCCACGGCACTTATCATTTCTCATTTTAATAGCTTCGTCTCGCTTCCCCTCGCAATTTGACCGACTTCTCGTCACTTTTTTCAATATCCGATTTCGGATTCAGATTCGACGGACCCAAAGCTGTATTTCGCTCGCAGAAACCGTTCCGAAAAACGTACCTTTCTCGCCGTTGTCTTTCTCGTTCAAAAACCTACAAAACCCGGTATTTTCCCGGAATTTTGGACGGCCGTTTAGAGTGGTAGGGGAAGCGGGAAAGTCCAAAAAGCGCACATTAACCTTACTTCGACCCCCCTCCCGCTCTACGGCCCATGGTTCGGCTTGGATTAGAAAATTTTGAATTCGTCTATGGGTGATATTCTCGAGACTTGCGACAACCAAGCTTGCCTTACATCGAGGCAAGCGAAATCGAAGTTATTTCACCTTGTTGTCATGGTGACGAGTAAACATATACGAAGATGCCCCATTTGTAGTCACAGCTGGACCCTGGACAACAGCATAACATAGTCTCACCTAGTTCCGAGTCAATATTTTCATTATTTGTAATATGCAAGGTGATAAATTGTACGCAAATTACATCAAGTTATTATCAGGAGTTGACCTCAAACGTTACGAATGCAAGATTTAATCTATGGGGTAGAGATCCATATGAAATGTGTGTTGGGGAGTTGACATACAAGTGTTCTAGATGCTCCAGACATCAGCCGCAAAAAATGGTGTGGATTACCTATCTAGTTTTAGAACTGTTCTTTGAATCAATTGAAACTAAAAATCTTTAGTGTAGTGGATTTAGATATGTTTTACTTGGCGTAGGTAGGCCAAGTCGGACATTTATATCCCGGTTATGCGGGTTGGTCCCCGGGTCATTCCCGCGAGGAATGTGAGCGGATCCGCCAAGGTCAACTGGTTTGGCGGACTGAAAGGGGAGATAGTTCGTGTCGCAGCCGCGTGGAGCGCTGGGCTCGCGTAGCAAGTGCTGGGTTCGATCAGTTTGGTACTGAGCCGTTTTGTAATATTCCGGCCTTAGATTTATATCTGAAAGGGGAATATGTTGAGCTTGGTTGAGGTACTGAAAAGTATCCTTCGCTTTTTGTGCATTTGGAGTGTATTTGACACTCGGATCGGCCGGGTAAGCCTCCGTCGAATATCGTGGGTATTCGGACAGCTTGGTCGAATCGTAATGATCGGCTTCAGAGCGAGTCTGAAAGGTTTCCTCGATCTTTTGTATAGGCGAGGCTTGCTCGAACGTTTCTTGAACGAATACGTCGGGCGAGAAGGCGATCCGGACGTGAGGGTCGCGCCTTGCGCTGTCGCTGGGTTCAGCGGATTCGCCGTGTAGCCGGTAGGGAGCACTACGTGGGCTACTCGGCCCGGCTTCGCCGTCGTCCGCCTCCCCTTGCAAGGGGAAGTAGGACGGCCGACGTTCCATCGAAATGACCGAGTTTTAGCTCGTTTCGATGCCTCTATGTGTGAAAAATAGAGGGCTTGGGAGGTGGACTCGCTTGACAGAGCGTCTTTCCAATGCTCGTATGTCAGGGTCCTACCTCGTAGCCTTGACAAAGGCTTCCTTAGACGGTAAATTAGAGCGGAGGAGCAGAGTAATTTACCGGCGTGCCCACAGCGGTCGGTTACGAGCTTAATGCTACGAAACCCGGGCGACACGGCTCGGAACGTCCCTCGGGCGTACTGTCTAAAGAGAATATCGATAGAAGTACCGGGTGGCGTCCTGACAGATGAACTACGTTGGGCAATGAGCAGGATGAATAATCACTGGACTCGTAGATGCCAATGCGAGATCTGTGTGGAGAGAAGGTAGAGCTTGTAGAAAGCAGTAGGAAGCCGTTCTTGAGATGAACTCGTAATGCAGAAGGTTCGTCAGCGTAGAGCGTGTAGAATTCTTCGTACTTCAGAGGTGTCGTCGTCGAGAGCGGAGAGTGGAATGAAATTCGGAGGGCTCCCAGCGGGGTATTTATAGGGAGGTGGCCGCCTCCTGCCGCCTCCTGGTTGGTCCGCTTAATTTCATAAATTCGACTGTGCAATCTTATTGGTTCACACATTGTTTTCTCAGTATCTGTGCGTATGATAGCTGAGTTGGTCTTTCGAGGTGGTTTCCCTTCGTCCGTCGCTGTGACGGGGTCCCCGGGGGTGGCTGAACGACCTTGAGTTTTCCTGTTTGAGGTTTCTCATTCAAGGCGACTTGTTTCGAGATGTTTGTCGCATCTCTCTCGCCCAGTAAATGTTTGGGGAGGTCGCCTTGTGTGTTATTCTTTAATATTTCACTTTTTAGAGAGAATTTAGTATTTTCTCTCTGGTGAAATATTTTGTTTGACGGAGTTGTAACTCGACGTCTTATAAATATTTTTGTGTTGTGCCTACCTCTTTTTGGTAGCCCTGAAAAGGGCTGTTGAAAAGAGGTGGTGGATTTCACCACAGGGCCCCCCCCCAAGACGTCGTGTTATCAACGACGACGCCGATGGGGGAGAACTGGGAGGTCTACCCGGAATTCTCCGTAGGAGAACCTCGCCAGTTGGGGCGGAGGCGGAGGTGCAGGCCTCGCGTCCCGCGCCTGTGGTGCGCCCCGGCCTCGTCGGTTTCGACGAGCGCCGCGGGGCGGCCGTGGCTGGCCCGAGCTCTGCCGACGGGAGCCAAACCCGCGAGGGTTTGGCCCGCGGCCGCGGCTGGGCTGTTGCGGAGGTGCTCGAGATGTGCTCGGCTCTGCCCACCCCGCAGTGCTCATCTCCTCCCACCGAGGTACGGGCACGTCGCCCGAGCTGATCCACTTGCGTGGTATCGCTGGGAGCTGGTGAGCGGGTGGAGGTGTAGGTAGTGGTTGTGCGTGTGGAGCTGGTGGCTGGAAAGGCCGGGGCCTTGTCCACACTACCTCTCTGGGAGCGCTGTCTGTTTTCTCTGCCTCCCTTGTCGGTGAAGGCGGGAGCGGGCCGAGCGGAGCTGGGAGGGTTGACTCTGCGAGGAGGAACTCCTCGACTTCCTCTGTGAGCATGTCCGAAGGTGTGGAGGCTGCCATGGTTGAGATTGGTATGATCTCTGGCCGTGGGGTGTTCTATATTTATACCTCCCACTGCTCCTACCCGAGAAAAATGGGCGTGGCTTGTTTTGAGTGCAGTCACCCACTTTTCGTCAAATTTGGTAGAGGGGACGCGCCCTCTGGCGGATTTTCGGGGAGTTTTCTCCTTACTTTCTGTCTGATTTTGTGACACAGATTGTCCTTGCGATACAGCTTCTTCCGAGTGTAGAGTATAAGCTGGCTTGATTTGCTGTTTGGGAACTTTTTTAGTATGTTCGCCAATTTGCACTGTAACCGAAAACTTATCTCTTTTAACCACTTTGAATGGTCCCGTGTAAGGACATTGCAGAGAGGTGAGCTGTGTGGGCACTCTGATATAGACATGAGTACATGTATCCAAATTTTTGGGCATGTTTACGGCATATTTTGTATTATTATGTTTAATATGCGTAGGCCGGAAGAAAAGAGGTTCCGAAAGGTTCGTAGAAGTTACGAAAATGTCTCCTGGGAGTGGTACGTCAATTCCGTAAACTTTTTGGAAAGGCGTAGTTTCGGTCGCCGGGTCTACTGCCGTACGCATGGCGAGTAGAACTTTGGGAAGTGCGTCGAGCCAATTTTCGTTTTGAGCTTTGAGAGCCTCTTTCAAAGATCTATTTCTGCGTTCTACCATTCCGTTTGTTGATGGTTTGTATGGTAACGTGTGAGTATGTTTTACTCCGAGACGTTCCATAATGGAATTGAACAGATCTGATTCAAATTGAGTGCCCTGATCACTTGTGATGTATTTAGGTACGCCCTTTGAAGCTACCCAAATATTGATAAAGGCATTTGTGATTGTGGTTGCTTCGATGTTGTTAAGAGGGACTGCCTCTAGCCAACCCGTTGCTCTATCAACCATCATTAAAATGTAACGTTTCCCTCCTTTAGCTAAAGGTAAGGGTCCGGTAATATCAACGTGTACGTGTGAAAATTTGTTTGCCGTTTCAAATTCGGAGTAAGGGAGTTTCACGGAGCGCGTGATTTTTGCTCGTTGGCAAGTTTCGCACGCTCGGACCCAGTTTGAGACATCTGCACGGAGTCCGTGCCAAAAATATCTTTGTTTAACTTTATACACTGTAGAGTGTATACCTGGGTGTCCCAAATTGTGAATTTGGCTTATTATTTCTTCCCTTATTTCGTTTGGAATATAAGGTCTAGGGTGTCCTAGGTCTAGGTTACACCAAATTTCTCCTTGAGAGAATTCAACTCGTGTGAGTTTCAATTTGTCCTCCGCGGTAGGGGGAGAACGAATTTGTGAATTTGAAATGTGCAGTAGAAGGTTGCATTCTATTGCAGCCGTAATTTTCGAAATTTCGGCTATGGGTGGACCCTCGTCCGTCTGGGTTGAAATCGATTTCGTTTGAATTTCAACCGGATCGAAGGGTCTGGAGAGTGCGTCGGGGACGACGTTGCTCTCTCCGGAAATATGACGAATGTCACTCGTCATTTGAGAGATGTATGTTAGCCATCTTAATCTCATTTTAGAAAAATGTGCATTTTTCTTAAGCATCGTGCCTAGCAGAGGCTTGTGATCCGAACAAATATGGAAAGATCTGCCGTCCAAGTCGTTGTGCCAGTGAATGCACGCTTGGTAAACGGCGAACATTTCTTTGTCGAACGATGCTTTGTTCTTCCATTGTTCTGGAATTTCTTTACTGAAAAATCCCAATGGTTGGTACGATTTCGAGCCATGTTTGTCTGTAATTTCTTGTTCTAGTGCCGCTCCGATGTGTGTGTCGGATGCGTCACAGACTAATCTCCACTCTGCCGTAGGGTGTGGGTGAGCAATGTTATGCAATGTTGCTTTGATCATTGCTTGTTTTAAGCTGTTGAAAGCTTTTTCTCTCTCTGATGTCCATTCGATAGGTGTTCTGTCATTTTTTTTGTTTGACTGAATGGAGTCATACAGAGGTTGTGCCGTGTGAGCGAATTTGCTTGAGCATGCTCGGTAGAAACCACACATACCTAGGAATCTGCGTAGACTTCGTACGTCTACTGGCCTAGGAAATTGTTCTATGGCTTCTATTTTATCTCGTTTAGGAATTATCCCTTCCTTCGAGATAGTGAAACCTAGGAAATCGACGGTAGGTTTTGAAAAAATGCATTTATCAAAACCTACTCGAAGTCCGTGTTCCCCTAGTTTGTCAAAAATTTGGCTGAGGTGGTTCATGTGTTCGTTATAATTTTTAGAAGCCACCAGGATGTCATCTAGGTATACAAATGCGAAATCAAATTTTCGCATAATGCTGTCCATGTATCTTTGCCATGTTTGAGCCGCTCCGGCCAAACCCATGCTCATTTTCTTAAACTCATAAAGACCGAAAGGTGTAATAATTGCAGTTTTATGAGCGTCATCTGGGTGCATCGGAATATGATAATACGCTGATTGTAAATCTATTGTCGAATAGATTTGCGTATCATGTAAATTCGCTTGGAAAGAGCGAATGTGAGGAGGAGGGTAGGCGTCTTTCTTCGTTTTCGCGTTGAGGAAACGGTAGTCGCCGGTGATTCTCCATGATCCGTCTTTTTTTGGCACGCAGTGTAACGGGGATGCCCATTCGGAATCCGATGGTGCAATTATGCCTTCTGAAAGCATTTTGTCAAAAGTACTTTTGACTTGAGCCCGTTTTTCGCCCGCCATGGGTCTTGCTCGGAAGTGTACTGGTGTTCCTTCCGTGGTTATACGGTGGTAAACCCCGTTGTTTTTCCATTTACCTTGAATTTTGCTCATTTTATCATTGTATTTGTCAATGATAGAGCGAATGTTTTCGTCCTCCGTGATTTGCACGTCCTCTGGTTGAGGGGTATTGTCACGATGAGGGATAGTAGCTGCTATTTGTTCGTCAGTGAACTTTTTGTTCATGACTGCAGCTATTTTTTGATCGGCATAGCACTTTATTTTATCTTTATAAATGTACTTGTGTTTGACCCGTATTCCGATATCCCAAGACTCGAGGAATGGAATACCTAGGATCGCTAGATCAACTTTCGTGATCATAAACTCGGTGGTCATGTCCCCGAGGCCGATGTTAATTGTTGTGTCAGCTCGCCCTAGTGTGTCTATAGGGGCTCCGTTAGCTGCTGTGAGCTTAACGTTGGACTTAAGAATTTTCAAGCCCAATTTTTTTGTGACATTGTGGGGCAGAATGTTCACTTCTGCTCCCGTGTCAATGAGAAATTCAGTGCCATTTAGTTTGCACTTGAAAAAGAGCCTTTTATACTCAGTAGACTGCCGGCGTATAGGCTCAGATACACTGGCAGTTATTCGTTTTCCGAACTCTCTGTGTCGGAGGTTGGAACGGTACTTTCTTGTACCGATCGCTGAGTATTTTCGGTAGAAACCCGGGTTTTAGGCTGGCTTATAGTCGCAGCCTTTCTGCTAGTTTTGGAAGCAGTGTTCGTCTTCCAAGTGCAGTGTTCTGGGTCTGCACATTTGTGAGTTTCGTTACCGAAACGTGCGTGGTTTCGACAGACATAGGCCGTCGGTTTGTGAGGCTTACTCTCCACTGGTTGGGGTTTGAACTCAGCTTGTTTCGAGAGGGCCTTTTTGAAACCAGTATTTATGGGTTTCGGAGTAGATTCTACTCCTCGTATGTTCAGAGAAGTATTCTCTGTTCTGTACGCGTGTAGCGTATCAGCTAGGTCGAGCCGGGAGGTCGTGGTAGGCTGAGCTGCGACCATACCTCGTGCTTCGATGGGAAGAGTCTCGATCCACTTTTGAGTGATCAGAGCTTCCGAAAAGTACCCAACAGCTTTCGAGTACATTTCGTGGTACTTGGTGCTGGGTTTTTTGGCGAGAGATGCGGGGTCCTCGAGTGCGAGGAGCCTGTCCTGTAAGGACAACCCATATTCTCGCTGGAGGCGCTGTTTGGCCTCTTCGTAGGGTGCGTGGGGTGCCGTGAGGTAAGCTGAGTCGATAGCTTCCCTCATTTCTTCTGGTACCCACTTGTATATAGCTGAGAAGCATTCGTTTTGCGTTCTCAGGTGTTTTCGCACGCAGTATTGATCAAACTCGGCGAGTGCACGATCGATATTCTTCTTTTGGAAGATTGGTTTTTGATAATCTCCCATCTCCTCTAAAAGTGCTTGAAAACCACCTTGTGTAGAGGGATGTTGCGTGAGATGTGGGGCGTAGAGGCCCGGCGGGGGTCGCACGCCCGCAGTGGTTCCCTGAAATCCACTAGCTTCATAAGAGGGAACGAAATGCTCCGTGTTGAGCCTGTTCAAAGGCGGGGTCACCATTTGTAGTGGATTTAGATATGTTTTACTTGGCGTAGGTAGGCCAAGTCGGACATTTATATCCCGGTTATGCGGGTTGGTCCCCGGGTCATTCCCGCGAGGAATGTGAGCGGATCCGCCAAGGTCAACTGGTTTGGCGGACTGAAAGGGGAGATAGTTCGTGTCGCAGCCGCGTGGAGCGCTGGGCTCGCGTAGCAAGTGCTGGGTTCGATCAGTTTGGTACTGAGCCGTTTTGTAATATTCCGGCCTTAGATTTATATCTGAAAGGGGAATATGTTGAGCTTGGTTGAGGTACTGAAAAGTATCCTTCGCTTTTTGTGCATTTGGAGTGTATTTGACACTCGGATCGGCCGGGTAAGCCTGCGTCGAATATCGTGGGTATTCGGACAGCTTGGTCGAATCGTAATGATCGGCTTCAGAGCGAGTCTGAAAGGTTTCCTCGATCTTTTGTATAGGCGAGGCTTGCTCGAACGTTTCTTGAACGAATACGTCGGGCGAGAAGGCGATCCGGACGTGAGGGTCGCGCCTTGCGCTGTCGCTGGGTTCAGCGGATTCGCCGTGTAGCCGGTAGGGAGCACTACGTGGGCTACTCGGCCCGGCTTCGCCGTCGTCCGCCTCCCCTTGCAAGGGGAAGTAGGACGGCCGACGTTCCATCGAAATGACCGAGTTTTAGCTCGTTTCGATGCCTCTATGTGTGAAAAATAGAGGGCTTGGGAGGTGGACTCGCTTGACAGAGCGTCTTTCCAATGCTCGTATGTCAGGGTCCTACCTCGTAGCCTTGACAAAGGCTTCCTTAGACGGTAAATTAGAGCGGAGGAGCAGAGTAATTTACCGGCGTGCCCACAGCGGTCGGTTACGAGCTTAATGCTACGAAACCCGGGCGACACGGCTCGGAACGTCCCTCGGGCGTACTGTCTAAAGAGAATATCGATAGAAGTACCGGGTGGCGTCCTGACAGATGAACTACGTTGGGCAATGAGCAGGATGAATAATCACTGGACTCGTAGATGCCAATGCGAGATCTGTGTGGAGAGAAGGTAGAGCTTGTAGAAAGCAGTAGGAAGCCGTTCTTGAGATGAACTCGTAATGCAGAAGGTTCGTCAGCGTAGAGCGTGTAGAATTCTTCGTACTTCAGAGGTGTCGTCGTCGAGAGCGGAGAGTGGAATGAAATTCGGAGGGCTCCCAGCGGGGTATTTATAGGGAGGTGGCCGCCTCCTGCCGCCTCCTGGTTGGTCCGCTTAATTTCATAAATTCGACTGTGCAATCTTATTGGTTCGCACATTGTTTTCTCAGTATCTGTGCGTATGATAGCTGAGTTGGTCTTTCGAGGTGGTTTCCCTGCGTCCGTCGCTGTGACGGGGTCCCCGGGGGTGGCTGAACGACCTTGAGTTTTCCTGTTTGAGGTTTCTCATTCAAGGCGACTTGTTTCGAGATGTTTGTCGCATCTCTCTCGCCCAGTAAATGTTTGGGGAGGTCGCCTTGTGTGTTATTCTTTAATATTTCACTTTTGAGAGAGAATTTAGTATTTTCTCTCTGGTGAAATATTTTGTTTGACGGAGTTGTAACTCGACGTCTTATAAATATTTTTGTGTTGTGCCTACCTCTTTTTGGTAGCCCTGAAAAGGGCTGTTGAAAAGTGGTGGTGGATTTCACCACAGGGGCCCCCCCAAGACGTCGTGTTATCAACGACGACGCCGATGGGGGAGAACTGGGAGGTCTACCCGGAATTCTCCGTAGGAGAACCTCGCCAGTTGGGGCGGAGGCGGAGGTGCAGGCCTCGCGTCCCGCGCCTGTGGTGCGCCCCGGCCTCGTCGGTTTCGACGAGCGCCGCGGGGCGGCCGTGGCCGGCCCGAGCTCTGCCGACGGGAGCCAAACCCGCGAGGGTTTGGCCCGCGGCCGCGGCTGGGCTGTTGCGGAGGTGCTCGAGATGTGCTCGGCTCCGACCACCCCGCAGCGCTCATCTCCTCCCACCGAGGTACGGGCACGTCGCCCGAGCTGATCCACTTGCGTGGTATTGCTGGGAGCTGGTGAGAGGGTGGAGCTGTAGGTAGTGGTTGGGCGGGTGGAGCTGGTGGCTGGAAAGGCCGGGGCCTTGTCCACACTACCTCTCTGGGAGCGCTGTCTGTTTTCTCTGCCTCCCTTGTCGGTGAAGGCGGGAGCGGGCCGAGCGGAGCTGGGAGGGTTGACTCTGCGAGGAGGAACTCCTCGACTTCCTCTGTGAGCATGTCCGAAGGTGTGGAGGCTGCCATGGTTGAGATTGGTATGATCTCTGGCCGTGGGGTGTTCTATATTTATACCTCCCACTGCTCCTACCCGAGAAAAATGGGCGTGGCTTGTTTTGAGTGCAGTCACCCACTTTTCGTCAAATTTGGTAGAGGGGACGCGCCCTCTGGCGGATTTTCGGGGAGTTTTCTCCTTACTTTCTGTCTGATTTTGTGACACAGATTGTCCTTGCGATACAGCTTCTTCCGAGTGTAGAGTATAAGCTGGCTTGATTTGCTGTTTGGGAACTTTTTTAGTATGTTCGCCAATTTGCACTGTAACCGAAAACTTATCTCTTTTAACCACTTTGAATGGTCCCGTGTAAGGACATTGCAGAGAGGTGAGCTGTGTGGGCACTCTGATATAGACATGAGTACATGTATCCAAATTTTTGGGCATGTTTACGGCATATTTTGTATTATTATGTTTAATATGCGTAGGCCGGAAGAAAAGAGGTTCCGAAAGGTTCGTAGAAGTTACGAAAATGTCTCCTGGGAGTGGTACGTCAATTCCGTAAACGTTTTGGAAAGGCGTAGTTTCGGTCGCCGGGTCTACTGCCGTACGCATGGCGAGTAGAACTTTGGGAAGTGCGTCGAGCCAATTTTCGTTTTGAGCTTTGAGAGCCTCTTTCAAAGATCTATTTCTGCGTTCTACCATTCCGTTTGTTGATGGTTTGTATGGTAACGTGTGAGTATGTTTTACTCCGAGACGTTCCATAATGGAATTGAACAGATCTGATTCAAATTGAGTGCCCTGATCACTTGTGATGTATTTAGGTACGCCCTTTGAAGCTACCCAAATATTGATAAAGGCATTTGTGATTGTGGTTGCTTCGATGTTGTTAAGAGGGACTGCCTCTAGCCAACCCGTTGCTCTATCAACCATCATTAAAATGTAACGTTTCCCTCCTTTAGCTAAAGGTAAGGGTCCGGTAATATCAACGTGTACGTGTGAAAATTTGTTTGCCGTTTCAAATTCGGAGTAAGGGAGTTTCACGGAGCGCGTGATTTTTGCTCGTTGGCAAGTTTCGCACGCTCGGACCCAGTTTGAGACATCTGCACGGAGTCCGTGCCAAAAATATCTTTGTTTAACTTTATACACTGTAGAGTGTATACCTGGGTGTCCCAAATTGTGAATTTGGCTTATTATTTCTTCCCTTATTTCGTTTGGAATATAAGGTCTAGGGTGTCCTAGGTCTAGGTTACACCAAATTTCTCCTTGAGAGAATTCAACTCGTGTGAGTTTCAATTTGTCCTCCGCGGTAGGGGGAGAACGAATTTGTGAATTTGAAATGTGCAGTAGAAGGTTGCATTCTATTGCAGCCGTAATTTTCGAAATTTCGGCTATGGGTGGACCCTCGTCCGTCTGGGTTGAAATCGATTTCGTTTGAATTTCAACCGGATCGAAGGGTCTGGAGAGTGCGTCGGCGACGACGTTGCTCTCTCCGGAAATATGACGAATGTCACTCGTCATTTGAGAGATGTATGTTAGCCATCTTAATCTCATTTTAGAAAAATGTGCATTTTTCTTAAGCATCGTGCCTAGCAGAGGCTTGTGATCCGAACAAATATGGAAAGATCTGCCGTCCAAGTCGTTGTGCCAGTGAATGCACGCTTGGTAAACGGCGAACATTTCTTTGTCGAACGATGCTTTGTTCTTCCATTGTTCTGGAATTTCTTTACTGAAAAATCCCAATGGTTGGTACGATTTCGAGCCATGTTTGTCTGTAATTTCTTGTTCTAGTGCCGCTCCGATGTGTGTGTCGGATGCGTCACAGACTAATCTCCACTCTGCCGTAGGGTGTGGGTGAGCAATGTTATGCAATGTTGCTTTGATCATTGCTTGTTTTAAGCTGTTGAAAGCTTTTTCTCTCTCTGATGTCCATTCGATAGGTGTTCTGTCATTTTTTTTGTTTGACTGAATGGAGTCATACAGAGGTTGTGCCGTGTGAGCGAATTTGCTTGAGCATGCTCGGTAGAAACCACACATACCTAGGAATCTGCGTAGACTTCGTACGTCTACTGGCCTAGGAAATTGTTCTATGGCTTCTATTTTATCTCGTTTAGGAATTATCCCTTCCTTCGAGATAGTGAAACCTAGGAAATCGACGGTAGGTTTTGAAAAAATGCATTTATCAAAACCTACTCGAAGTCCGTGTTCCCCTAGTTTGTCAAAAATTTGGCTGAGGTGGTTCATGTGTTCGTTATAATTTTTAGAAGCCACCAGGATGTCATCTAGGTATACAAATGCGAAATCAAATTTTCGCATAATGCTGTCCATGTATCTTTGCCATGTTTGAGCCGCTCCGGCCAAACCCATGCTCATTTTCTTAAACTCATAAAGACCGAAAGGTGTAATAATTGCAGTTTTATGAGCGTCATCTGGGTGCATCGGAATATGATAATACGCTGATTGTAAATCTATTGTCGAATAGATTTGCGTATCATGTAAATTCGCTTGGAAAGAGCGAATGTGAGGAGGAGGGTAGGCGTCTTTCTTCGTTTTCGCGTTGAGGAAACGGTAGTCGCCGGTGATTCTCCATGATCCGTCTTTTTTCGGCACGCAGTGTAACGGGGATGCCCATTCGGAATCCGATGGTGCAATTATGCCTTCTGAAAGCATTTTGTCAAAAGTACTTTTGACTTGAGCCCGTTTTTCGCCCGCCATGGGTCTTGCTCGGAAGTGTACTGGTGTTCCTTCCGTGGTTATACGGTGGTAAACCCCGTTGTTTTTCCATTTACCTTGAATTTTGCTCATTTTATCATTGTATTTGTCAATGATAGAGCGAATGTTTTCGTCCTCCGTGATTTGCACGTCCTCTGGTTGAGGGGTATTGTCACGATGAGGGATAGTAGCTGCTATTTGTTCGTCAGTGAACTTTTTGTTCATGACTGCAGCTATTTTTTGATCGGCATAGCACTTTATTTTATCTTTATAAATGTACTTGTGTTTGACCCGTATTCCGATATCCCAAGACTCGAGGAATGGAATACCTAGGATCGCTAGATCAACTTTCGTGATCATAAACTCGGTGGTCATGTCCCCGAGGCCGATGTTAATTGTTGTGTCAGCTCGCCCTAGTGTGTCTATAGGGGCTCCGTTAGCTGCTGTGAGCTTAACGTTGGACTTAAGAATTTTCAAGCCCAATTTTTTTGTGACATTGTGGGGCAGAATGTTCACTTCTGCTCCCGTGTCAATGAGAAATTCAGTGCCATTTAGTTTGCACTTGAAAAAGAGCCTTTTATACTCAGTAGACTGCCGGCGTATAGGCTCAGATACACTGGCAGTTATTCGTTTTCCGAACTCTCTGTGTCGGAGGTTGGAACGGTACTTTCTTGTACCGATCGCTGAGTATTTTCGGTAGAAACCCGGGTTTTAGGCTGGCTTATAGTCGCAGCCTTTCTGCTAGTTTTGGAAGCAGTGTTCGTCTTCCAAGTGCAGTGTTCTGGGTCTGCACATTTGCGAGTTTCGTTACCGAAACGTGCGTGGTTTCGACAGACATAGGCCGTCGGTTTGTGAGGCTTACTCTCCACTGGTTGGGGTTTGAACTCAGCTTGTTTCGAGAGGGCCTTTTTGAAACCAGTATTTATGGGTTTCGGAGTAGATTCTACTCCTCGTATGTTCAGAGAAGTATTCTCTGTTCTGTACGCGTGTAGCGTATCAGCTAGGTCGAGCCGGGAGGTCGTGGTAGGCTGAGCTGCGACCATACCTCGTGCTTCGATGGGAAGAGTCTCGATCCACTTTTGAGTGATCAGAGCTTCCGAAAAGTACCCAACAGCTTTCGAGTACATTTCGTGGTACTTGGTGCTGGGTTTTTTGGCGAGAGATGCGGGGTCCTCGAGTGCGAGGAGCCTGTCCTGTAAGGACAACCCATATTCTCGCTGGAGGCGCTGTTTGGCCTCTTCGTAGGGTGCGTGGGGTGCCGTGAGGTAAGCTGAGTCGATAGCTTCCCTCATTTCTTCTGGTACCCACTTGTATATAGCTGAGAAGCATTCGTTTTGCGTTCTCAGGTGTTTTCGCACGCAGTATTGATCAAACTCGGCGAGTGCACGATCGATATTCTTCTTTTGGAAGATTGGTTTTTGATAATCTCCCATCTCCTCTAAAAGTGCTTGAAAACCACCTTGTGTAGAGGGATGTTGCGTGAGATGTGGGGCGTAGAGGCCCGGCGGGGGTCGCACGCCCGCAGTGGTTCCCTGAAATCCACTAGCTTCATAAGAGGGAACGAAATGCTCCGTGTTGAGCCTGTTCAAAGGCGGGGTCACCATTTGTAGTGGATTTAGATATGTTTTACTTGGCGTAGGTAGGCCAAGTCGGACATTTATATCCCGGTTATGCGGGTTGGTCCCCGGGTCATTCCCGCGAGGAATGTGAGCGGATCCGCCAAGGTCAACTGGTTTGGCGGACTGAAAGGGGAGATAGTTCGTGTCGCAGCCGCGTGGAGCGCTGGGCTCGCGTAGCAAGTGCTGGGTTCGATCAGTTTGGTACTGAGCCGTTTTGTAATATTCCGGCCTTAGATTTATATCTGAAAGGGGAATATGTTGAGCTTGGTTGAGGTACTGAAAAGTATCCTTCGCTTTTTGTGCATTTGGAGTGTATTTGACACTCGGATCGGCCGGGTAAGCCTGCGTCGAATATCGTGGGTATTCGGACAGCTTGGTCGAATCGTAATGATCGGCTTCAGAGCGAGTCTGAAAGGTTTCCTCGATCTTTTGTATAGGCGAGGCTTGCTCGAACGTTTCTTGAACGAATACGTCGGGCGAGAAGGCGATCCGGACGTGAGGGTCGCGCCTTGCGCTGTCGCTGGGTTCAGCGGATTCGCCGTGTAGCCGGTAGGGAGCACTACGTGGGCTACTCGGCCCGGCTTCGCCGTCGTCCGCCTCCCCTTGCAAGGGGAAGTAGGACGGCCGACGTTCCATCGAAATGACCGAGTTTTAGCTCGTTTCGATGCCTCTATGTGTGAAAAATAGAGGGCTTGGGAGGTGGACTCGCTTGACAGAGCGTCTTTCCAATGCTCGTATGTCAGGGTCCTACCTCGTAGCCTTGACAAAGGCTTCCTTAGACGGTAAATTAGAGCGGAGGAGCAGAGTAATTTACCGGCGTGCCCACAGCGGTCGGTTACGAGCTTAATGCTACGAAACCCGGGCGACACGGCTCGGAACGTCCCTCGGGCGTACTGTCTAAAGAGAATATCGATAGAAGTACCGGGTGGCGTCCTGACAGATGAACTACGTTGGGCAATGAGCAGGATGAATAATCACTGGACTCGTAGATGCCAATGCGAGATCTGTGTGGAGAGAAGGTAGAGCTTGTAGAAAGCAGTAGGAAGCCGTTCTTGAGATGAACTCGTAATGCAGAAGGTTCGTCAGCGTAGAGCGTGTAGAATTCTTCGTACTTCAGAGGTGTCGTCGTCGAGAGCGGAGAGTGGAATGAAATTCGGAGGGCTCCCAGCGGGGTATTTATAGGGAGGTGGCCGCCTCCTGCCGCCTCCTGGTTGGTCCGCTTAATTTCATAAATTCGACTGTGCAATCTTATTGGTTCGCACATTGTTTTCTCAGTATCTGTGCGTATGATAGCTGAGTTGGTCTTTCGAGGTGGTTTCCCTGCGTCCGTCGCTGTGACGGGGTCCCCGGGGGTGGCTGAACGACCTTGAGTTTTCCTGTTTGAGGTTTCTCATTCAAGGCGACTTGTTTCGAGATGTTTGTCGCATCTCTCTCGCCCAGTAAATGTTTGGGGAGGTCGCCTTGTGTGTTATTCTTTAATATTTCACTTTTTAGAGAGAATTTAGTATTTTCTCTCTGGTGAAATATTTTGTTTGACGGAGTTGTAACTCGACGTCTTATAAATATTTTTGTGTTGTGCCTACCTCTTTTTGGTAGCCCTGAAAAGGGCTGTTGAAAAGAGGTGGTGGATTTCACCACATTTAGAGTACTGTGAAAGTGGTCTTGTGAAAGGATGTGTTATGAGAGCTCTGTTAGGCGGGAATAGTAAGTACCTAAAGGTAAGGTATACCTACATACTTTCCGTATATTATTACTTGTTCATGTAGGTACTTCATTGATCAAAACGAAAGTAGGTACCTAATTACTTTTTTTGTCCATAAAATTTGCGTAACTGCAAAACTCGCGCAATAACTGCACTGCCAATGCCGTCTTTATGAAATCTTACCTTCAGAGGAATGCGTTTCAAGGTTTTTTCCTTGCAGCTGGTTTTTAATTCATGTTGCATATTCCCTGATTCGATATTTGACAAACTTGCTAATCAGCGGTTGTATTCGTCGGCAAAGCAACGACCCACCTACTTTGTTTAGGCACTTTAAACCAACAGCAAATCTGGTAGGACGTACATAACTACTCAAGTAGTTTCATTCCTTGGTGTAGCAACAACCTGCCTTGTTTATTTTGACAAACTATCAAATCTCTCCTTTTATTCATTCAATATAACAAGTAAAGCTTCCTCAGTTAAGCATAGTACTACGAACTTATAATAAAACGCTGATGAAGCTACCTGAGCAATGGCTAGGTACCTACATAGCAGTACAGACATCTGAGGAATTTTCAATAATCTTTTCTTTACTATTTTTCAGGTTAATTAGTCTCAAAGCCTAAACGAATGAAGTTCTTTAGTTTTCTGACACTGATTAACTACTAAAGTTAGTAGGCTCCTAGTCCAAATAAAAACTCGTTCACGTTAGATTGGTATTGTTGACAGCAATGTACAATCAATTATTGCGCTGGCAGGCATGATTATTATAACATTTAGTCGAATTGAAACTTTGTGTTGCTACAATATTATACTTTTTCAAAACAAAACTGTTGAAAAATGGCCTTATAACCACGAATTATGTTGACGTGAGACGGCAAACTTCTTGTGAGAAATAGGTTGGTCGAGTAGCGATTCATTGACGTAGGGCGGTCTCATGGCCGACTTTGGCTGAAACGCGAACCTACTCCAGGCGTGACGTCACGAGAATATGGGCCATACACCCTACCGGAAAATCCCAAGAAAATCCCCCCACTCGTACACTCCCCCCAAGTCCATGTTATAAGAAATTAATGTTTGCACAAGCCAGACTACTATTAACTTAACGGCAATGAAATTTAAAGGTGAACATCTAAGACCTAAACCTTAATTCTTGAAATTTTCATAAAAATCTATCCATTAGTCTCGGAGTTTTGTCCGAGACGACCAATTTTAGTTTTGCGCATGCGCTATAATTACTACTTTACCAATAGCAATATGATTCATAGGGAATTTTCCTGGAACATATACCCATCTAATCCCCGAGTTTGAATAAAATCGGATCAATAGATGATAAAAATTGACGTTACAATAAATAAACGTTTGCGCATGCAAACAAACTACTATTTACGTGACAGCAATGAAAATTATAGGAAACCGTCTAGAGACTATCCCATTCAATTCCTGAAAATTCCATCAAAATCGTTCCATTAGTTTCGAAGTTTCGGTCTGTGTCAATCGAAATTAGTTTCGCGCATGCGCAATGGTATTACTCTACCAATCGCTACCGTAGTAACACCATATCGTAAAACGGGGTTACTTTACTTTTGCGGAGTATAAGTGGCACTTGACGTCATTTTTCATATTTTTCAAATTTTTGCATTACCTAATGAATTTAGGAAAACAGCGGAGGGTGGCATTTGATACTTGATTATTGCCTAATGGATTTTAGTCATGACAGCAAAAACAACCACACTTCTTCTTCTTGTTTGATAAGGTTTATCATTTCTGTATTTTGACAACGATTGGGAGGTGTGCTGCAAACTGTGTTTCTCACGGCTTTCCAGGCTTCTTGACTTCAATTTCTGGCTTAAGTATGGTTTTAGCATTGGATAACAGTGATATTCATGTATGAATTAATTTGATCAGGTGTTATCAGGTTCCAGAGGGTAGGGTTATATGAAAGTGGGAAGGTAAACGGGGCAACAGTGGTACACCTAAAAACCGGGTTTTTTTGTCAATTTTCGGTCATGCAGGATTTTTTTTCTCTATTGTTTCAGTATTCGATCATGAGAAAGTACAAAAGAAAATTGGGATCACGGCCTTATGCCAATTTTACCGAAGAGACAATGAGAAATGCTTTGGAGGATATCAAGAGTGGTAGGCTGTCAGTGAGGAAAGCTTCTTCTCGGTACAATATCGGCAAAAGTACTCTTCAGAAGTATTCTTCAGAAGAGAATTTCTAATTTATATTTTTAAAAATCCCGGCTACAATCTGGACGGGGTAACATTAGTACAGAGCGTGGTTTTAGGCACTAGAAACAGAATAGAGCTGGTGTACCACAGTTACCCCGTTTGATGGGGTAAAAGTAGTACAACTTTGACGGTTCACCGCGGCCTTATGGGTAATGGTAGGGACCTGTAACTTAGAAAGCACTTCACACATGTTTTTTAGTTTCACCTGTATGAATGTTAATGGGGAATCTTCATTCCTTCAATCAAACACCTATAAAAAACCATTAAAAATGTACCATTGTAACCCCGTTCTATATCTATTATAATAATAGGATACATACAAAGTGATAACGCTTGAACGCCTGCACCGATTCTCTTCAAATTTTTTTTAAACTGACCGGCATGAAGAAAACTGGTGCAGATAATTCTACCAAGTTATAAATCAGATTCCTTCATATTAAAAAACAAGAAAAAGTGCAAAAACGAGGGAAATTCTGGTGCAGATAATTCTACCAAGTTATAAATCAGATTCCTTCATATTAAAAAACAAGAAAAAGTGCAAAAACGAGGGAAAGTTGTAGAATTTGCCGGTAGAGGGAGCGCAAAGTGACGAACCAAAACACATGTTCTTTTCATACTTTGTATTCGTTATGTGATTTGATTTAACCATATGTTTATTGTTTTATTTACTTTTTCAGCCATGGACAATTATACGTCGCATTTTCAAGAGTTCGTCGCTTTAGTGCAATTAAAGTTCAAATTAAGAATACTGAAAATCAAGGACAGCATCAGAATGGTTTAGTATACACCCGCAATGTTATATTTCCTGAAGCATTAGAATAAATTTTGTAACTGAATGAATGTAACTTTTTTTAATACAACTTGAATAAATAAAAATTAAGTTGAAACAGAAAGATTTTGCTTTTTTATTTGCATAATTAAAGTTTGTACTTGCATCCCGTGGTGACACGGGCTTTTCCACTAGTTATTATATAATATAATTCTATCTATATATAATTCCCGTTCTATATAATAAATATAATTTATAGGGAATTCTTCTAGAACTTAAACTCAAATTATCTACCGAGTTTGAACGCGCACAGTCTACTGTTGATTCGACGGTATTGAAAATTGTAGGGACCATCTAGGAGCTAATCCGCACAATCCCTGAAAATTTCATCGGAATCGGACTGAAACTTGGTATAGTTACCAAGTTAGTAACTATACCTTGGTTAGTTGGTGGTAGGAGTTACCACAGACAGACAGACAGACACGGAACCGAAATTGATCAGCAAGTTCTGAAACGCAAAAAGCAAGTGGAAATTTTGATTTCGGAGGACACAAATTTTGTCGACTTCAATCACGAACACATAGCTTCCCTACCTCCAGTAGTGAGGAAGCAAAACTTAAATTTGGCAAATTTTCATAAATTGATTTAAATGTTGGGCATAAATATCTAAACTAGAAGGAACTTTGTTTCAAAACTATTAGGTAGATACAGTTGAATTTCAGGGTAAAACCGAAGATCTACCCAATGAGTAGGTACCTACTGAAATACAGTAGTCTGATGCTCATGATTTGGACGTAGTTGATTCATTCTCCGAAATTAAAGCAAGAAACGCCCTTGTATAAATGTATAGTAAAAGATACTGTGTACCTTGATGTTGATAAACTTTTGTTGGGTTTGCTTTATTATTGAACTCTTTATTATTGCTTCACTATGATCTGTTTTTTTTTTTTTTTTTTTAATTATCATTTACCCATGAGATATGGAAATTCATCTTAGGTCCGACGAACGCAGTCTAGCTATTTATTTTGAGAGTACTTGCAATATAAGTGTAAAAATCATTGTAACGTGACCCAGAAACTTTCATTAGGTAGTTTATTTAACATACTTAATCGTTTAACCCGCCAGTTCCTAATGCACCCTACAGGGTGCACCTCTTTTTTGGCCCCTGAAATTCAAACATGTCGCCCAATAAGTGATCCTAGTGCTCCTAGAGGGTTTTGAAGACGTGACAAAGTGACTTGATCAAAAGGAAGTTGATAAGAACCACCTGTTATCTTGATACTTCAGTTCAAAGTGGCCAACCTCCGCGATTTTTGCGTCTGTGTGACCTGCCTTCTCGTTTTCGTTCACCATGACTAAAAAACGGCAAGTAACCAATAATTCATTACAGATTTTGTTTTTCTAGGTATTTCTGAGAAACCTCAACAAAAAATATTAGAGAACTGAGCAAAATTGGCCTCACAATCATAAATACAACTTCGGTGCACCCTGTAGGGTGCATTAGGATTGAGAACAACTTTGGGTTTCGGTGGTCAGTAGGTAGGTACATGTTCGTTGTGCTTGTGTCAGTAACTATCTATGTCTTTATTATCTCACTAGGACTCGTCGTGTCCGTCAGTCCATCCGTCCGTCTCGTTTTTTTTTTTTTTTTTTTTTTTTTTTTTTTTTTTTTTTTTTTTTTTTTTTTTTTTTTTTTTTTTTTTTTAGTACGCCTAAACGGCTGGTTGTAATTTTTTGCATCAGTTCCAGAACCTGCTCAAGGCTACGTTCGTTGTGCTGGTGCTAGTAACTACCAATTTATGTTTGTGTTATTTGTTATATTATGTGTCACGTCGTTATATAATTATATGTGTGTTTGTATATGTGCCTATGTGTTTTTGTTGGTTCACCTCATCAGCTCGTATGGCCTTTCCTCCACCGTGCAGTATTCAGGTACAGTAATAATAGATACAATATACTTATGATAATACTGAATCATTATTTCATAAATATGATATTCTGTTGACTGTGACTGTTGACAAGGTGAAGAAGAGGATGTCCGTTGATTGTCCGAATGTTGTTGTGATGTAGAATTGATATATGGTAGGAGTCGACCGGTTTGATGAGAATGTTGAATCTCTTAGATGCTCTCTGAAGGGACGGAAATGGTGGTACCCTCTCTTCCTGTTTGGACTTGATGCTGCTTGCCAGAATGCATGGACGCTAAAGAAGAGCACGTCTAAAGGAAAGGAGACATACTGTCAATTCAGAAGGGCCATCGTTCAGTCTAACTGCCTGACGCACGCGAATCCAGCCAAAAAGGCGCGATCCATTTCAAACATCCCCAAAGTGATGGGCAGACATATCCCAAGTCAACCCAATCCTTCCCACAAACCAGTTCCCTGTAATCAGCAGCGATGCAGAAGATGCCACAAGAATACGAGGCAAATGAGCCGAGTGATCATTGCTGGTATCAGTTCCATAAAAGCGGACGTTGCACCTTCATCTCGTGAATAGCTTTAAAATTGCACCCAAGAAGCTTCACAAATTCTTTTCAACACTGATTTTTACCAATATAATACTGCCTACACTGTTCTGGAGGGTTTATGAAATAAAAATTATGTTTTCACCAAACATCTTATTTCTTGTTGTTCCCATGCCTAATGCACCCTCCAGGGTGCAGTACCATTACTAGTACTTGGAGCGTGATATAAATGGTATGCTCTTTTCCCCCCTTCAATTAGATGTCCAGTAATAAGAATTCATCAGAAAATTTCAAATTTTTATGGTAGTTTTCATTTAGGAACTGGCGGGTTAAGGGTCATTCTCATTTCATTTGCCGCTTTCATGTCCCCGACGACGAATTCTCACAATTCTTGACCAAAACTAGCGATTTTGGGGAAAAAGGGTAGTATAAGTTGGGAGATCAACGAAGTAATGATTTGACTGCCCAAAATCCCCTTTATCCAATACACAGTGATGACGAATGAAACCTGAAATCCTGGAAACTCATCAGTGTTACCGTCCCCTCCTACCTAATACGTAAGTAGAAGTTAGGTAGTTAAGAAACAATGACAATCTAGAACTGGCCAGGGTTACTAGCTGCAGTAAGTTGGTTCCTCTTTATTTAGAGTAAGGATTTACATTTTTTAGATTTTTCCCAACCCGTGAAAAACTAATTTTTCAGTCAGTCCCCCATATCTCTTCTCAATGGGACCTCAGGAGTGTTATCATTTTTGCGATCAAGAAAGCTGATGGAAAATGGCGGGAAACGGTCAGATGTGAAGGTTATATTGTCCAGTTGAAGATGTGAGACTGTAGTGGAGTGCTTGGAGTTGCAGCAGTTTTTACAGCGAAAGAAGCCTAAAAACATGTTGAGTATTTTTTTTTTTTTTTTTTATTTTCAATCATGAGTGTTACACAAATTACGTGTGTTGTTAGTGCTTAAACAACATAATCCTATATCAACAACCATAGTGCTAGGTGACAGGTTTCAAACAGTAGCCATCTCCGAGTTTTGTCACTTCATCATCCTGTGTGAAGCCATTTTTACTGGAAATTCTCATGAGTGTTACCTCTCAGGAGTGTGACCAATGGGTAACACTCCTGGGTAACACTCCTGAGATTTAAGCTCAATTACACTGCCTTCAACATGAATTCCGTAAAATCTGAATATTACGTTTGAACGTGATTCTTTTGTACTTACTTGAGCCCCGACAACAATTTTGCCAAAGTCATCCATTTTACAGAAATCAATTTTTGAAATCTGGTAACACTCATGAGTTGGATATCACGTTTTTTAATACAAAAAAATATATAAAATACATCAATGAAAAACTCACTGTTCATCTATGGAACACAAATCTGCAATGTACAAAGTGTAGTATTTGCCGATCTAACCTCATTTTCGAGCACTTTCATATTTCACGTCACTGAGGTTCTCAAACGACCCAAAGCGGCAAATGAAATGAGAATGACCCATAAGGTACAAGAAAGTGCATTGAACCTATCAAGTTAATCAACATGAACAAATTAAAATGAAAGTTTCAAGAGTGAACAACAATGGCAGTAGAAGTTCTCAAGCTATAATTAACGCACTAATCAATATTATTCGATGATTTATTAGTCAAGTGGGTGGTTTATCTTTGGCAGACGGTCTATGTCGGTCCATGCATTTTCGAAATAGTTGAACTTCATCCTGACACTTCCTCCAGTCTCGCTTTTCGGCAATACATTCCTGCAAAATAGTTACAATAAATAATAATAAATGGACGGAATAAACAAACTTATCTAAAGAACTTTCTTGAGAGAAAATACTACTTTGGATCGGAGAACTGATTCAAAATTTCGAGAATCGGAGGCAGATTCTTTTCAACAGCTGGATGAATAGACAATGAAAAACCACCTCCACAAACGTAGGTAATTGAAGAAGAATTAGGTGAATATGTTTACTAGAAGTAGAAATAGTACTAAAGAAGCGTTTGTTGTATGGTATCTGTGGTGAACTCACCATATATCACTGGCCCTTTTCAGGGCCACCAAAATTGAGTTCACACATAAAACAAGGTAAAATACACTGCCAAGGAAATGGCACATGAGCTTCCTCGTGACCTTCACAGTACGTCACCATTAAATTCCAGAAAACTAGAAACGACCGGTTCTGGCATCAGGAAATTAATAAGGTGGGAAATTGGAAGGTGAAGGTGAAGAAAATCGCATCAAAATTGTGGAAATTACGGCTGTTGCAAGGACCGTAACAAGAATATTTCGTTCACGCATGCGCAGAGCGTACCGCGCGTTATGATGATTGTCTTATGGGACCTCAAGGGACCTTACCCACATCATCCCTGAAAATCTGACCGAAATCCGTTCAACATTGACCGAGTTGTGACCGTCACAAGGAATTCACGTTAGCGCCTGCGCAGAAGCTACCGTTGATTCGATCATGATGAAGTTGATAGGGGACCATCTAGAGCTTAACCCGCACGATCCCTGAAAATTTGGTTAAAATCGGATCAAAATTGTGGAAGTTATGGCTGTTACAAGGAAATGTGTACGGACAGACAGACACGGAACCAAATTTGTTCAGGAGGCTCTGAAACGCAAAATGCGAGTGGAAATTTTGATTTTGGAGCAAAAAATTTTTTTTCATTTCGAAAGTGAAAACCGAGCCTTGCAGTCTCGGAAGCAAAAGACGTCAGGCTACCTCAAGACGAAACAAGATAAATCGCCGAAAATATCACTTGGCTCGTGAAGTTCCAATGGGAATACCAACTCCCAGTAAAACTTATATAAATCCACTACAGTATCAGTTAATGGTAGATGTTTTTGAAATATAGTTAGGTATCTTCTATTGTTTCATAAGCTTTGATTCTTGATATACCTACATATCATTACATTTTCCCATCTATGAACAAATGATATTGCTGGATGAAGTCGGTAAAAAGAGCTCAAAGTTCATGAAATATTGCATATTTACTAGCACGTAATTTAATTTACC
Organism: Adelphocoris suturalis; assembly: GCA_030762985.1. Lineage (NCBI taxonomy): Eukaryota > Metazoa > Arthropoda > Insecta > Hemiptera > Miridae > Adelphocoris > Adelphocoris suturalis. The sequence goes on from CM061042.1 coordinate 135,666,987, forward strand.
CTCCACGTTACTGGAATCTAAGTACCGAATACGAATAATACGTACTACTCCTGTCACATGAACAACGTAGTTAGGTACCTATTTCAAGTTTGAAAGATTTATCATTGAAAATTTGGAACTGGTGACAGTTATTCCACAGAAATTTAGTTTGTTAAAAGTTAAAATCATTTTAGTTCTAAATCCACTAACAATTATTGATTCTTGAAAAAAAAAATCAATACTTTTTTAAAGAATCGATTCGATTCTTTCTGATTCGTCTCAAAACTCTCTAAAGAATCGATACGATTTAAATTGATTCATTTTAAAGAATCTGCAATCTGACACCCCTCCACCATTGAAAATCAGAAACTGATAACAACTAAGGGTTTAGGGATTCCAAAAAGTTTATTTCACTGTTGGAATAGGACAAAGATATTGATAATATCCCTTGGCGCCAGATGTGATGCATGCGAGTATAACAAACGAGCAAAGTAACGCGGGAAAGACCGGTCAATCACAACGATCCTTTGCTGCGCATTCTGTTGTCTAGTCATTGTACCTACTAAAGAAAGGAGAGAAGATCGGGAGAGCACTGATCTTGAGCTGTTTCCAGGAGAATCCGCTAATAGCGTTGGCATATCTGTTATATTATTGTAGAACGACTTGAGAGTATCCATGGGGGAATAGAATGTAAGTTTCTCTTCTTCCAAGCAGTTTCTTTTTTGTCATCGTTCGGTGTATTTGCAGAGGAGCGTCTCCGGAAAACCCGATCAAGCCCAGGGGGTGCCAACCAAGCGGTTCTAGCCGAATACCTGTTCCTGCTCCGAATGTCTGTTCTTGCTCCAAACACCTGTTGTTCATTCTCCTGCTCCTGCTCAATGTAACAGCTCTTATCAGATAATGGACCTCCGTTCTCCTCGCAGACATTATGGAAAAACGGGAAATCACCGTCAAATTTTCTCCCCCATACAACCCTTGCTCAAATGGTCAGGCGGAAAAATACGCTTCTATTTTGAAGAATGCATTAGGTAAGTACGAAAAACCAAAGCCCAATACTCCTGTCTATCTGCTCAGGAGTTGTTACGACACATACTTTAGCCTCTCCTAGGAGAACTCCCTCAACTTCATCTGGCATGGCAGGCTTAAGCATAAATAATATTTTTACTCTAGCATTTATTTTATACTCAAAGATGGCACCTACAGCAGCCATATTAACATTATTAACACATTTGCTCAACTAATTAGTCATGTTTCCTCCGCCTCCGAGCACTCTCAATCAGTCACCGAAATTGGTGTGGGTCCTTCCTTCTTGGACCAGACTGCAAACCTGCTACATGGTCCCCGGAAATGATTATAAGTCAGGAATTACAAACGATATTCTAAGTAAGGCTTGACTGTGGGACATAGAAAATTGTGCATGCCACTCAACTTTGAGTTCGGCACCCTTCAAATCCTTTCTCGGAATATGGCTTCGACTCCTGATAGTTTTCAACGCCCTGTCCCGCCCCTGGCACCAACCAGGTCGGGGAAACCGGTATTCGAAGCAGGAATAGGGACGTTCGATACTTATCGATATTAATACGATATCGATACTTTTCTTTCGATACCAATTATTTTGGTATCGATACTTTCCTTTCGATACTAGTACTGGTATCGGAAGAAAGTCAAGTATCGTAAGAAATACTCAAATGGAAATTAACCAGCTTGTTGTATTGTGTTATTGTGAAAAATAGATTGTTGGAGAAAGATAGATAAGGATTAGATAAAAACGTTCTTTCTTACCTACCCAGTGATCATGTCGCCGCCAAAAAGTAAAGTGTGGGTTTACATATACACTCGAGGAATGTAAAGTTTGTGGGAAGATTGTGAAAGGGAGAGGAAATACTTCAAATACTTCATTAAGGCAGACCCACTAACGGAGTGGGAGGGCATGAGGACGATATATATCCTGGGCTTTATCGGCAAGCCCGGCTGATGCTGATTGCAACTTCTGTTCCATGTGAGAGACTATTCTCGAAGACAGGGATAATTTTGAATGAATCACGAAGCCGCCTGCCCCCCAGACATCTCAATGAACTGCTGTTTCTGAGCCGTATGGGGAAACAAATTTGTGATTTGAAGGGGTAAAACCAATCAAACTGTGTAAAAGTCTTTGTATGTTCATTTTTTAAATAATTAAAAGCGGTGGTGGTTGATTAAAGGGTGTTTTACTTCCTTGCCTGTTCTGTTTAACATATTTTTATTATCTTATCATCAGTAAGTAGGTACCTACAATACCTTTCTTTTAATAATCTACTTATTCGTTAGTATCAGTACTGTTACTGAATAATATTTCATTAGTACTAGTCAGGCACGTAGCCAGAGGGGGGGTCCATGGGGTCCGGACCCACCCCGAAATTTTTTGATGAATTAAAAAATCATACATGGTTAGGGTAGTATCTATTAATTCACTAGCACGAACTACCAACAGAGAATATTCGTCTGATGTGAGATTCTTCAGAAATTATTTGTATAATACTCATAGGTTCTGCTAATAGCTCCAATATGTAGAGGTAAGATTCCTGAGATAAGAAGTTAGATATTTCGGTACACGGACATGGGTCATGTATAAGACCTTAAAGACAGATCAACGCCTCTAGTACTATACCTGAATGACCCGTGTAAGCCTTGCCGTGTAGCAACTCTTCATACCTTTCAACACTCCACATTTTTATTATGGTGTTCAGAAGCCTTCTGACATCTTCCCCTGAAGAGATTCCTTTCTCTCTCTGGAGGGCAGTACTACAGAGAAAGACAATTCTCTCCGAATTTCGTATTCCCTCGGCTAGCACTTTCACTTCATCAGCAAGGAGTGACACGCCGACCGCTCCCTGAGGTAACTCGTACTGCTTTCCTTGCAGACGCATGGCTCTCTGATACAGCATGTCCCATCTTAATGTGATCCAGCCTTCTGGAGAATTTAACATCCCGTCCCCGAAGCCCTATATGAAATAGTTCTGAATAGGATCAGCATTTGGTATTGATATTATACTTTGAGTACCACAGTTGGTATTCAGGTTCGCAATATTTGGATGTCTGGAGCGTATATGTAGAGTGAGTTCTCTTCTTGTAAAGCCTCTAGAACAATGGGGACATTGGGTTGCATTGTCTCTTTGACTATTCACCAAGGTATCGTCCATGTTACTGAGCTACATAATTACGTTGCTCCAACGATATCACAACAATAACAATAATTAAGTTAACATTTTTGGAATGAGTGAATGAAACAGAATTTGGCACTCAACTTCGAAGTAGGAATTTGAAGAAGTATGACTGGTAGTGTGAACCTGTCTGGTACGTTTTCCATCGGTTTTTGGTTTAAAAAAAACGCGATCTAACGCTTCGAAAATCGATTTTCTTGCGGAGCGGAAATTCACACAACACATCACCATCCGTTCCGGGATTAGAAAATTCATAAATTTACTTCATGGGATCTTGCAGTCTAGGGGAAATTTGTCTATCCTATCCGGGATTAGAAAATTCATAAATTTACTTCATGGGATCTTGCAGTCTAGGGGAAATTTGTCTATCCTAAGTGCGTCACGGGGTTCTGTATTCCGCCCCACACTCCTTACAATATCCTACGGGGATTTTCCTAGATGTCTTCCTAACTTTTACGCTACGGGATCCTGCATAACCTTAGAAATTAAGATTGGAAAAATACCTTAGAAATAATATGGGTAACGAACGCCTTTCTCATTTGACCATGATGTCAATTCATTATCCACTGTCGTTCGCGGCTGATGACTTGCTGGATTTAATGTCTTTAAAAGCAAACAGAAAAGTCTTAGATTTTATGATCAACTAAATACCTAAAAATTGAACTTTTGTTGTTGTATAAAGATCAAGATTTATCATGATTGTAAAAAATTGTTTTAACTGTCACCTAAAATCCTTATTATATACCTACCTATTAAATATTGTTGCCTTATTAAAGATAGTATTTCATCATGTTTGTAAAACATTTCTTCTCCTGTGACTTAAAATTCGTATTTTAAAATTTATTGAAATGGGAAGAGAGCGGATGGGCGAGGAGGGGGGGGGTATCTGGACCCCCCCTATGGCAAAATCCTGGCTACGTGGCTGGTACTAGTGTAGTATACCTGTATACTATTGTAGTTAGTAAACTGATTTTCTTTCTTACTTTTTTCTAATGATAATTTTGTATCGATACAAGTACAGTATCGATTCTTGTACGGTATCGATATTTTGATTCAAATACTTTTACGAGTACTAATATCGATACTTTGCTGGTATCGAACATCCCTAAGCTGGAACATGACGAGACCCTCTCGAACGATCAAGTTTGTCCCCCACCCTGGCAACTACTTGGAACCGTTCCCTACAAGAAGAACTGTGAGTTCTTCAATTCCGTTCAACTCGGAGCAGCTCATGAGTCACAAATGAAAAGTCACATTTACGTTTCTAAACTGTTATGTGATCGTGTTATGAGACCACGAAACTATACACTTCATTCTGATCTACATATCCAACTAATCTGCATTTTTACTAAAGGATTGACTACTTGATGTTATGTATTTTTGAGATGCGAGCTTGCGAGCATCCAGACCACCAAACTATACACTTCATTCTGACCTACATGTCCACTAAACAGGTTGAACGGAATTGAAGAACTCACAGTTCTTCTTGTAGGGAACGGTTCCAAGTAGTTGCCGGGGTGGGGGACAAACTTGATCGTTCGAGAGAGTCTCGTCTGGAACATGTATTCGGCTAGAACCGCTCGGTTGGGACCCCCTGCAGTAGGATCAGGTAAATAACCATCATTGGCATACACGAGGTGAAAAAGAACAAATGGACACACATCCCCAGGAGATAGGTAGCTCCAAAAGCAGAGAAGAAGAAGAAGACCGCAAGATTCAAAAAAACCGCGGCGTCTCAATGGCCTTGGTCTATCGATTACCTACCGAAGTTCCAACAAAGACAGCTGGTCGCGCTATATTCGGCGGTAGGTTATTACAGCAAGACAGGTAACGTGGTGGTTATCTCAAAACCAATGAAATGAATCTATACCGGTTGAAATATGTGCGGATTTTTGCTTCAAATTGCGAATTCGGTCACTTTCCCGAGTCTTAAAATGAAGGAAACAAAGAATTGGAGAAGAAAGAAATAGTCAACCTTGTGAAAAGCTAAACGCTGGGCTCAGAAGCTCCGTTCAATCAAAGGTGAGTCTCGATTTGGCTTACCTGAACTTTATAGTGCTGTTCTATGCAGCCTGTTCTCTTCAACATTTCTTCCACTTGATCGACCGGCTCTCTATCGTGGCTCATTCCTCAAGTTTTCGTATTCTCTGCGTAGAATCGAGTATGAATTTCGAGAAGGATGTTCGAATTGTGGTCAACTGAACAGGAACCTCTTGTATGGTTACAGTACTGCAGGTTAAGGTGCGTTATCTATGTAGATACCTTGCCGGATATAAAGTAGGTAGCAATAGTTTTTGGCAATGAACTATAAAAATTTAACTTCTCTTGCGATAGCAGAAACTTTTTGACCACCTTCGGGAGGTAACTTGCGCCCGACTTTCATGCATTTTTCAAGGATCTTGCGGGTTGGACTCTAGATGTTCCACTAAAAAATCGTTCCCTGTTTGGTAGGGGAAAGTCGGGAGGGTCGGGACATTTTCCACATTTTGATTTTTCAAGCAGCCAGAAAGGAATTTTTCTCGATTCTGAGAATTCCCACGTGAAGCTACACATCTTACCTACCTCGTTGATTTTTTCCGGAAGTTTAAACCCATTCCTAGTACCTGATAATAATTAAAAACTAGAGCGACTTTTTTTGTCCCAACCCTCCCCATATGCGGGAGGGTTGGGACAAGGGTGAGGGAGGGTTGGGACAGTCTATAAAAAATACATTTTAAGCAAACCACCAATATATCTGTATTAAAATCTTCTTCTTCTTCTTACATCTGCATTAAACTTGAAAAGTGAAACTTATAAATGTACCAAAATTACAAGAAATAGGAACTTTAGTTTAAAATACCTATTTGTAATATCTCGAATATCGTCGTTTATAATTGCTAGGAACTAAATAAGTTGCCAGACTAGGAATATTGACAAGAAATTAGGTCTTAATGTAAAGTCTTAAAATGCCTGAGCTCGATTCCTAAAGTACCTACATTATTGAAAATAATATACCAAATTGGATTGAACTTCAAATGAAGAATTCATCAAATCAGAAGTTCAAATTGTGCTGAAGAACTTCGTCGCGAGTGATTTAGTTCGCATCAGCTCTTCATCTTCAACGATCTCTGAGGCTGAGGGTCTGGGTGCAGGCTGGTTGGTTACCTGACTACTTGCGAAGTCGCTTTCAGTGAATATTAGATCATTATAAGGACAAATACCCGTTTTCCTAAACCCTGACTGTACGTTACTCATCGAAAAGGCCAATGGGAATGCTATTGCAGCGAGCTCACAAATTTCGTAGATGGTGACCGACTTACCCGAGTTATTAGTCATTTAGTTATCACTCGTTGAATTGAAGAATGTTTTGAACGGTGCGAAAATGCTCACATCGAGGGGCTGCAGTGAGGTGGCAGAGCCACCATTATAATGCCAACTTCTCTTGCATAGATGATGGCATTAATAGAGATATATGGGACCTATGGTTATCCAAAATAAGGAGAACTGGGATCTCTTCAATGCATTTTGAAAATTTAGCAAAATGATTTAAACACTGCAAGAAAATTTCCGATGTCATCCATCCTGAAGGACTGGCTGTTCCTGATGACCCTACAGGAGCCTTAATCTACATTGTCCTTTCTTTAAAATTCACGCGGGGGAATATGAAAAAAGGGAGTACCTATAGCTTGGCCAATAGCACTCACGATTCCACACATGGTAACCAGCTCCCCCCTATCCTGGGCATATTCTGTGAAATAAACAGGAATAAAATCCATCAGAATACAAAAAAATCTATTGTAAACCATAGATAACGAATTTTTCAGAATTTTGAATCGAAAGCGGCGCATAATATATTGTTAAGAACCATTATTGTTCAGAATAATATATATGCTGTCCATGAAGTGGTACCACATGATTTGGCATGCAACAAAATTCGTAAAATCATACTAAATAAAACTGAAAAACTGACATTTGTCTATCAGGATTTCTGTTTGGATAGTGATGGGAGAATCGTTATCTATGGTTTAAAATATATTTGTTTGTATTCTGATGGATTTTATTCCGGTTTATTTCACAGAATATGCCAACAACCTACAAACGAAAATCCAAGAGGGAGGGTTGGGACAGTGGCGGGAGCATTGGGACACGTCCCAACCCTCCCTCATCTCAGTGTCCCAAGCCTCCCGCAAATACAAAATAACAAGGCAGTTTGTTTTTGCTTCACTATGGTAATTTCAAAACAGAAATCATACTGGAGTTACTTAATTGGATGTTATGTTGTGGGTCGACCCGATTTCGGGGGAAAAAACACGATAGGAACGTCTCCAAACACTCTTGAAGTTGTCAAAAAATCACACACAGGCTTGTCAAAATCACGAAATGGCAGGTAATAACAAATACGCGGGAGGGGAAGGCAGGAAACACGACTTCTCTGATTATAACCTTTCTAAATAAACATTAATGGTAGATCAAAAATACTTCACAGCTTGAATCCTTTGGCTGTCCCAAACCTCCCCTGTCCCGACCCTCACGACTTTCCCCTACCTAGCTTTTGCTATGTATGCATGAAAAGGGTGGGGTGTGAATTTTATCAAAATCCTTCGGCCAATTCTGATGACACGTTGTGACAATATCAAAATTACCTAAAACGACAAATTTGATACCCCCCTCCGAGTATATGAAATTCAAGGCTGCTTGTGGCAGGGTGCCATCCTTTTGGATTTTGAAATTTGTTTGAATTAGAACAGAAGATTTAAATTTTGTATGTACACATATGGGTCATTTTCATTTCATTTGCCGCTTTCATGTCCCCGACGACGAATTCTCACAATTCTTGACCAAAACTAGCGATTTTGGGGGAAAAAAGGGTAGTATAAGTTGGGAGATCAACGAAGTAATGATTTGACTGCCCAAAATCCCCTTTATCCAATACACAGTGATGACGAATGAAACCTGAAATCCTGGAAACTCATGAGTGTTACCGTCCCCTCCTACCTAACACGTAAGTAGAAGTTAGGTAGTTACGAAACAATGACAATCTAGAACTGGTCAAGGTTACTAGCTGCAGTAAGTTGGTTCCTCTTTATTTAGAGTAAGGATTTACATTTTTAAGATTTTTCCCAACCCGTGAAAAACTAGGTTTTCAGTCAGTCCCCCATATCTCCTCTCAATGGGACCTCAGGAGTGTTATCATTTCTGCGATCAAGAAAGCTGATGGAAAATGGCGGGAAATAGTCAGATGTGGAGGGTATATTGTCCAGTTGAAGATGTGAGACTGTAGTGGAGTGCTTGGAGTTGTAGCAGTTTTTACAGCGAAAGAAGCCTAAATATATATTGAGTATTTTTATTTTCAATCATGAGTGTTACAGTAATTACGAGTGTTGTTAGTGCTTAAACAAAATAATCCGATTTCAACGACCACACTGCTTGGTGACAGGTTTCAAACAGTAGCCATCCCCGAGTTTTGTCACTTCATCATCCTGTGTGAAGCCATTTTTACTGGAAATTCTCATGAGTGTTAAGTACCTCTCAGGAGTGTGACCAAGGATGGTAACACTCCTGATAATACGGTTACACTAATAGGGTAACACTCCTGAGATTCAAGCTCAATTACACTGCCTTCAACATGAATTCGGTAAAATCTGAATATTACGTTTGAACGTAATTCTTTTGTACTTACTTGAGCCCCGACAACAATTTTGCCAAAGTCATCCATTTTACAGAAATCAATTTTTGAAATCTGGTAACACTCATGAATTGGATATCATGTTTTTTAATACAAAAAAATATATAAAATACATCAATTAAAATCTCACCGTTCATCTATGGAACACAAATCTGCAATGTATTTGCCGATCTAACCTCATTTTCGATCACTTTCATATTTCACGTCACTGAGGTTCACAAACGACCCAAAGCGGCAAATGAAATGAGAATGACCCATATGATTAACATACCTTCAATGCATTCAGGTCGGTAGGTATTTGAATGTTTCGTAGGTATGGTAAGTAAAGTAGTTATGCACTCAGTTAAAGTTGAGGCACATGAATATTATACTTAGGTAACTACCTATCCTCGTATTGTTCCAGCAATTTTTCAGGCAGATTCAAATCCTCTTTATGCATAAATTACCAAATAGATAGGTACTGGAAAGATGATATCGATAAGGTGTGAGAATATGAACTGTCTGCATATTGTGGGGGTGGGGGTGGGGGGAATTCGTCCAACAAACTGAGTTATGAGCATGGTTATCTAAATAATTGTTTACACACAGGTGATCATTCTCAATAATTGATATTGTGAACATGATTGCAACCGCTTGTTAATTTCTGATGTTTTCATAGAATTTCGAATCAATATCGAGGAGAAAACATGATACATGGTTGAAATTTTTGGTTCTAGAACAGAAATAAGTTTTATCCGTTTGCACACATTGTTTGCTAACACAGAAGAAATAAGGTAACCAAAAAAAGGTGAAAATTCATGAAGAAAAGATGTTTATACTTAATAAAATTAAAGAAAAATGTTCCTTGTGGTGAAATGATAAAAATTGTAAATTTGAAAAAAAGTATGCCAGTTTTGCTTTTCAGTACTTGGTATTACCTCCTCTAGCTGGTAAGGTATAGTTGGTAAGGGAAGACACAAGGGGACAAACGATGGTGGTGCTCTAATTTTGAGCAGGAATCTATATCGTTCAAGAACATGAAAATTTAGTAAGGCAGAATGTTGTAATTTTTTTCGGACTCCCTAAGTGCTATAAAGCTATTGTATGGTGGACTTCGAAGAGCCCGTAATCCATTGGTCGGTTGCATTTTAGAAAAATTAGTGGAACTCAGTGACGAGGATATAGAAGTTCATTTTGCCTGGTATAGGATATAACAGGGTCATGCTGGTATAGGACATAATGAGGTCGTAGATAGTCTAGCAAAACGTGGAGCAATTAACGGCACGACGGTAGACTTGAGATTTCCTAAAGAAGAATTTTTCTTCTTTATTAATAAAAAAGTCCAGTCATGCAGCATGACCCCATGAGCGAATTTTTGAAGAAATCTTCGACATTTCAGTATAAATAAATAAATTTTAAAGTATAAAGAGAAATTTTAGTTTATGATTATGGTAGACAAACATGGAATCAAATTCTATCTACAGCATGATTCTAGCCTTAAACAGCATGGTTCTAGGATTGGTTGTACAGGGATACTTCCATAAGAGTAGTTTAATCTGAATTTGGATCTTCATGCAAATGTTACCGATTTTTACAACTAGCGAACGGCATTATTTCGATTTTTGACTGATTTTTCAACTTTGAAATTTTTCAACTTTTTCAAATATTTTTCAACTTTGAAATTTTTGAAAACTTGATACATATTCTTATAGGAAATTTTACGCTGATTCCGAATATACCACATGTTAGTATGTTGAAAAAATTATTTCGCACAACAAATCGCAAAAAACAGGCTATTTTGAAATTGTTGACTACATTTTTGAAAATTTCAACCCGAAGATGTAATCCGATCATGCTGGCCAACGAACTTGAACTTTCGTTTTGTGTCCTTAACATTTTAAAATTTGTTTGAAGTTTCTAGCACAATTCTACGAACAGTTATCGTCTGGAATGACACATACATACATACATACATACATACATACATATATACATACATACATACATACATAAAAAAATGCGTTAAACTTCAGAATATGATTCAGAATAGCCTGAAACGGATTTCTGCATAAAATGTTTTCAAAAATTCACATTCTACAAATTTTGAGGCGAGAGCAATAGCTTAATTTTCTTCGAAAATTCGCTAAAACTGCCGAACGGTATGGAGAAACGAATACGCATCGTCAGGAAAGGGAGCCTTTTATAAATAACAACCCTATTCCACCGTTAATACCTTGGTTTAAACACTTTACAAGTAGACAGATGATAGCATTACTGAATAGACTCCGGTCTAATCATGGAGTCTGTTTAGTGTTCAAATACAGGATAGGTATACTTGACACTCCGTTATGCCAAGCCTGTGAGGAGGAAGAGGGTACACTTGAGCATATGGTGATGAGTTGTAGTGCTTTCAGAGAGGAAAGAGGAATTTTATTTGAAAATATTGAACCCTCCCTTGTACATCCGTTCAATCATCAATTAATGTTACAAAACATTTTAGTTTATCAATACATTTATGATTTTTTCAATAATTTAAGAATTTATGTCTAACTTGCAGCAGTTTATATTAATTTTGTGCCTTTTGTTGATAATTGATTTAGTAGCTCAGACCATAGGTAAGTTATGTAAAGTTGACAAGTTAATTTTAATGTTGCTGTAATAAATATTGTATGGCAAAATGTAACATTTTACAATGCCAAAAAAAAAATATATATATATATATAAAAAAATCTACACACAACATTTGTATATCCCATATTATAATATAATAGTTCATATTCCCACACCTTATTGATAGCATCTTCCCAGTATCCATTTGGTATTTTATGAATAAAGAGGATTTGAATCTGCATGAAAAAAAAAAAAAACTCGGCGCTCCGCGCCTCGCCAGGGGGCAAGCCCCCTGGACCCCCGGTTACCTCTATTTACATACTTCGGACGAAATTATTGAAACACAGAATGTGTTTGCGTTGTCGCGCAACCAAGTGACAACCAAACAAGCGTCATTGTTTACTATTCATTTATAACATCAATTTATATAGTTATAGTATGAAACTACGAAAAAAAATACGAAATAAATTCGTGATAAATCAAGAGCGATTTATCAAGTAAATGTCCTAAAGAGGCTACATACGAAATTACAGCTTCCTAGAGTGTAAAGTATAGAAATTAGCTTTAAAAGCCACTCATCTGATCCGGACCCTGGACATCGTCAAGTAAATGTCCTAAAGAGGCTACATACGAAATTACAGCTTCCTAGAGTGTAAAGCATAGAAATTAGCTTTAAGAGCCACACATCTGATCCGGACCCTGAGCATCGTCAAGTAAATGTCCTAAAGAGGCTACATACGAAATTACAGCTTCCTATAGTGTAAAGCATAGAAATTAGCTTTAAGAGCCACACATCTGATCCGGACCCTGAGCATCGTCAAGTAAATGTCCTAAAGAGGCTACAAACGAAATTACAGCTTCCTAGAGTGTAAAGTATAGAAATTACCTATTCAAATTATTTAACCTCCGCTTCACAAATCAAACCGTTTTCGTAATACTCAGATCACCTGCTATGAATCAAATCATCGAAACACAAGCTCAATGAAATCATCAGAAATTAACAAGCGGTTGCAATCATGTTCACAATATCAATTATTGAGAATGATCACCTGTGTGTAAACAATTATTTATATAACCATGCTCATAACTCAGTTTGTTGGACACGCACTTCGCAGTAGTTAACATAATATTGTTGGATAAATCGAGAGCTTTCGAACGAATGGTCAACGAATTTTGTGGGATGAAAAACGACGAAGTACCATTTCCCTAGCAACGACTCGGTTGTACGTGAAAATCATCCGTCACACATTTCGTTACCATCCCGCGTTCCATTTTCGGCTAGTTAGTCCATGGCTAAAACACATTCTGTGTTAAAAAAATTGCTGGAACAATCCAAAATTTAAATCTTCTGTTCCGATTTATTTAAACAAATTTCAAAACCCAAAATACCCTGTCACAGGCAGCCCCTGAAGTCCGTATACTTATTAAGGGGGGTATTTGTCGTTGTAGGTTATTTTGAGATTGTTATAATGTGTCATCAGAATCGGCCGAAGGATTTCGATAAAATTCACACCCCACTCTTGTCATGCATAAATAGCAAAAGCTACCTTGACTAGCCCCTGCCCAGTATGTCCCATAATATCAGCGCTTCCTAGCGGTTATAATGAGAAACTTCTACCTCCCGCTCCGCATTTCCTACTGAATGGTGAAGTATTGTGATTATCTCCTGAAACGATAGTTGAGTCGTAGCTCATAGGTTAGGATAACGGTCTCGTGAGACGATGGTTGTGGGTTCTCAAATCCTGTTGACTGGTCATATTTTTTTTGCTCGTACAACTCCCGAAATATACTTCTAAAACGTCAATCTGATTCTGACCTGCATGTCCAACTAATTTGGATTTTCACTAAGGGGTTGACTAGGTACTTGATGTTATGTATTTTTGAGATGCGAGCTTGCGAGCATCCAGATCACCAAATTATACACTTTATTCTGACCTACATGTCCACTAATCTGCATTTTTACTAAGGGATTGACTACTTGATGTTATGTCTTTTTAAAATGCGAGCTTGCGAGCAGATCTACATGACCAACTAATCTTCGTTTTTACTAAGGGATTGGCTGGTACAAGATGACACGATGGGGATAAAAGTAAATAGTAGAGACAGAAGGAGTGATACCCGAGAAGAAGAAAGCGCTGGTATCATGGGACATACCGGGCAGGGGCTAGATCCTCCTGTGTGGAGGCCTTCCTGCTGCAGGTGTCCTGCAGAGCTCGTCGGATGGGTTTCCCATCGGACCAACCTGCGGTCCGGGGTCCCTCACCCTATCATCCTGCTAGGTCCGAGCGTGGAGCTACCGGAAGGCCTTAAATAAGGAGCCATTGAAGAATGGAGAACGCAGAAGGTAAACACAGAATACCGTATACTGGCGGAAAACCTTCGGTTTGAGCTGGAATGACGGATCGAGCACGGAGAACGCACTCAGAGGCAGGAGAGCGAAGAGGGGAACTTCGTTGCACTCCCCATCTCCTGCAGCAGGATCGTGAATGGGCCGCTTTATCGTGAAAAGAAAACACTACTGGCATGTGCGGGGAGATGAGGCGCATCATCTCCAATAAGACAAATTTATTTCACCTAAACAAAAGACGCTTTATCCCGAACCAGCTTATCTCATCTCTTCTTCCCTATCGCAAAGTAACCTTACACATCGATAACAGTTATATTAATTTCTTGTTGGTATTCATGATTAATGAAAATTATATTAATTTTCTTGTTCATAAATTCTCAAAATGTGTCATTGCGAAACCTTTTCGTGAATTAGAGAAGAACTAGGAAACGAAGGAATGCTGGAAACTGAACTCACGGGTAAATCTCCTTGGAGGTTCAGTGTTACTTAAATATGAGTAGCGTCTCACTAAGATGAAATGCTAATTCGACCCCCTTCACTCACTCACTCACTGCTCGGGGTTACCATTGGAAAAGAGTTTCAGGCACCATAATCGGCTTATACTCTTCCTCATGTAGAGGCCCCTTTAATTTAAAAAGAGGATTCCTCCGTTTACCTCGAGTTGGAGTCCTCACTACAAATCTTTTGCTGATATAAACAATTTTTTTGATTCTTTTCCACTCAATGTCTCTGAGGGAAGCATGTCCAATTATATGATGCCCAAATGCCTCCGTTCTGGATCTTCAGTATCAGTCGCAGCTGCAAAGAAAGTGCTCTGCGGAGTCCTCCTCGAGTCCGCAAGGGCATATATATAGGTGAGATGGTGTTATCTATAATATTTAACATCCTATGGAAATCATAATTTCCGGTGAGGATGCCAATCATGGTTCTAATTGAATTTCTACTTTTACTTATTTCTACTTATTCTGGTTTGTCTATATCTAGCAGTTTCCCTGCTCCAGAGAATGTTGAGGTCTTGTGTGACCCAGTTTTTAATTTTAGTTTTACAGGCATTTTTGGAAATGCAGATGGAAGGGACCACTCGACCCCGTTGACATTAAAGAAGTCAATGGATAAGGTGCTTGGGAATTTTATCAACTGGGGCAAGCCAGAGCGTATGCTAACCTGATAAAGTCAAGAGGGTCAAGTAACGCTGAACCACCTTGAGGATTTTTCCGCCTATCCCGTGTGTTCAGTTTCCAGCATTTCCAAGTTTCCTAGTTCTTCTCTTATTCACAAAAGGTTTTGCAATAGCAGATTTTGAAAATGTATGAACATGAAAA
This sequence comes from Adelphocoris suturalis, assembly GCA_030762985.1. Taxonomy (NCBI): domain Eukaryota; kingdom Metazoa; phylum Arthropoda; class Insecta; order Hemiptera; family Miridae; genus Adelphocoris; species Adelphocoris suturalis. The sequence continues at coordinate 135,682,089 of CM061042.1, forward strand.
TGAATATAACTTTCATTAATCATGAATACCAACAAGAAATGAATGTCACTGTTATCGGTGTGGAAGGTTACTTTGCGATAGGGAGGAAGATAGGAGGTAGGTTCAGTGGCGGCTCCTGTCTTGAAACTCAGGGGGCGCACAGAGATCAACAAGGGCTATCGGTAGAGGTGCTTTTATACTAAATACGTACACCAGACACGAGAAATGTTCTCAAATGGAAGACAGAAATTCTGAAATACTTAACCATCAAAGGAGTTAACCCAAGGAATGATTGCAATAGCTGAAATGTATACCCGCCCAGCAAGAACCATCGTGGAGGTGAAAGCAAATCTTGCCATGGAGGGGAAGGAAAGGGAGAGGAGAGGTTCATGGGGAAAGAGAAGGGTTAGTCATCATCTAGATAAATAATGGGGAATATAAAAATAAAATCTATCACATTATAGGGGTTGAACTTACGGACCGAATCAGAACGATTTTTGATTTTCAAAGTTTGCGTTAGTCCCGGTAGTGATGGCCAGCATCGCGAATCCTGCACTTTTCTTCTATTGACAAATGGGACCAGTTCAACTTGATGAACTCAACTGAATTATTCATCGTAAAAGTATCTACTCAACACTCAATAACTTCAAAAAATCGTAACACTAAATGAAATAACACCGGGAAAAATAGAAGAAGTATGACTGATAAAAGATCTCAGACGCCGCCTGCTGCAAATTGAAGAGAGCATTGGCGGACATATTGGGGTCAACTTCACGCGCCCTTTTTGAATTGTAAGGCTAGCTAGTTTGTGTATAAGTGTTCGTGAAAACATATTTTGTATTATCTTGATGAAAACTAGTCTAAAATAATTTAAAACGTCAATTATTATGATGACAACACAGTTTGTGAATGAATTTTATGCAATATTTTCAACAGAGACAAACTGTGGGAGCTGCTTGTCTTTGGAATATCTAACCAAATATGACGATTTACAAACTTATTTAAGCCACAATTCTCGTCCGATTTTCGTGATTCTTTTTTTGTTCAACTATGAATTTGGTCTAGTTTTGGATCTTATAACAGGGATTTCAAATTTGATTATGAAAAAGGGTGAATGGAGGGGGTAACAGTAAAATATCATGATGTTTCAACTAATTTCGTCAGATGTTTGTGATTCTTTTTTGTTCAACTAAGAATTTTGTCTAGTTTTGGAAGGTGTATTTTAGGAGTTTCAGATTTCATTATGGACAAGGAAGATTGGAGGAGGTAATAGTAATAAATCATGATGTTTTAACTATTGAAGTCAGATTTTCGAGATCATTTTTTAAATTCGATTATAAATTCGGTCTAGGTTATAAAAATATGTCAGGAGCTTCAAATTTCATACTGGAAGTTTTATTATTTGAATTTGCTGTCGGTGGAGGGAGTTAATTGGGGGGGGGTTCGAGAAGTCATGATATATTTGTTTTTTCTCTTATTTTAACTCTCACCAAATATATATAAAATCCATTCATAGGGACGTCCGTGTAATGCATGCATTACTTACCAATATGATTTCATGTAGTTTTGCGTAGTGGCGAAAATGTACTTTTCATACCGTACTTATAATAGTTAGGGCATAAGTTAGTTAGGTATTTTAAAGTGAAAGATCCTTCCATTATTCAAAAGCAATTATCTCAGAACCATTCTTCCAAAGTAACAGAAGAATCGCTCTGCATTTCAATATTGAGACAATATCTTGTACATAAGTCACAGTTTTACAAACACCATGGGTTCACCTGGATGGGGCAAGGAGTATGATCAGAGGAGCTGAACAATTGAATAAGTAAATGAATAACTACATCATGGCACTTTCTATGTTATTATATTATTTTCATTTTACATACAATTTCATACAATTCTGTCAATACAATACAATACAATATACAATAGTACAATACAATGTCAATACAAAAAACAATTTCATAAATTCCCTCAATTTCTTGTTTAAAGGAAATCTGTGGAAAAAACAAAACAATGTTTAGATTAATTTGAAACTTTGTAGCTCATGCATATTGATAAGTTAGTAAAAAGAAAATTATTGCCAACTACAATAGGTACTGCGTTACCACATCAAGAGGCCTACAACAGACCAAAATAATCTTTAGGAAGTCGTGAAAATCTATACTTACTTGTGAAATGAGAGTGTGCAGTCTTCAGTTTTGCGATTTATGCAGTTAAATGCCGCACACACTTTAACCATTGTGCATTATCAAAGAAATTTCATGAGTAGATGAACTATAATAATACAATCTTCATTGCACATAAATAAACGATGTTGCCCCCAATATGGCCGACTACAGACCGTTCAATTAGCAATGCGGCACTAGCGCTACGAGTGGGTCTAGTTTACTATTACAATGTCTTTGGTATGGTCATCTTGGGATATTTTTGGGCTCTCTGATTGGTCAGTCTCACATGCCCGCTTCAATTCAAACTGAAAATCCTCATTCTGGAGATATATGCAGTCAAGTCTGAGATTGGGCAACAGCGATTTAGATTTCCCGTCTTCTGTCACTAGCTAACTTCAAATGAGAGTGGAGAAATTTTGAAACATTATTATTATTTTGGTTTGACTGGGGGTGCACATGCGCCTATGCTCCTATCAGTAGCTCCGCCCCTGGGTAGGTTGGTTCGGGATAAATCATTTTATGTTTAGGTGAAATAAAATTGTCTTATTGGAGATGGCCTCATCTCCGCACATGCGCAGTAGTATCTCCCTTTGGCTTTAGTAACTCTCTATTGAACTTGAAACGCGAGTGGAAATTCGGTGGGCTTCTCACCTCCCGAAGGTAGTCAAAAATGCTATCGGAAGCAACAAAAATAAAATAAAATAAATGAAAATAAAAGTTTTGAGATGGTTAGGCGCTTAGCACTTCTACTACGATAAATTTATGTGCAGATATTCTCTTTGTGCATATCATATCAGTAAACTTGCATTATGTGCATGAATTCACTTGCTTAGAGAATGATAACGATATTTTTTCTTATCGGGCGAGCTGAACTATTTTCCGAATTTGAGCGAAATTTAACCATTTTCAAATACAATGCGCACGGATGTAAGGACACAGAGAAGAAAAGAGAGACCGATAGTTAGGCAAATGGACAAACGGGCACAGAATCAAAATTGGCTAGAGTTTAAAACGTAAAAATCGAGTAAAATTTGCGATTTTCGAAAAATATTCGCACCCTACTCTACGTTTTGTACGTATAAAGAACCGAATAAGAATTCCGCTACCCATACATCTCACAGTAGAATGATTTGATTGCTACTTCGAGTCACGGCGTAGTGGGGGGCAAACCGATCCACAACTTGGTTCAAACAGGTTTGGTGGTCACTGCGAACAGACCAGTATGGATACTATACAGTCAGAGATTTCCCCAAAGGGTCACTGCAAACGCCCCAAACGCGTTTTCTACCAGTTTGATGGTCACTGCGAACAAACCAGTAAGTTGTACAAGGAATTTATGGGCCGCACCCAAGTTAGCAGACTTTTTTTTCTGTTCATGACGGCTGGTCACTAATGATATGTTTTTATGTTAATATGTTTGTTTTACAATAATGAATTTAGTTTCTGAACTGCCACCCAGACAGACTAACAGTTTTATGAAATTAAAATTACTAGGAGAAATCTTGAGAGATAGGAGAAAAAAAAATAGAGGTCAATGATTGGAAGGCAAATGTCGTAAAATGGGAGGCCAAAGTGCGACAGATAAAAACTCCTTATCTAAAGACCGTGACGCAGCTGGGATGTTGAACCGAACCCTACATCAAAACGGAACTCAAAATTAGGTAAAGTGATCATCCTGTTGAACCTCGCCACAGTTGGAGTATTTGGAATAGGTTCACTCAACAACGATTAGCTGACACGTATTAAGTGTCAATATTTACCTACCATCTTCCGTCTCACTTTGAATCTATTATTATTATTACTTATTTCATTACAATTTACTTACTATTATACTAACCAAGCTTCTTAATAATAATATGAAGTCTAATTTTACCATTCCTTTCCATACCTTTTTTCGTTTTTCCATAATAAAGCTTGTTTTTACTTTTTTTGTGCACAAACTTTTCAGGATTTTTCATGGAACACACTTCCAGATTAAATGCCTTCTAAAGGTGTCTAACTTATGTAAAATTTATCGCTGATTCCGAATATCACCTCAATTTTTGAGACGTTACAAGTTCATGACCCTCTACGAAACCAGGTTCAAATATCAGCTCATCCTGTCTATTATACTTTGAGAATCAATGTATGCTCAGACCAACCAAATATATATCTACCTAGCTGTCAATTCGATTGGATGAATAGGATAACAACAGTGATTTCTCTGTTTTTTGAGGTTTGTTTACGTAGGTATGAGGTAGTCACTCTCGGCCTACAGGCTCAAAATAGCTATTTTTGAACTTTGTTGTGCCGTCTTCATGCCATCTCTCGCCCTCGTGCTCTTGTCAATTCATGATTTAGAAGAACCATGGGAGGGAGTTGGTAGTTTGAGGCTGGTGAAATTAATTTGCGATAGAACACTTCTCCACTTCATATTGTGTCCTTTTGCCTATTTTGGTTTATTATTTCCATAATAAGCCTATGTGATCGCATAGCAAAAAATTTGTATAGCCCCCCCCCCCCCCCACCCTCAAACTTTGTCACTTTACGTTTCAAGGTGAGTAGAATCCAAATTTGAAATGTCCGTTCACCATCCGCCATTCGCCATCCGCCGTCCGGGCCATAAAAGGCCTAAGAATTGACCTGGAAAACCCGTTCTTTCTCTCATAGACTCCATTTGGGGTCTAGTTGGTCCTAACGTTGAACAATCCCGATCACTTTACTCGCGTAGATGCTATGGGCCAAAAACGGGCGAAAAAGTGTCTTTTTCGAGGTTTTGAGAGTTAGACTTACGCACGCGCACACGCCTTGCACACTTGGCAGGGGGTCACGGTGGGTGGTGAGGGGGGTGAGCGGAGGGTGGAGTGAGAGGAGGCGCCACGGTACCTTGTGGGGGCCGCAGAATCGACTGGGATAGGTCCCAGATGCTTTTGGAATCCAGTTTACCTACGGTTTTAGTTTGATTCCTATAGAAATTAGCTCCGTGGATTGAATGAGACCACTCGGGTGGCTGTACGATCATCCATTTGCTCCCCATCGGGAGCGCAGCCTGTAACAACCTGGCCTTTGCCATTTTTATTATTCTTTATACCCGGGCATTGTTCCCATTTATTCAAGGGCATCGTTCCCAATTATTAATTCATGGGCATTGTACCCATTTATTATTTCCAGGGCTTAGTCCCCAACATTGGGCACATTAATTTATATCTAGGTATTTTATTTTTCTAAAGGTATCAAGTCTCCATAGTTGAGCCACCGTTTATTCCCGATTGTTCCAATCTTCGATTGGGGGTTAATTACCTAATGAATACTTCATATGAAGATTCATTGACAATCCATCCTGTTTTAATTTCTCTTTTCCCATCCTCAATCGCCAATGCAGCTATTTATTAATGAGCATCAACTCTCAGCCAGTAAACTATTCCACTTGGTTTACATACTTGCTCTTCAATCAAGTAGGTATGTCTTTAAGGGGAGGAGTGTGACACAGTTCCCGTCAGATTCCCAGAGAAAGCGCTGCCGTCGCTCTGTTGTTTCCCAACGGACGTCGCACGCCTGTTCTCGTGTTCTTGAAAGGCTGCGTTTGGCGTTGGATGGGTGATCCAAGAACTGGAAAACCAATCTACTCCGAACATAGCACATTAATGCTATTAGTAGGAGTGGTATCCTCCTCTACCCCTCTTTCAAGGATTTAAGGCCCCATTGCACCTCTGGGGGGCTGCCTAAAACCTTGATAAAAGTTAGTGCTTAAAAATTGAAAACAAGCTATATTATGGAAAAATACGGGGGGGGGGAAAACGGACCTCGGATTCGGATTCAGTACATTAAATAACGTAAGAAACCGACAAGCTCTGCCCGGATGCAAGCCCACCCCTAAATTTTCTAAAATTGTGTTTACATTTGGCAACAAGAAATCAATCTAAGTGCTATTGCTTGGATGATGGTGACTTAATTTGTCATTGGAATTTTGAGGTCCTTATGGATGTTGTTGTTGGTTGAGGATCGGTACACATCAACGCATGGCCGTATACTCAGTTCTGGAATTGCTGTATAATATCGAGATCGCTTTGAGCTGCAGCCCCACAATAATTGTGCACCATAGGCCAGGCTTGAGGACCTGATTGTACAAGGTTATTTTTTATTATCATTATTTTATTTTATTTATTTATAATAATAATCATTATTATTATTTTTTGGATTGACAATTTTGATCGTCGACCAATCAACCAATACATTTTTCGGAATTTGGTATCCAATTCTGCTTTTTTATTTTTCACATGAACCTTCCATTGGACCTTTTTGTCAAGAGGCATGTCTTGATATTTTGTCTCATTGGCATGAGGGATGACCTTGTTACTAAGATATATTGATATGCATTTGGTTTGACGGCTGGTAAAAACATGGACTGATTTCGTCTCATTCATCTTAATTCTCCACCTAATGGAAAGAAAGTGTAATGTGAATTCTCTGCTGAGTGGTTTATCGACATACTTAGTTCATTTGTGTGAATGGGGGATTGAGCTATTTTTGCGATGCAACTTAGGCAATATAATGGTATAAGGTGGAAGGGAATTGAACATCGTAGAACATGTTTCGAGAACCGAATCTGCCAAGAGTCTGGCCAAAAAGAAAAGAGGAGAATCGGAAGACACCCTGTTATGCCAGACAATTAATAAATTTTCCACGAACCGAAAAAGAGCTATTGAAAGATCTATTTACGCTCAGTCAGGTTGTAAGTCTTCAGGATGGCTGTCAGTCCTCCCTTTGAAAAAGCACAACTTTGATATGTCTCCTTGTGAACTCAGGGATGCTCTAGCGATTCGGTACAAACGCCAACCTGTTGAAATGCCAAAGTCATGTGATGGATGTGGCAACGGAACGTTCACTTTGCAACACGCATTAGATTGCAAAACTGGGGGACTCATCACCAGACGCCACAACGAAGTTAGAGACTTGTTAGAATTGATGTCAACTGCATGGGTAACTGCGTGAAGGAGCCCATTATACAGGAGGCATTAGTATCCGAACGAATGCTACGAGGGGATTTGGTGTGTCGAGGAATCTTTGACGTCCGTGTCGTAGACATTGACGCCACCTCTTATGGTTCTCATCCCGTCCCTTCTGTCCTAGCCTCAGCAGAGCAAGAAAAGATGCGTAAGTATCTGAATGCATGTGAAGAGAGGCATGCCTCATTCACACCACTGGTCTATGTCGATGGTCTAGTCTCTAGTGCTCCTCAAATGAATGCCTTTGTGAAAGTATTGGGTGAGCGATTAGCAGACATTTGGAATCGGCCTCAGACGGTTGTTCGAGGATGGTTGAGAGTCCGCATCTTACGTGCATCCAGCATGTGTCTTAGAGGCGCAAGAAGAAGATGGAGAAGTGCGGAGCTTGGGTTTGGAGACGGAGCAGCCCTTCAGTTAGGCTTATGAGGGATGAAGAGATGAAAGATGAAGAGATCAAAAGAACTAGAGAATTAATTTAGCCTACTAAAGAGTTCTTAGAAGTAATTCCTCTACGTTCCAATAAATTGTTGTCTAATTCAAAAATATATAATGGTGATTAATGTGTACATTCGATAATTCTGTCTTATTTTGTCACTATGTGCGGCGTGTTACAAAACTGGGGGGGGGGGGGGGTGTTATACTGCCCACCCAACTCTGCAGACGTGTTTTCTTTCGATTGGGTATTGACCTCTTCCGATTAAAAAAAAAGTTCTAGTCATGCAGCATGATCGTTTGAGAGAATTTTCGTAAATTATCGTATTGTAAAATGTTAAATTGTTTTGAGAGTTATCGTCTGGAATGACACACACATACACACATGGATTCGTTTCAGAATGCCTCAAAACGGAATACAAGAATGAAATTTATCAAAAATTTTGATTTTAAAATTTTTCGAGTCATTGCAATAGTTCATTTTCTGCTAAAATCCGCTAAAAGTGCCTGTTATCGGTTATATTTTGGGTTTTCAGGACACCGAATCCGAATTTGAGGTAAAATTGCAGAATTCGGGCCAATAGTTATGCCCCATTGTGTTCTAAGAAAATAATTCAAAAGGCTTTATCGTGTAAATAACATATAGGTATGTAACAAATTCTGACCTATGACACGACAGTTGGCAGAACTCGACAGCAATCCTATTTGGGCCTATACTGGGATATACTCTAGGATTCGTTTCAAAATGTCTCAAAACGGATTTTGAGTTTTTTTAAATTTTCCGAGCCATTGCAATAGCTTCATTTTCTGCAAAACTTCGCTAAAAGTGCCTATGTTATCGGTTCTCAACTGTCTGGTGGGGCAATCATTAATATTTTGGGTTTTCGGGACACCGAATCCGAATTTGAGAAAATTGCAGGATTCGGGCCAATAGATATGTCCCATTGTGTTCTAAGAAAATAATTCAAAAGGCTTTATCGTGTAAATAACATATAGGTATGTAACAAATTCTGACCTATGACACGACAGTTGGCAGAACTCGACAGCAATCCTATTTGGGCCGGACCAGTAGGTACACGAAAATAAGGTCGATGTGTGCCAAGGTTCCCCTTCGAACAGATTCCGTCTGTTCATAGTCGCGTGGCCCTATTTCGAGTTTGTTACCTAGTCCGTCCTTGTTGTTCTGTCTAGTACTACAGTTCCTTGAATTGTTTATCCATTTGCACTGTACGAATTCGCATCTATAAAATAGGTAGAAAGAGAAATCGTTTATTTGGTAATGGTACAAAGACAAAATAAACTATACGGCATGGTTATTCAACAGTCTGACGGAAATCCGGGTTGTTCAATAATAAATTATTGAACGTGATAATAGAAAATAAAATAAATACTTTACAAATAACATAAAATGATGATATTTATAATAAAAGACAAGCATAATGATCACAGATCTATGGATGTTGAACCATTGGGTACCCATCTAAAAAATGGTACCTATCAAAAATGAAATGTAAGTAGTCTTTGACTTGAATTAAAGTAACCCATACATATTACACAATCAATTCACCAGTTTGTTCAGTAATGACAAAGATACCCCTCCCCCCCCCCCTCTTCACCTAAAACACCCCCTGTGGAGCAGATTTGAAAAATCTCAAATAGCCTGTGATATAAGTTAGAATAATCCAAACATATTCGCCCAATCAAACCCCCAGTTCGTTCAGTGGTGTCCAAGATACCCCATTTCACCCCCCCCCCCCCCCTTAAAATATCCCCTCTGGCTCGAATTTTAGAAACTTCAAATAGCCTATAATTTAAGTTGGACTGATAAAGATATTTCCGATAACTCACATCAATTGTCCAATGACCCTTGTAACCGTGAAAAGCGTGCAAACATACAGACAGACAGACAGACTGAGAAAAATTGAGAAAATGGTAGTAATCGTTTACTAATAGCATGAAACGGAAAAGAAACGCAAAATTTCATGATTCTAATCAATGAACAGATAGACATACTCAAGATTTTTTAATATAGATTTACACTTCATCTGGCGAACCTGAGAGAATTCAGCACTCTTCTGATCAGGAAAGAGCCCCTTAACTTATTCGTCTATTGATGTTCCAGAGAGTCACCCTATCAAATTTCAACTTCATAGCGTCAATCTGAGAGAATTTAGCTTGAATTTAGCTTCCTTTTTCAATCGTCTCTCAATGATCCAGAGAGTCTCCCTATCAAATTTCAACTTCCTAGGGTGAACAGGAGAGACTTTAGCTCACTCAGCTCATCAAGAAAAAGACCTTCAATCATCTACTAATGCCCTATAGCAGTGATGGGCAAACTTTTTAAAAGGAGGGCCAGATAAAATTTAAAAATTTACAGGCAGGCCAAAAAAAAAAAATACAAGTTATATGTAAGAAGAGGAATACATCGAAATTATCTTCTGAGCGTGAGATTTCAGGTTTGGAAAAGTTGTTTTTGACAGGGCCTTGTAGAACTCAATCTTCGAAACATTGAGAAATAGTTGTTTAAATTCAGTGTTACATTGCAACTCAATTAGTTCGAGCTGCAGTTCTGGTTTAACTGATTCACAATCCAAATTAAATGGCATGCTAAAAATCTCCAGGTCCTGTTCGATAACTTTGAAGTCTTGGAATCTTCGTTCATATTCTTCATGAAGGCATTTTACGTTTTTCTCATAGCTCTTAACTTTGTCTTCTGTAACTGCAATGGATTTTAACCTTGGAAAATGAGTGAAGTCTTTGTTGTTTGGAAAATAGATTTAACTGCAGTTTGAAACCCCTGATATGACCCCAAGTATCATGAATCAATTTATTTCTTCCCTGGAGTTTAAGGTTCAATTTATTGATGTGGCTAAAAATATCTGTAAAAAATGCCATAACATATCTTTCAAATGATCACACTCGTCCATTCCTTTTTCTTCCATAAAAGAGATAATTTCGTCTTTTAGATCCCAAACTCGTTCAAAAACCCGCCCTGCACTGACTGTCTGAACTACACTGACCTTGAGAACAGCCGACGGACAAAACAATATTGCTAGCGCCGATTCATCCCGAACTTGACCGAGCAACACCGAACGATCTACAGGACAGGCCACACGCATCGCACTAAATCGCCATACTACCGATATACATACATTTTCTACGGAAAGAAAACACGCGAGATGCAAACTCAGTTAGTGTTAGATGCGATAATACCATACCTAAGGCTCCCGTTAACTATTATAGCTGCACAAAAAAAATTATCACTTCCTATGTGCAATTAATTTTAGGGGTTAATCAAAATCGTGTCGCGGGCCGGATCAGACTAGCCCGAGGGCCGCACTTGGCCCGCGGGCCGTACTTTGCCCATGACTGCTCTATAGCAAGGATTCCCAAACTGGGGGGCGTGAAGACGGGTCAGGGGGGGCGTGAGACCATTCGACCATTCTTTGGGGCAACATCGAGCCAACTCCAGGAGCGAGCTCGTTTTTGCTCGTGAACTACATAAAAAACAGTGCACTAAATACCCGACTGTTTAAAATTCTTTGTGGATTTAGGAACTGACCTCAAAACACTGCTATTTCACACAGAAGTACGCTGGCTCTCAAAAGGAAACATGTTGGCAAGACTATTTGAGCTCCGAGATGAACTAACTTCGTTCTTGGAAAACCAGAAGCAAAATGAGCTAAGCATAAACTTCAGCTAACCTAGTTCTCAAGTAATGTTTGCATATTTGTCAGACTTCCTTGATTCGTCAAACAGCCTTACCTTAAAACTGCAGGGTGGAGACTCAAATATCATAACTCATCGTGATGCCATCGTCACTTTGGAGACGAAAAGTATCAGCAAACCCCTGCAACTTTTCCAATTTCCCAAAACTAGTATCAATCTCAGAATAAACACACTTCAAGGAGGTTTTTGTCAAAACAAGTGTCAAACCATTTGGGGACGCTCACTGATGAATTCGGGAAATACTTCCCTAACACTGCTGACGAACATATTTACAGACTTTCTACAGATCCTTTGCATGTGAACGTTGAACATGTTCCAGCAGCCCTGCAAGAAAAATGTTTGGAAATGAAAAATTATTCTTCTGCCAAAGTGAAAAAGCATTCTCAACACTAGTATCAATAACTACAAAGAATCGGAACAAACTTGATGTTGCTAGTGACTTACATTGTGCCCTTGCCAAATCGTCACCAAGAATACCAGCACTAGTAAAGAAAATACAAGCCCATCCATCTCATTAAGAATAACTTATTTTTATCTTAAAGGCTACTTTATATAAGCTACGTGTTATCAAATCGTGTTTTGTATAAGTTGCAAGTAAAACATTGTTTTCAGTGTAAAACTTGCATTTTTTTTTTTTTTTTTTTTTTTTTTTTTTTTTTTTTTTTTTTTTCACATCCATTCATTAGTTATGTAAGGGGGGCGTGGGAGGCTTTCATTTTACCACAAGGGGGTACGGTACAAAAAAGTTTGGGAACCCCTGCCCTATAGTCACCCTACTAAATTTCATCTTCTTGAAGTGAACAGGAGAGAATTAACCTTCCAGAGACAACGTGAAACTTCAGGACATATGAGACAACGTGGGGTCATTTTGACCCAACATCACGATAAGGTACAAGGAGTCATTCAAAACATTCTGGGAAACAATCTGGTTCTATATTTGTCATAAAACAAATATTTTTAATCAACATCAACGAATTACTATTCAAAATCACATACAAGTTCAAAGTAATGGACTCCCCAATCACAAGAAAAACGAAATGTAACTCCCAAAAATAATTATCGCGCATCTATTTAAAAAAAAAAGGACTACCTAATGCACAAATTACTAGCAGGTACTTGGTCAAAATCATGAACAAGTTCAAAGTAATGGACTCCCCAATCACAAGAAAAACGAAATGTACCTAACTCCCAAAAAGAAGTATCGCGGAGATATTTCGAAAAACAAGACCACCTAATGCACAAATTACTAGAAGTCAAAATCACAAACAAGTTCAAATTAATGAACTCGGACGAAATCACAAACAAGTTCAAAATAATGTAATCACAAGAAAAAAGAAAAGTAACTCCCAACAATAAATATCACGCAGATATTTCAAAAAAATAAAATAAATAAAAATAAATGAATTAATAAATAAAAAACAGGACTACTTAATGCACAAATTAGTAGTAGTCAAAATCATGGACAAGTTCAGACTCTAAAATCACCACATCTAACTCTAATCGTATCACAGTTCATCATCTTCGTCCACTGGTTCACAACTAACGCGTACCCTTCTCACTTTTTCGTGTTACCCAATGTGGTGTTGTTCAAATAATTGATTTGGAGAAGAAACTGAAAGAACAAAATGAGACAATGCTGAGTCATTTTGATTCCAACAGCATGAAAAAATGCTCTCAAATCAGAAAAAAGATGGGAAAAAAAAAAAAAAAAAAAAAAAACAGAAAATGTTATTCTAACGAATCAGACAACGTTGGGTCATGTTGACCCACACCACATTTTCTCTTACTATTTTCATAATGACAAGGTCGCTCACCTCTGAAAACGGTTCCCACCTCGTTGATACTGGTTTGATAGCGACTCAAGGCCCCAAGCCCCTCCTACTGCTCCCTTACAATGCATGAGCATTTTCCCTCTCCTCGGGTCATTTTGACCGGCACGTTGTCTCCGGAAGGTTAAGCTTACCATCTGATCAGGAAAGAGCCCATCATGTCAATCGTGCCTTCTTATCGTAGGATAACTAATTTCATTGGATGATAATTAACGAAGTCATTATACCTTAATAACGACGATACCTTAGCAAGTGCTTCCAGGGTTTTTTTATCTAAAAAAAAAAAATAATAATAATAAAATACCAATGACGGAATTTGTTTACCTGATACCCAGGTCAGAACATATGTATGTTAAAACTAAATGATTTGGACATATAAATTTAATGTAGACTTCGAGAACTCGGACTTACGGAAGCACGGAAAGCCTTCAAAATGCCATCAATTATTGATATGGTTTTGAATTGGGAAACAACAACTTCGCCGTTGGAGAAAAAATAGAACGTTACGTAAGAAAGGAAAAAAATTATGTAAGAAAGTAAAAAATTATGTAAGAAAGTAAAAAGTTACGTAAGAAAGTTACGAGATTAATTTCATATTTATTTAGTGAATCAATACATTATGTAATGGGTTAACATAATTGGGATGTCGTGAGTAGTATGTGGGTATTAATTAGGTTTACATTTCATAATGCTGTCCTCTCTCAGCCACGTGCCCCTGCTAACAAGTCACTGTTAGTCAGCGCAACACATTTTCACCTGTTTCACAAATCCTCCGTAGTGAATCATTGATGACGAGCCTCCTCGCACTACCTCCCGGTTCGTTTGCCTTGAGTTGGGATGGAATCCCCTTGTTTCGAGAGTTCGGCATTTGTACAATAACTTCTTCATCTTTTGGCTCCAAGGCTGTACCACTCCTATCAGCTCGTGCGTATAACACCGGTAAATTTTCCGTTGAGGGTGTGTCGATAATTTTTCTTCTTTAACAGATACGGTTGGTTAGGGGGACCTATTCGGTCAATATTTCTTTCAATTTCGACGGTAACAAACGCATTGGCGAATTATTTCTTCGCTGATATCTCGAATGATACTACCTCAAGATATCCATTGATACATACCTACTACAGAATAACCCCGAAGGTTAATGTACATCTCTCCACAAATGTACAAAAAACCAAAATGCACCCAAATATGTCCACTAAAATACAAAAAGTTTTTTCTGGACAAGTGCATCATTTTAAGAAGAAATGGGGGTGTTAGAGTTGAATGATTCATACAGTATTTACTTTTTTGGCGCAAAAAATTGTATTAATTTAAATTCAAGCCGGGTGGTGTTCCAAATAGGTTCCCACTTTAAAAAAATGTAAAGCCTTCATTATCCTATCAAAAGAATAGATTTGACACTTGAGGAACTAGTATTTGCCTGGTCAAGAAGTTCATAGATACCTATACATCGAATTAACTTCTTACCGTTTTCCCAGCTACATTCAACTTGGATTTTATTCTGACGTCAGCAGAGCAAATGGTCTTCAAAGAACTTTGCAGATACCAATCAACTGTGATCTATAAAAATATTTAGTATTATCAGATAACTAAAAATATGTATTAATTTATTACCCAATATGGCGTAAAAGTGTAATCTTGAGCCAATAAAAATGTATACAAAAAAAAAAACTTCTTACATGCATGACCCCATGAGCGAATTTTTGCAGAAATCTTCGACATTTCAGTTGCTATTGATCGTGTAGAGAAATTTTAGTTTATGATTTTGATAGACAAACATGGAATCAAATTATTAAAAATAATTAGGAGGTACTCATACTTTATTATTATTAAACTAATCTTGTAGATTTAAAGACAAATGTAGGTAAATATTCATAGATTTCGATGTCCAATGTGGTCAGTATTGAAGGCAGTTGAAATCTTCACAGTATCCTATCATAACATCATCAAATAATCTGGACATAAAATAAAATAACATACCGACGTCTTATGAAAGAAACGTATTTCCACAGCCAATCGATGATGAGGCTTTATATTACAAGAGAATCGGAGGACGGAATATTTCACAGAGTAAACTCATCAGTTGTGATTACGTTTATTTTATTTTATTTTATTTATTTTTTTTTTAACAAGCACCTACTACCTATTATACAGGGATATACCTAGGGGTTATACAGGGATACTTCCATAAGAGTAGTTCAATCTGAATTTGGACAATGTTTCATGCAAATATTACCGATTTTTAAAACTAGCGAACGGCATTATTTCGATTTTTGACTGATTTTTCAACTTTGAAAATTTTGAAAACTTGATACATATTCTTATGGGAAATTTTACGCTGATTCCGAATATACCACATGTTAGTATGCTGAAAAAATTATTTCGCACAACAAATCGCAAAAAACAGGCTATTTTGAAATTTTTGAAAATTTCAACCCGAAGATGTAATCCGATCATCCTGGCCAACAAACTTGAACTTTCGTTTTGTGTCCTTAACATTTTAAAATTTGTTTGAAGTTTCTAGCACAATTCTACGGACAGATATCGTCTGGAATGACACATTCATACATACATACATACATAAAAAAATGCGTTAAACTTCAAAATATGATTCAGAATAGCCTGAAACGGATTTCTGCATATAAAAGTTTTTCAATAATTCACATCCTACAAATTTTGAGGCGAGAGCAATAGCTTAATTTTCTTCAAAAATTCGCTAAAAGGAACAAAAAACCATGGTTGGGAGCTGAAAAATGCATTAATTTGGCGCGCACTGGTGGTTTGGCCGCCAGCAGACAGGCGTATAAAAATCTCAATGCGATGGTAAAGGCTCTCTTTTGGCCAATTTGTGTGCGTGTACTTCGAAATTTGTGTATTTTAGTTTTCATACTATTGAATATGCACAACAAGCACAGTACTCACCAAATTAGTTGATTAATTGTTAATTAATTAATTATTAGTTAATAGTTACCCTATTTTCATTCAGAATTCTGATTCACCGTCAGAGTTTATGAACATTTGAAGTGCCACGACTAATGAAGTTCGAATGAAACTTTTCTTGTTCCTGCTTGTAAGCACCCAATTTCGTGCATCAATACGGAGATTTACAATTTTATGACCAGGACTGGCGTGATTCGAGCCTGTCTAACACGAAGGGGAAAAGTGGTGTGGGCAGCAGATATTGCAGTTTCTCCATGTCAATCTTTATATTATCGCTTGAGAGGTTCCGAGAATGAGATTCTGTTATTCCCCTGAAGCTGATTTCATTTACATGATATCTATGTGTTAATTTCTGATGTAATTATTGTAATCATCAGGTGTATAACGGTAGTAGTTGAGGTATTTATTAATGTTATTAGTACAATGACATTATTTTCAGTGGGTATGTGGGTGCTGGATTTCAATGAACCACACCTCTAAACTCTTTAATGAAGGAATATTAATTAGCTTTAATCTCCCTATAACCTATAAGAAAACGTCTGCCAAGCTGGGTGGGCTCTAGGTACTCGTATTATAGCTCCCTAACTTATTGTAAAATTGATGTATAGAATTAGTTGACATTGTTTGTTTATGTTTAACAATTATGGTTTTAATAAATTATTGTTGATTAAAAAAATATATATAGAATTACTTAGTTGAAGAACAAAGTATGAGTCAAAATGATTGAATATAAAACGAACGTAAAATGTTTCTGGTTTCCCGAGGGTTGGTCAATGAAAAGTCTATATTCTAGGCTGACGTTTCGAAAAATCTATATTTCATCTTCAGGCCTTGGAAAACTGTATTTGGACGGTTACTCCATATCCTCGTCACAGAGCTCAAGTAGGTAGCTATCTACTTAAACAACATCTTTGGGTATACTGAGAAAAAACTCTATGACGAGGATATGGAATAAGCGTCCAAATACAGTTTTCCCTGCCCTGAAGATTAAATATAAATATTTCGAAGCGTCGGCCTAGAATATACACTTTTCATTGGCCAACCCTCGAGAAACCAGAAATATTGTACATTTAACTCAGTGGTCGAGAAAACCCAGTCTGATAAAACAGAACGCTATTGTGCGTGTATGCTAATATGTAAAAAGGGCTGCAATTCATGTTTGTTCTTGCTTCCACCCTAACATCAATCTCAAAGCATCTAAAATAGATAGTGGGACCAACTGAATGCTAACCGGCCCAGCCCTTAACCATTCCATCAAAATTGGTGTTTTAGCGAATTTTCTTAGAAAATAAAGCTATTGGAATGGCTCCATAAATTTTAAAATAAAAATTTTCAAAAATATAAGAATATTGCTGCTTTGAGGTGCTGGATTTTCGTCACGGACGTTACATAAAAAATTGTTGGGGGTCGGCCTAAGAATTGCATAGCAATTAATATATAGGTATGTATGTATGTGTCATTCCAGACGATAACTCTCGATAGAATTGAGATAAAAACTTCGTTCTTTCGCCAAAAATCAAGCATTTCAAAAAAAAGGATGAGTTCGTTGGACAACAATTTTTGAGCACATTAAATTGGTCAAATTTCAAAAAATGTGCTTAAAAAATCACTAAAAATGACTGAAAACGTCTAAAAACTGTTAAATTTATATTTTTATCAGAATCGTAGTCGAAAGAAGTTTATTGACGATGAACTAAAACATCCAAAAATTATTCATAAAATTATGGTAAAAAATTTACTTGAGTTTCATCAATATTTTGTAAAAAATCGATTGAAAAACTGAAAAATTGCTAAACATCCAAAATCTGTTTTTATTCGTAGAATATGATTTGGAACGAGTTTATTTGCCATCAAATTGGTGGTTAACAATTTCTTTTTACTCGAAGTGCTCAAATTTCAAAACAGTAGGTAATTTAATTTAATGTTACAATAATCTACAAAAATTCGCTCATTCGATCATGCTGCATGACTGAAACTTTTTTGACTTCGACTCCTGTGCTGACCAACTATAGTTTTGTGCATGCGCAATAGTCTTTACTCAACGATTCGCTTTAAACTTTATAGATCAACATCCCAGATCTTATACACAACTACCCCTCCAAGTTTGAAAGAAATTGAACCGATAGATCCATGGGAAATGAGGGATAAGTCCATTATCAAAATAAATCTAAATTCCTTCATCAGCAGTTTTCCATCTGTTATCGGACGGAAAAATCACGTTGTTCTCTTAATGAAAATTTAAGAAAATTGAGAGGTATGATTCAGTCAAATCAATGGATTTAAGTTTTCAATTACGATACTGCAAATGTATTGACAGTAAACAAATACGAAATTTTTCTTGCTTCAAATGTGGCATACTTTATTGTAAAAAACCGTATGGCTCGTACCTTTTAATCACGTTCAAGCCTTTTTTCAACATTTTTGTGATATAAGAATCAGAATCCAGGCTGAAATGCATTCAATAAACTGATATTTGACCTTCTTGGTTACTAAAATAAGTTATGCAAGGGGACGGACACAGGGTGTTTTGATTGGAATTAGCTAAAAATAGGATAATTAATTTTAGTTGTTACGTAAATCAAAGTTATAACTTTGATATAATAAAGTTTGTTTATTCACTGAAATAATAATAATAATAAAAGATAACGTAAATCAAAGTTATAGATGGATTGATGTATTGCAAATCTGAAGGTTAGACTTCTAAAGACATTGTCAGTGCAGCTATCACGCGAGCTTTACAGTTACGCAAATTTATGGGATAACGTAAACGCCATCCGCACATTTTCAGCAACGCGTTCTCTTCTCAGTCTGAGGAACTTAAATGCTTGCATACGAGTCTGCAACACATTGGGACATTTTCATGTGTGTTTTCTTATTGTATTTAAGTTTTCTTATTGTGCTAAAGACCACACGGGAGAAGTGTAAACTTCTATGACGATTTTCTGCTAAATATAACACTCTGTTGGGATGTTGGGAAAGTAAAAGTGGACAGGCTCCGCCCCTGGACCCTCGGTAACTTTCCGCCTTGAGCCTTCGGCTGAAATGCTAAAACATGGAACATGCTTTCTTCCCGCTAATTCGTAAATGTAAATAAATTTAAAACTACGACATAGATGTTATAAGATTAACTTCTCAACCAAGCGACAACAAAACAAGCGGCATTGTTTACTATATCCATTTATAACATAAATAAATATAAAACTACGACATGAATAGAAGAACAAGTACGAAAGAAATGCGTGATAACCACGAGTGGAGAACGATTTTTGTCCGGTGAAAAATAAAGAAGTTTCATTTCCCCAGCAACGGCTTGGTTGTACGTGAAAATCAATAGAAAACAGTTGATTGTTCTCTACGCAACACAGTGAGTCTATTTTATTTATTGGTATCGCGTGAGCAAGTTTTCGTGACGATTTTTCAGTTTATGTGCCAAAGCAAAGACATGTAAATGTCAAAAACGGACGGTAGACCTACGGTTCTACAGTCAGATCATTTAATAATGATTAATTTTACACATTATTAGTTCATTACCTATGGTTACTTAGCAATATTAGTTTATAACTGAGCGTAATAAATCAGATTTCCTTGACACTACAGAGGCTTAGGGATTATGAGATGCTGTGATAAAATGAGAGCATTCCAAAAAGTGGCTAACGATTTTCCTGCTATGAAAACTAAGGGAGTTACACTTCCCTAGTAACGCATTGGTTGTACGTGAAAATCAATAGAAAACCCCACCGTGACGTGACGCTCGTCACGGACGAACACAAATGGAAACGTCCTGTTAATCATTATTAAATGATAAAATGTTCAACAGAAATGACATTTCATCCATTTTTTTGTACGGGTATGAACAGTTTTTTGGGCCTTCTGAACAATTTTTGAAATGGCACTTAGGATGTTTTGCATATGGCGGTCTTCAACTATAATAAATGTAAGGTAATCTCGAGTTCGTTGAAGTTCTTGAGAATATGTCTAAATTGCTGGCGTTCAGCCACCTCAACTCTACAATTAACGCTGAATTCCTGTTCGTCTATCCAACTCAAAACGGGATGATGAAACCGTTGGCTGCCGTTCATTCGATGACCAATGAGAATTTTCATTAACCACGTAACGTTCCACAGCTTTAAATTTGAGTCGTATGAATGAAAGTTGGCAACACTGTGCGGTAGTGGTGATGTCCTTGATGGCAAGCGAGCGGTTCGAGACTTTCTGCCGTTTTGTCAGTTTGCCGGCTAAGTGCTCCGAGTGCCTATTTAGTTTTTATTTTATCCGCCCGCGTGAGTGCATGACGAGCAAAACGCAAGTGTTATCAATTATCATCGCCTGATCTGCTGCTGACGTGGTATTACCAAAGATCCTAATTTAGATGCTCTCGTTTGATAATCTCTACTTTTTATTTTTGCAATTCCATTCTATAATTCTAGACACTCATCGCAATGATTATTCCATATTTTTCCATTATCCCATATTTTTATTTAGTCATTGGTGGAACATATCATTAGAGAATGAATGTTGGACTACTGCAGTTATTTCCATCAAGTACTTATGTTATTTGGATATAGTATAATACAGGGTATACACATTAAGGTCGCACACCGGCCAGGGTTATTATTATTCAACTAATTTCTGATCGAAAGTGTCTCTTAGTTTTTACTCCGCTAAAAAACCGAGGTTTTTCCATTTAAATTTTTTTTAATTTTTCCATTTTTGTACGTGTTTTCTATTTTATGACACTAAAACGGCAATAACTCCCTCAATTTGACAGTAAAATCAAATCTGATGAGACCGTTGGAAATAGCATTAAATTTCCTATGTCGCTGGTGCTAAATCAAAAATTTTCGCCTGGATTGAATGGAAGATAAATCAGCCTATAATGTAAAATATGTCAATCTTTTAAAATCGTTGGTTTTTAAAAGTAATTAGACACGTGAATTTTATCAGGTAAGCTTAAAACTGCTCAAGAATCTCAGCTTTCCATCGGTATAGGTAATCAATTTTCATTTCACTTTGTTAATTGGGAGAGAAAAGTATGTTTGTATGTTGAAAAACGTGGTTTTCTATGAAATTGAGAGTTTTGTGAAAAATTACCATATAAGAAAATACAAGTTTGAGCCCGGTTTCTAGGTATTTCTTCTTGTGAATCGAAAAGTATCACTCTCAGATCTTTCTAACTCCGTTATAACCGAATACTACACTTTAGTGTGGAGGGACCAGTGTTTGACATGGAACCAGTAATTGACATCTCTCGTTTGATGCTCTCGTTTGATAATCTCTACTTTTTATTTTTGCAATTCCATTCTATAATTCTAGACACTCATCGCAATGATTATTCCATATTTTTCCATTATCCCATATTTTTATTTAGTCATTGGTGGAACATATCATTAGAGAATGAATGTTGGACTACTGCAGTTATTTCCCGCATCAAGTACTTATGTTTATTTGGATATACATAATACAGGGTATACACATTAAGGTCGCACCACCGGCCAGGGTTATTATTCTACAACTAATTTCTGATCAAAAGTGTCTCAGCAATTTTTTTACTCCACTAAAAAACCGATTTTTCAATTTCAAATTTGTTGTACGTGTTTTCTATTTTATGACACTAAAACGGCCATAACTCCCTTAATTTGACTGTAAAATCAAATCTGAGGAGACCGTTGAAAATAGCATTAAATTTCCTATCTCCCTGAAGCTAAATCAAAATTTTTCGCTTGTATTGAATGGGAGATAAATGAGCCTAAAATGCAAAATATGTCAATCTTTTAAAATCTTTGGTTTTTTCAACGTTTATAGGTCCCAGTAATTGGACCCGTGAATTTTTGCAGGTAAGTAAGCCTAACAACTACGCCAGAATCTCAGCTTTCCAACGGTATAGGTAATCAATTTTCATTTCACTTTGTTAATTGGTGGAGAAAAGTATGTTTGTATGTTGTAAAACGTGGTTTTCTATGAAATTGAGAGTTTTCGTGAAAAATGATACTGTGGTGAAAACCACCCCCTCTTATCAACAGCCCTTTTCAGGGCTACCAAAAAGAGGTAGACACGACACACAAATATTTATAAGACGTCGAGTTATAACTCCGTCAAACAAAATATTTCACCAGAGAGAAAATACGAAATTCTCTCTCAAAAGTGAAATATTAACTAATAACATACAAGGCGACCTCCCTAAACACTTACTGGGCGAGAGAGACGCGACAAGTATCGCGAACCAAGTCGCCTTGAATGAGAAAACTCAAACAGACAAGCAAACGTCCTCTAAAACTAACAAGGACAGTTCTAGCAAGCCTACTCGCCAATCAGAAACAATGATTACACGAGAGACAATAGGCGAACCAACCAGGAGGCGGCAAGCAACCACCTCTGGTCCAGCAGCCACCCCGGGGATCCCGTCTGAACAACGGACGCTGGGAAACCACCCGAGGACCCCGTCTAAACGACGGACGCAGGGAAGACACCTCAAGGTCTTTCCCTCCGCAACGGACGCGCGTAAGCCACCTCTGGGGACCCCGTCGCAGCGACGGACGGGGGGAAGCCACCCCGGAGGACCAACTCAGCTATCATACTCGCAGATTCTGAGAAAACAATGTGCGAGCCAATGAGATTACACAGTTGAATTAATGAAATTAAGCGGACCAATCAGGAGGCGGCCACCTCCCTATAATTACCCCGCTCGGAGCCCTTCAAAATTCATTCCACTCTCCGCTCTCGACGACTACACTCTGAAGTACGAAGATTCTACACGCTCTACGCTGACGATCCTTCTGCTCCCGAGTTCATCTCAGAACGGCTTCCTACTGCTTTCTACAAGGCATACCTTCTCTCCACACAGATCTCGCATTGGCATCTACGAGTCCAGTGATTATTCATCCTGCTCATTGCCCAACGTAGTTCTTCTGTCAGGACGCCACCCGGTACATCTATTGATATTCTCATTAGATCGTACGCCCGCTGGGACGTTCCGAGACGTGTCGCCCGGGTTTCGTAGCACTAGGCTCGTCACCGACCGCTGTGGGCACGCCGATAAATTACACAGCTCATCCGCTCTAATTTATCGTCCAAGGAAGTCTTTTTCAAGACTACAAGGTAGGACCCTGACATCCGAGCAAAGGAAAGAAGCTCTGTCAAGCGAGTCCACCTTCCAAACCCTCTATTTCTATACGTAGAGGTATCGAAAACGAGTTAATAAACTCGGATATTTCGATGGAGCGCCGCCCGTCCTATTTCCTCATGCAAGGGGAGGCGGAACACGGCGCGGCCGGGCCTCTTAGCCCACGCAGCGCTCCCTACCTGCTGCTCGACGTGTCCGCTGTTCCTAGCGACGGCCCAAGGCTCGATCCTCGCGAAGAGATCGCCTTCTCACCTAACGTATTCATGAAGGAAACGTTAGATCAAGCCTCACACACACAAAAGTTCGAGGATACCTTTCAGACCCGCTCTGAAGTCAATCATCATGATTCGACAAAGATTTCCGAATATCCACGATATTCTACACAAGGCTACCCGGCCGATCCGAGTGTCAAATACACTCCAAATGTGCTAAAAACAAAGGATACTTTTCAGTACCTCAACCAAGCCCAACATATTCCTCCTACAGATATAAATCTTAGGCCGGAATATTACATAACGGCTCAGCACCAAACCGATCGAACCCAGCACCCACTATGCGAGCCCAGTGCTCCACGCGGCTGCGACACGAACTACCCCTCAGTTCCTCCCGCCAAGCAAGCTGACCTTGGCGATTTCACTCACATTCCTTACAGGAATACCTCAGGGACTAACCCGCATAACCAGAATATAAATGTCCCACTTGGTCTACCTACACCAAGTAAAACATATATAAATCCACTACAATGACCATCTAAGAAAATACGAATTTGGGCCCGGTTTCTAGGTATTTCTTCTTGTGAATCGAATAGTATCACTTGCAGATCTCTCTAACTCCGTTATAACCGAATTTCACACTTTAACCAACAAGTTTTACCCTTCAAAAATATATAAAATTGAGCATAACAAATGAACTACAAAGTAGTTAAAGTGTAAAACTCGGAGTTGGAGAGATCTGCGAGTGTTACCTTAAGATTTAGCGTGAAGAAATAGCTAGAAACCGGGCCCAAACTCGCATTTTCTTAGAGGGTAATTATTTTTCACAAAAACTCTCAATTTCATAGAAAAACCACGTTTTTCAACATACAAACATTCTTTTCTCTCCATTGGTTATAATTGGTTATACCGTTGGAAAGTTGAGATTCTGGCGCAGTTTTTACGCTTCCTGCAAATATTCAAATGTCTAATTACTGGGACCTATGACCGTTGAAAAAACCAGATTTTCGAAAATTGACCTATTTCACTTTTTAGGCTGATTTATCCCCCGTTCAGTCCGAGAAGAAAATTGATTTGGCATCAGCAAGATAGGAAATTTAATGCTCTTTCAAACGGTCTCCTCAGATTTAATTCAACTTACAAAATTCAGGGAGTTATGACTGTTTTAGTGTCATAAGGTCTTAAACACGAAAACATTTAAATGGAAAAAACTTGGTTTTTTAGCGGAGTACAAAAAATATTTTAAAAAATGCCAAGAGACACTTTCGATTAGAAATTAGTTGTAGAATCGAACCCTTGCCGGTGGTGCGACCTTAATGTTTACACCCTTTATACTGTAATAGGGTGGTTCCAAAAAAAAAAAAAAGTTCTGGGATTTCATTGTGTTTTTGCTTCCTCGTTATGTCAGGATGACCCTCCTAAATTTTTACCAAAAAATATTAATCCTAACCACTTTACCTGGGTCGATTTTGGCCAGTTATCGACCGCTATCGTAAACCAACCTCTAAATTGGTGCCGAGGTGATTTGAAGGACGGATTTCAATTTTTTTGGGTCAATTTATAGGTTTTTGCATACGCTGAACCCGATGAACTTATTTATTTTACGCTCCGTCCACTAGTTATCCGGTAAACTGGCAGAGGGCGCTGCTTAAAGATACGTAAAAATCGAAAATTTCACCGAAAATGCTGTCGTCTGGTTAAGAATTGTACTAGAAACAATCTGTTATGATCGGATAATATGCTCTGGCATGTTCTGAACATGATCCCATTTTTTACTATACTTTTCCGCTGATGATTGCTCCGTTTATTGGCCATAAACCTCAAATTAATTGTAGGGTAATAGACAAATTCACCCTAATTTCACCGGAAATTATGTCGCGTTGATAATTTAAGGTCCCGAAATACCTTGTGTCGATAAAATTTGGTATTTTCCAGGATACTCGGTACAAAGCCGTTGGTAATTTGGCAAGGACTTGAACCGGCATTGTACTTATTCGCTAAATTTAGCTATTTTCTCCATTTTGCCGCTATATTTGGCGAATAAGTACAATGCCGGTTCAAGTCCTTGCCAAATTACCAACGGCTTTGTACCGAGTATCCTGGAAAATACAAAATTTTATCGGCACAAGGTATTTCGGGACCTTAAATTATCAACACGACACAATTTCCGGTGAAATTAGGGTGAGTTTGTCTATTACCCTACAATTAATTTGAGGTTTATGGCAGATGGACGGAGCTATCATCGGCGGAAAAGTATAGTGAAAAATGGGATCATGTTCAGAACATGCCAAAGCATATTATCCGACCATAATAGGTTTCTAGTAAAACTCTTAACCAGGCGACAGCATTTTCGGTGAAATTTTCGATTTTGACTTATCTTCTAGCAGCGCCCTCTGCCAGTTTACAGAAATCCGTCCTTCAAATCATCACCTCGGCACCAATTTAGAGGTTGGTTTACGATAGCGGTCGATAACTGGCAAAAATCGACTCAGGTAAAGTGGTTAGGATTAATATTTTTTGCTAAAAATTTAGGAGAGTCATCCTGACATACCGAGGAAGCAAAAACACAATGGGAAATCTGAGAACTCCCACAACTTTTTTTTTTTTTTTTTTTTTTCTTGAACCACCCTAATACTGTAATGTACATTAATACAAAATACAGCTAGCGAGTCTGCTATCCAGGTTCAACTCGAAGTTTGAAAAATTAGAATCAAATGTTTACTTCTGATAAAGGAACCAGAAATTATTATTAAAATCTTTTTGATTTGGCATCCCAAACACTTCGAAAACTACAATAAAAGCGTATTTTTGAGATTCGTTTTGAAAAGCCTTTCATATCATTAATGCTTTTTCCACCACAGCCATTAAAATGTATTTTGCACGATTGCATTTTTATTGCCAGCTTAATTTCTGAAGTCATAAACAACGAAGTTGTGTTGGTAATATTTGCTTAAACAAAACTTCTAATCTTGTTGCATAACATTATGAGGAAATTTTCATGAAAACTTGACGAAAATAGTTGGAAAATATTAAGAAATAAATTGAAATTTTTTTTTTTAAATCCAATGTTCCTCCCCAGTAACTGGGGGTTATTCAGGGTTAGTAAATATTGTTGCCTATAGGCACATTAAGATAATTTAATATTTTTCCCAATTATCACTTTTTCAACTCGAAATGTTTTTCAACATTAACATTCGTGGACTTTCTGGCTATTTTAACATTAATGAAATAGCATTTTAACTCATTTTGGCGGACATACAGTATGATTTAATGAAACCGAAAATAAGTAGTGTTCGTTTTTTTCAATTTCTGTGCAACCTGATCGTATAAAAGGCATTTTTAATTTCCATTTTTGTGGATAAATTTCTACTATGTTGCACAATCAGTAAACGACCCATTCCTCCGTGGCTCGAAAGCTTAGAAAATGCTCGTTTCACCAGCAAGTTAGTAAAAAGTCCAGTCATGCAGCATGACCCCATGAGCGAATTTTTGAAGAAATCTTCGACATTTCAGTCGCTATTGATCGTGTAGAGAAATTTTAGTTTATGATTTTGATAGACAAACATGGAATCAAATTATTAAAAATAATTAGGAGGTACTCATACTTTATCATTATTAAACTAATCTTGTAGATTTAAAGACAAATGTAGGTGAATATTCATAGATTTCAATGTCCAATGTGGTCAGTATTGAAGGCAGTTGCTAGTACGTACATAAATAGAACTTTTTCATAATTTCACGGCTGATATTTTCTAAGCCACAGTCAGTATTAAACCTACATCAAGTCCTATAACAGTTGAGCGTAAAACATTAAAGAGAGCGACCGAGAGAATCGGAGGACGGAATATTTCACAGAGTAAACTCATCTGTTGTGATTACTTTTTTTTTTTTTTTTTTTTTTTTTTTTTTTTTTTTTTTTTTTTAACAAGCACCTACTAACTACGTTTTAAACAGCATGGTTCTAGGATTGGTTATACAGGGATACTTCTATAAGAGTCGTTCAATCTGAATTTGGACAATGTTTCATGCAAATATTACCGATTTTTACAACTAGCGAACGGCATTATTTCGATTTTTGACTGATTTTTCAACTTTGAAATTTTTGAAAACTTGATACATATTCTTATAGAAAATGTTACGCTGATTCCGAATATACCACATGTTAGTATGCTGAAAAAATTATTTCGCACAACAAATCGCAAAAAACAGGCTATTTTGAAATTTTTGACTACATTTTTGAAAATTTCAACCCGAAGATGTAATCAGATCATGCTGGCCAACGAACTTCAACTTTCGTTTTGGGTCCTTAACATTTTAAAATTTGTTTGAAGTTTCTAGCACAATTCTACGGACAGTTATCGTTTGGAATGACACATAAATACATACATACATACATTAAAAAATGCGTTAAACTTCAGAATATGATTCAGAATAGCCTGAAACGGATTTCTGCATAATATTTTTTCAAAAATTCACATTCTACAAATTTTGAGGCGAGAGCAATAGCTTAATTTTCTTCAAACATTCGCTAAAAAAAAGTTGTATATTCCCACGAAAAATAAAGAGTAACAATGTTTAATAGATTTCGACAGTTAGGCCATCATCAGTAACAAATAATAAATGAACACACAGTTTCAGTCCATAAGCATGCAGCTTTCCATAGTATTATGGTAGTATTATTATCAACCGAGCACTATCTATTTCTATAAGCGAACGAAATTTAGCTACCTAGTAATGCTCTAAGACTATTTCTAGTTTTAAAACCCACTTTGTAAGCCCTCGATGATTGAATTTTGCCGATATTATCAGAAATGTTCCCATAATAAGGTATACTAATTTGGATATTAACCAAATTTTCAGGGATCGTGCGGGTTAAGCTCTAAATGGTCCCCTATCAACTTCATCATGATCGAATCAACGGTAGCTTCTGCGCAGGCGCTAACGTGAATTCCTTGTGACGGTCATAACTCGGTCAATTTTGAACGGATTTCGGTCAGATTTTCAGGGATGATGTGGTCCCTTGAGGTCCCATAAGACAATCATCATAATTGCATTAGCGGTACGCTCTGCGCATGCGTGAACGAAATATTCTTGTTACGGTCCTTGCAACAGCCGTAATTTCCACAATTTTGATGTGATTTTCTTCAAATTTTTAGGGATCGTGCGGGTATAGCTCTACATGGTCCCCTATCAGTTCCGTCATGATCGTATCAATGGTAGCCTCTGCGCAGGCGCAAACAAAATGTTCTTGTTTCAGTCATAACTCAGGCAATTGTGAACCGATTTCTGTCAGATTTTCAGGGATGATGCGGGCAAGGTTTCTTGAGGTCCCGTATCACATTCTTCGCGATCATCAGCAGCGGTACGCTAGGCGCATGCGCGAAAGTGATGTTTTTGTTACGGTCACAGCCTGATGCCAGAACCGGTCGTTTCTAGTTTTCTGGAATTTAATGGTGACGTACTGTGAAGGTCACGAGGAAGCTCATGTGCTATTTCCTTGGCAGTGTATTTTCACTAACTTCCGTTTTTTAATGGCCTGCCGAAATAAATAAAGCAGATGTTCTCCCTTCACGAGAGGAAAGGGATCAGGAAACTCAGCCTAGTCGGCGACAGCAATGTAGGAGACGACTTCGGTTTTAGGCGAGTTTCTCCTCTCTTTCAACATCCTTTCGGCATCTAGCGTCCCTTCGTCGTTGGGGGTTCAAGTATGGATTAAGGGGACCCGGTAGCAAAAAATTTGAGAAAAATCGATTTATTTTCTTGCATAAAACGATGTATTAACATCTAGGGAACAGTTAAATTCAATAACATAGTCAAATTTATGCTCACAAATGCGTAAATTTTAACATGGAATCATGTTTTAGCGATGGATACCCCGCCGAAAAGTGAGACTATAAAGTGAGATGAAAGTAGCGCCAATAATTGTGATGATTTCCGCTTACAACCGAGTCGTTGCTAGGGATATGATACTTCGTCGTTTTTCATCCCACAAAATTCGTTGACCATTCGTTCGAAAGCTCTCGATTTATCCAACCATACTATATTAACTACTGCGAAGTGCGTGGCCAACAAGCTGAGTTATGAGCATAGTTATATCGTTATATGAATAATTGTTTACACATAGGTGATCATTCTCAATAATTGATATTGTGAACATGATTGCAACCGCTTGTTAATTTCTGATGATTTCATTGAGCTGGTGTTTCGATGATTTGATTCATAGCAGGTGATCCGAATATTGCGAGAACGGTTTGATTTGTGAAGCGGTGGTTAAATCATTTTAATAGGTAATTTCTATACTTTACACTGTAGGAAGCTGTAATTTCGTGTGCAGCCTCTTTAGCCTCTTTCTATAATAAAGTGAATGTTTACTCGCGAGTTTCTATTAGGAGATCATCATCTCACAAGAGCTCAATCGTCGTGATCATTTCTATAATAAAGTGAGAGCGAGGAGCTAAAACATGATTCCATGTTTTTTACATTTTAGCAGTCAGGCTTAAAGTAATAACACCCGGGGGGGTCCAGGGGAGCGAAGCCCCCCTGGCGGGGTCAAGGGGCGGAGCCCCTTGTGAGGCCCGAAGGGCCGAGTTTTGTTTAAGTAGGTACAGGACGGCAGCATAGGCTGGCTAGATGGTTGCTCTGTCGTCTTTATTCTTCAATAACGGTTTACTGGTCCTTTCTTTTTTTGGAAAATTCGTGTAGAACCACCCATTTTCAATAAATAATCAAAATAAAATGTAAAACCGAAATTGGGCCACTAAAAATTACAAAGAAACCATAAGATGTAAGGTGTATGATAAGAGTCGAATGATCAATTTCTTCTTTGTCTTTATTTGACTGGGCTACAACCATGGGTATTATGTTTATATTATCCATGGATGACATAGTTAAGCTATCATGATACAACACTTCATTTCAGATAGGTCTAGGGAAAGCAAAAACAGCTTCTATTTGCATAATGCGTTGCGACGTCATGAAAGATGGATGCTGTTGGTTTTTCTGCTCTCCTGTAAAGTAATGTTTTTTCATGTTCACGGGCGTTTTTCTTCGGAACGGTTGACCCTATTCGGTTGATTTTTGTTTTGTTTTGAAGAAGAGATCTGGGCCAAGATATTAACGTAGCGGTTTTACAAAATGTTGATTTCAACTGCCGCTAGATGTTTCTGAAGTGAAAAAATATATGAAATTTATTCCATGATACCTACGAATTCGTGTTTTTGAGATACCTGGAAACCCCTATGTTAATTGAAAATTGAGAATATAAGGGACAAAAAGAGAAAAAAAAGCACTGAAATTGGTTGCAGGGGGGCTGAGGAAAACGTCTGTAAAAAAAGGTCTATTAAGGGCGGGAGGGGGGTGGGTGCCGGGTCCCCTTAAACATACTTTTGGATTTTGTTTAGCGACCTCTCATGCCTCCTCCATCCAAAACCTACTAGATCGCAGCCTGAACGGTTGCGGGGTTACAAACGAGGTTACGAACCTCTTGTGTGGTCCTGTGCACTTCCGGGGCATTTCTAAAAAAAGTTCCAGTCATGCAGCATGATCATATGTGCGAATTTTCCTAAATTATCGTATTATATTATGTAACATTGTTTTGGAAATGAAAAATTAAAGACTTGAGGGAGAAGAAATTATTAGTTACTAATTCTATGGTAAAAAAATCGTTCTAAATAATATTCTACGATTCAAAAAGATATTTTGGATTTTTAACTTTTTTGGAGTTTCTATCGATTTTTAGTACCTTTTTAATGAAATTTAAGTACATTTTTCAGCATAATTTTGCACATCAATTTTTTTATGTTCTATTTTATAATTATTCAACTTTATTTGAGCAACATTCTGCTAAATAATATAAATCTAACGATTTTTAGCCGTTAATGGCTATTTTAGTGATTTTGTCAGCACTTTGAAATTTGACCAATTTAATGTGCTCAAAAAATGCTGGCCAACAAACTCGTCCTTACTTTTGGAAAGCTTGATTTTTTGGCACAAGGACAGAATTTTTATCTCATTCATAAGAAGAGTTCATATACATATGAAAAAATGTTAAGCTCTAGGATTCGTTTCAGAATGTCTCAAAACGGATTTCACAGATTTGCATTTTAAAATTTTTGGAGCCATTGCAATAGCTTTATTTTCAACGAAAATTCGCTAAAAGTGCCTATGTTATCGGTTCTCATCCGCCTGGTGGAGCAATCATTAATATTTTGGGTTTTCAGGACACCGAATCCGAATTTGAGGTAAAATTGCAGAATTCGGGCCAATAGTTATGCCCCATTGTGTTCTAAGAAAATAATTTAAAAAACTTTATCGTGTAAATAACATATAGGTATGTAACAAATCCTGATCAATGACACGACAGTTGGCAGTACTCAACAGCAATCCTGTTTGGGCCGGACCAGTACACGAAAATAAGGTCGATGTGTGCCAAGGTTCCCCTTCGAACAGATTCCGTCTGTTCATAGTCGCGTGGCCCTATTTCGAGTTTGTTACCTAGTCCGTCCATGTTGTTCTGTCTAGTACTACAGTTCCTTGCATTGTTTATCCATTTGCACTGTATGAATTCGGATTAAAAAAAAAATAGGTGGAATGAGAAATCGTTTATTTGGCAATGGTACAAAGACAAAATACAAAATAAACAATACGGCACGATTATTTAACCGTCTGACGGATATCTGGATTTTACCGTATCTGGTTTTATTTATTTATTATTATTACTTTTTTTTTTTTTTTTTTTTTTTTTTTTTTTTTTTTTTTTTTTTTTTTTTTTTTTTTTTTTATGATGACTTGTCAAATTTTTATCATTTAAGTTCATGTAATATAAATATACGAGTATATCAGATAGCGTTAAATTTCCGTAATCGGTTCAGAATGCCTCAACACGCATTCCCGTGAAGAACGTTTCGTGTTGAATAAAAATTTTGTGTTCATTGCTTACCTTCATTTTTCTCTCGAAAAATCTTCAAAAAGTGCACGAAATTTGCTAACAATGGTGTGCGTTTGAGAGAAAACAGTTCGTTTTAAATATCATCAGAATTAATCGTTTAATGTGTATTTAGAAGTATCTACCTATCGAAGAAAATAAACAGATCACATTCAACAACAGAAATAAACCTCATCGATCAGATGATGTAAGTATCGGACACTGAATACCGTCTACTCCAGAATCTTTTCATTTGCGTTGTCAACAAATTGTTTGAAAACGAGCTGAGATTGTTGGGCAGAGACCTAATGAAAACCGTTGAGAAAATATTTGGCTTCATATCTCAACTCAGTGAGTGAACCTTTTTTAGTTCGAACTCTTTGTTCTTAAATCGGAAATGAAGAAACACGTGACTTTTTATTGAAGACAAATAATTACAACATAATATTTTTTTTCTTAGTTGTACACCCTACAAGCCAGCGTTTGTTTAAATAACGTAAATCTCTTTATATCCCTTTAAATACCTAAATATACAGGGCAGTGGCGTAGTTACGTCATTTCTTATGGAGGGGCAACAGTCAAGTACCATATAGTTTCAGTATTAATTTTAGTATTTGTAGTTGTGTATACAAAGCGGGTATACAAAAGTTGTGTATACAAAAACGTTCTTAATAGATATTTAACAGTTATTGCCATGATTTTAAATCTCGTACATTTTCATTTTTACATATCTAGCTATTGAGTTCATTAAAATATTTGTACGATTAACTAATCAGCATATTAAAAAAACTACAATAAATACGAATAGCTACCGATGAACTGGGGAGCACAAGGCATATTATAAACTATTATTCTAGACTTACTGCCTGATATATTATATTTACCTATAAGTACGAGAAATAAAATACGGGATATGAAACGATTGACAAGAACGTGAGACATAACAAATGTAAACAAATTCAAACCAGCAAGATGCTAGGTAAGAATAGAAACATTGCTACATTAGATTATTTTGATTTTCTATTCAACTGTTTCGATCACCACTGTAGGCTTCTATTTAATTGATTTCATCTTTATTTTAATTGAGATTTTATCCATAAACGGTATAATATACGATATACAAATAATCAGAATTAATTAAAGAATTAAACTGTGTTGGATCGCACTGCCAAGCGTGATCAGGCAGGTGGGCAGTGAAAAGTAGGGGAAGCTTGTAGAGGAATACTGGTGGCTACGGAACTGGATATTTTTCCAGGGAAAATCGCATATGGACTAAGGGTGGTCCTCCACTGGAAGCGACTAAGCGTAGTCGTCCGTATATGAGCGACTAATCCCATAAGCTTGAAACGTATTAGGGTGGTCCTCCACTGGAAGCGACTATGCGACTATATAAGCGACTAATCCCATAAGCTTGAATCGTATTAGAGGTCCTCCACTGCAAGCGACCTGAGCGACGCGACTTTGTGTATTTTGAGGCGACGAGCGACTGATCCCATCCGGATGGGATCAGTCGCTTGTCTTCGAGCGACCTGGCTTCTCCCTCCCATGTTTTCTCGGCGCACCCTTCGACTGTGAACGGCGAACCTCAACATCTACAGGACTATTATGTTAATTTTCCAGAGGAGTTACGTTTAACTTTTCAATTTTGCGCCTCAATTACATTACCTTGTTAAAATTAACACTCACTATCAAAAACGTATTTTTTTTTAGGAGTTACGCTGAATTTTTTGTTTCTGTACTTTCATTACATTCCCTTATTATGATTAACAACAATAATTACAAGTAAAAACGTAATAATTATCTGGTTTTAATGCTTTACTACCTGAGAGTCACACTGAGCGTTCTGCTGGTGAGATCGTGTCCCTGAAGTTGGACGATTTGGTGATCGAAGCTTGTATAGCATTCAAGATGTAATCGTACGTTTGTAGGTCCATCCTATAATAATTTCGAAACTTCTCAGAATCTCCCTTCAGCTCGTCGTGGAGGTGGTTGAATTCACCCAAACTTTGCCTCCTTGTCAATATTGGGTTCATCCAGAACATTCGTCGTTTCCTTCTCATCCGAAGGAAATTACGAGAGCATTATCCTGCAAATAATACAGTGAAACTTGGATAATTCGAACCTCAAGGGACCAGTCAAAAACTTCGAATTAACCAAAAATTCGAATTGAAGAAGTTTTAATAAATTATATTTTAACAAACTACAGTACGAAGCAAAGTACATACAGTAACATCGACCAACAGAGTATTGAACAACAAATATATAGACACCTGGAATGGTACTGTAAAAAACAATCTATTGTTTTTCAAAAAAGGATGGTATTTTGGCCTGTTTCCTTGAATTAAGTTTCTCGGCCATTATAAAAGATTCCAACGCATTCAAAGAGTTGAAGTATGAATTACTTACATTCACAGTGCACACTTGTGTCATACACCCAGTGATAGCTTTGAAATTTTGCTTTCCCAATTCTTTGGCGAATTGCTCAGTCTTGGCCTGGTCCTGTTTTGGGACGGTCGGTGGGCGGGAGGGGAAGGAGAGTTATCACACCACAGACTTCGCGCGACTAAGTCGCCTCCAGTGGAGGAGCTCAGTTGCGTCCAAGTCGCCTTGCGGAAGTCGCCTTGTCGCTAAGTCGCTTAAGTCGCTTCCAGTGGAGGACCAGGCTTAGAGGTCCTCCACTGCAAGCTACATGAGCGACGCGACTTCGCGTATTTTGAGGCGACGAGCGACTGATCCCATCCAGATAGGATCGGTCGCCTGTCTTCGAGCGACCTGGCTCCCCCCCCCACATGTTTTCCCCGCGCACCCTTCGACTGTGATTCACATTTTCCTGTTCCTGCCTTCCGGCCATGATTCACATTGACTAGTGTCTCCCTATTATTATTATTATTTTATTTATTTATTTATTTTTCTCTCTTCTCTGATGTTTTTCTGATATCTCTGAAGTGAAAACATGGATATTGAACTTTTAATAAGTGCTGTGAGAGAAAAAACTCCATTGTGGAACATGAAGGACACTCATTATCATCACAGGGACGTTCAGAGAAAACTGTGGGACGCAGTAGCACAACAATTGGCTGCAGAAGATGGTTAGGGATGGTGGTGATCGAAGCTTGTATAGCATTCAAGATGTACGTTAGTAGGTCCATCCTATAATAATTTCGAAACTTCTCTGAATCTCCCTTCAGCTCGTCGTGGAGGTGGTTGAATTCAACCAAACTTGGCCTTGGTTGACCTCCTTGTCAATATTGGGTTCATCCAGAACATTCGTCGTTTCCTTCTCATCCGAAGGAAATTTACGAGAGCATTATCCAGCAAATAATAAATATCTATGTCGTCCATCTTACCAAAAATAAATGCAGTCTACTACACACCACCACAGACTTCGCGCGACTAAGTCACCTCCAATGGAGGAGCTCAGTCGCGTCCCAGTCGCCTCGCGGAAGTCGCCTTGTCGCTTAGTCGCTTGAATACGCTTCCAGTGGAGGACCAGGCTAAGCCTCAGAAGGCAGTGGGGAACGACTTGTTTTCACTTTACAGTATCCACATTTCCGTTGACACAGTATCCGTTTTGTTGACTGGGTACAACCCCCTTCATTTTCCCTGAGTTCAGCGTAAAAAATTGGGACCAACGCCATCATTCATAATTTTTTACGTAGATCTCAGGAAAAATACCTTCACTTGCGCCACTTACACCAGAGGTGGCGCAAATTATATAAACTTTGTTTTTTCAAACGGGAACCCCCATTTTTCATTGGACATTCGAATTCTACGTCAAATTTCATGAAGAAATTATCCATCACTCAATTTTTTAAGTGAGCTAAAACGCCGTTGGTCGATTTGGAAAGAATTTAGCCTCATTAGCTCCTCACTGATCGCTGCGCCTCCGTACCTCGTAATTGTTTTCTAGATATCAAAAACGCTGCAAATTATTTCACAAAGGTTTATTATTTTTTCAATTGAGTTTGATCGTAGTTTTAGTTGGCTTGCGTACGTCATAAGGCCCGTCCAGACTCCTCGGCGTGTCCTATTTCGAGTTGCCACAACCTATACTTCTATAATTATATACGCATGTTTATATTTCTCGATTTGAGCTCCTATCTATTCAAATAGTTATTGCCTTAATAATATCATTATCTAAGTACGTACGAAAAGTCGAGAGGATGTGTTATTAAATATGCGTAGGAAAAGCATTGGTATTAACACACAAATATGACCTAGAAAAAAACATATATTCATGCCTCGAAGGAACGCTGTACCCACCTCATGGTGCCGCGGTGTATTATATGGGTATAACACGTAAAAGTAATAAATATCCATTCTCCTACACCCCTCTGCTACCCCCTGGTCACCCCAGACACCACGAGGTGCCGCGGCGCTGGCGCCTCCTCTCACTCCACTCCCCGCTCACCCACCTCACCACCCACTGTGACCCCCTGCCAAGCGTGCCAGGCGTGCGTGCGTGCGTAAGTCTAACACTCAAAACCTCGAAAAAGACACTTTTTCGCCCTTTTTTGGCCCATAGCATCTATGCGAGTAAAGCGATTAAGCGATCGGGATGGTTAGGACCAACTAGACCCCAAATGGAGTCTATGTGCGAAAGAACGGGTTTTTTCTGTCAATTATTAGGTTTTTTATGGCCCGGACGGCGGACGGACATTTCAAATTTGGATTCTACGCACCCTGAAACGTAAAGTGACAAAGTTTGAGGGGGGGTTATACAAATTTTTTGCTACACGATCACATAGGCTAGGGAAGACATAGGGTTTTTATTGGAAATAATAAACCAAAAGGAGCTCCATTTCAAATTCAGCTCCGTAACTTGAGAAAGAAATTAGACTCACGGATGTTATGACTTTGTCATCAATATGCCTATGCAGATGCAGGCACCTACCGAGAGAAAATTAATGCAATTAAACAAAACATCTCCAGTTCAACAGTCCCCCTAATCTAAGTATTTCGACAAGACAAAACAAGACAATCGGCTGAGAAATTTATTAGCTGAAAACAGCCGCTTGGCATTTCTAAGGTTTAACTAACCCAATAACTTGAAATTCGCTACATCCATTTCCTCAAGGTAAGTAATTGGTATTTAATTACTTTGCAATTACAGTTACATGCAAATACATATTAGGTACAAGGTATTTGTAATTGCAACTGAAATTACATTTTGCCCAACTCTAATATTAGATACACTAATGTAAATTTAAATATAATTTTAATAAAATCACAAATATTTTAAATTAAATATAATTTGGTGTCCCAATTTGGTAATCTTATGTGAATAACGGAATAAAAATCCCTCGCAGGAAAGTGTTAATCGGACGAACAGGTTGATAATGAATCGCTGATGTCCGGTATAATGGTCATCATTAGTCAGAACTGGACATTAGATAAGCTGGTCAGTTTTCTTTGAGTTAATTTGGGTTCCCTCTAACGGTTTCAGTTTTCATCGCTGCTTCCTCAGTGGTGATGACCGCTCCCTCTCTGGTTCTGTTGTGTTGAAGTTTGATTTTGCAGAGGCTTAGGCTCTCTAAAAAAATTCTTGAACCTTATTTTTCGCTTAATTAATTACTATTTCAGTAATTTAATTGAGTTAAATTAAGTTTTAAAAAGTGGCGGGTCTTCAATAAATGAAAAAAAAAGTAAAAAATCCATTTCGCAAGAATTTTGTAGAATATTTTGAATTTTGTTGAGTTTTGTTAAAGAATATTGTTATTTTCTTTGAAACTGGCCATCACCCGACAAAGGTGTACTACCTATAATAGAGTTTTTGTTCTTCCCGTAAGTTTCTACCCGTGTAGGCAAAAATACTGAAAAACCAACTGCGCATGCGCGAATTTACGCGTCAACGCGTAGGACTACTGTTTACGGGAAAGAGGCCTACCTACACGTAAGCGGGCAAAGTGCTTTCGTTGGAATCCCAACCTACGCGTAGTCACTATAACCTGACGCAGAGGTAACCACAGTTTTAAGAGTATAGATTAGGTATTTATTTATTTATTCATTTACAAAACGGGTGATGCCCAATTACAATATTATTAACAAAATAAATTCGTCTCTTGATGAGGAAACAAAATCGGTGTTTCAGAGGAAAGAAAATAACAGTATAAGTATATGTGTATATATAAGGTCAAAATCACAAACAAACACTTCTTGTAGCTGAGATGAGTTAAGCCTGACGAGGGTATCTATCTCTGACTGTCGTCTAATAACGTTTCCCTTCCACAATTACCAACTTGAAAAAAGTGAAAGCCTGTGATAAATATAATAATTGTATTATTAAATCAAATTCTGTTGATTATGTGAACAAAGTACCTACTTTGTCCGACATCCAGATGACCTGTTCACCTACTTGGGAGTAAATGCAGCCGTTGATTCTTTTCCGATTTTCAAGTAGATACCTATTCTTCATAAGCATTCGCTAATACATTTCGTACTACAAAGTTGTATCCACCAACATAAAAATTCAGACAACGATCAGGTTTGTGATTAAATAATACGATTTTATATAAAAGCTGTTGTCAGCCCAATAAAAAATTGAGTAGGTAGGTAGTTGAATTTGTGCTAGAGTACCATTTCAGATCCTGGAAATTACCATTCGATATAGCAGGAAAGGAACTCAAAACGAACTATTCTGATTAAGTAAACATGATGTAGATAGATGAAAAATTGAATGGTGTGCCCAAAAAAAAAATAAATAAATAAATAAATAAATTAAAAAAAAAAAAAATAAAAAAAAAAAAAAAAATAGGTAGGTACCGAATTTGCGGCTCTCCCGGACGGTGGTCCCCATGCCCTTCGTTGCTTAACTTCGGTGATCAGACGGGAACCGATGTTTTCAACGAAATATGCGTTGGCGAATACTATGTTTTTAAAGTCGTAGGTCTGTTAATAACTCGAACCTAGTTATGCGATGCCTGTGATTATAGCTGATGAGACAGTGTGTAAAATGATTTCAAACTTCTACTCGATCTCGAATTCAAGAGAATCGTTGACATTGAAATACTAAAGTTACTTTAGCGTGATGATAGCGTTAGGTTAGTTGCGTACATACGTGTAAAAATACGTGTAGAAATACTCGAAGAGCTAGCATCTGCAGTTGCTTGCTCTAGACGCTGCTCTACGCGTTAACGGGAGAAAATCGTACGGGAAGAACAAAATCTCTCTACTAACCCGCGCATTTCCTGACAATTTCATCAAAATCGGATGAAAACTGTGGAAATTAGGGTCGTTATAAGGATTTCGCATTGACGCATGCGCAGTAGCTATTAATAACACAAGCATTATAAAAAAGGCCTTCTGTTATTAAATTGGTTTTTTTAAATTAAACTCCAACGTTTCTCCCCAGGAACTGCGGCTTCTTCAGGAAGATTAATGATCAAATATGTGAAATCAAATTTGATTTTAAAAACTCATAATTTTAAATTCGAATTTTAACAAACAAAAAACTAGGTATAATTAAGCAGATATTTTACACTTTTGAATATTAACCTCCCTGAAGAAGCCCCAGTTCCTGACGAGAAACGTTGGAGTTTAATAAAATAAAAAACAATTCAAGAACAGAAGGCCTTTTTTATGAAGCTTGTTATAACCTGAACTGTCCAAATAAAGAAACGGTATTAATGACACTGTCATGTTGAAATTTATATGGGATGATGAAATCGTCATTCCCCAACTATTATCCAAAGTAAAGCGAGAACGGACGACTAGGCCATGAAAAATAATGCTTGGTAGAATTTACGTTTGCGCATGCGCAGAGTGGAATATTGATTTCGCATCAATGAAACTGATAGACGAGACGTTCCAAACCCGACGCGAGCACCTCCCACCCTACTGCATTTTCCCCTCCTTTTGTTCACCGCTGGGTAACAACCGAACAGCTGACCCGTCTTATCACTTATTGTTTAGGTTCTATTTAGATTACAGTACTTTGACATGCGTGTTTAGTTTATATGTATTTTTAATTATATGTTATTATATAGTTTAAATTACTTTTATTATATCTTCCTCCGCATGTATGTTCCTCCTTTTCAACACGCTATTTTGTTACCATTGCACATACCAAACGAAGAGGAAATTCAATCTTCGCCGGCACATAGAATCTTGGCATGGTTCGGACAAAGTTAATTCGCCAAACAATGAATTTTGTATGTTCAGGAAAATTTCTAGAGTTTTATTACTCGTTTACTATTATTTTACTTTACTTTTTTCTAAGTCACTCACTTCTAATTCAGTCTCTAAGTCACATGGAAAATGAGTGGTGGTAAGTTATTATTCCTCCTACATAATAAAATAAAAGCTTTATTGTTCTACCAATTTGTCAATTTGCATCAATTTTATTTTCCCTACTCCATTTGAAATGTGTTCAGATACAATGAATCAAAAGGTTGAAGATAGCAATAAGTTTTATAGTTAAAAATGTTAACGTAAAAAGTTGCTCTAATTTCAAAATTTATGAACTCGAGAAATGGCAAAAAATTCGTTAAACAAATTTTCTTTTATAATTTAATGGGAAACTTTCATGTGTTGGAATTACACACTTTTGACCCCAGATTCAGCACACTTGAAAACCATCAATTACTAATTTGCAGCTCAAAATACTGTTCAGTTAGGCCAATAAACGGGTAATAAGGTCACGCAAGTAGTAATGCAAGAGAACTGAAGGTTCCTTCAGACAGGTGAGGGCCGTGACGTCACCGTGCAAATGATTTATAAGAGCCGTTATTACTAGTCTGATACCCACCATACAGCTACTTTTTGGAAAGCTCTCGTTAAGATTTGTCTATTAAGCAAATAAAAAATAACCATGCAAATTCCGCATTGTTTTATTTTTCATTTTATTTTAAGATTAAAATATTTATTAAAACGAGTTTGTCACCGTGGAAATTTGAACATTACCATGCAGATTAGCTTCATGAAA
Organism: Adelphocoris suturalis; assembly: GCA_030762985.1. Taxonomy (NCBI): domain Eukaryota; kingdom Metazoa; phylum Arthropoda; class Insecta; order Hemiptera; family Miridae; genus Adelphocoris; species Adelphocoris suturalis. The sequence goes on from CM061042.1 coordinate 135,723,332, forward strand.
GTTTTTAAATTTGAACTTATAAGGTGCATGCTGAAAAAGTCATGAGCTAAGGTATACCTTCATATATAAATGTGAATTAGAATTAACTCAGAAGTCCTCGCTGCTTGACTGAAACTTTTAAAATCATGATCCTAATGTCTTACGTCAATCAGAAAGATTTGAAAAATAGCTTTAAAATAATGGCGTTCAAGTTCGATTCACTATTTGTTTGTAAATTTGACAATAACTCCCTGCAGTTACGGATATTTACAAAGGTTGGCAACGCTGAGCGGTTGCTTTGTAGGGAGGAAGATGTTGGAGTGGGAGGTGCTCGCGTCGGGTTTGGAACGTCTCGTAAAGTGATTGGGGACCGTCTATACTCTACCCCGCACTTCCCTGAAAATTTCATCCATATCGGATGAAAACTTTGGAAAATAAGTTTGTTATAAGGATTTGTGGACACACGACAGTTACACACACACAATAAACAGAGAGACACATACATACAGATACGGAACCAAAGTTGTTCAGAATGGTCTAAAACGTAAAACGCAAGTGGAAGTCTTGATTTTGGATACCAACAATTTTTTTTTTTTTTTTTTTTTCTCCCGAAAGTGAAAACAATGCTTCCGCTACCTATAGGTAGACTTGGAAGCAATATCTTCCTGAATTGATACGATTTAAGCTTTTATTGATTGATAAATTTATTATATATATATATATATATATATATATATATATATATATTGTTTTTTAAAATAAAAATGCTAATCCTAATATTGATCCGTTTATTGTGCATAGAGATAACGTTATTTTGTCATATTTTTCCTGTTGCTCTACGAGTTGAAATCTAAAGCCTCCTGCAAGGTTGGCAAGTTTTTTTTGTGGTCGGTGTCCCTTCTAAAATTTATTGCACTCTCTCGATCGCTTGCTCAAAACATTCAATAATGGCTGATGCTAACTCAAGGTTGCTCCTTCTGACCAGAGATGCTTGATACATTATAGTATTTATGCTGACAATGTATCAAGTATCTCTGCTCAGAAGATGGCGTATTTCAAGTGTTTTTGACCCAAAAAAATGTATCTATGAAAAAGTACCAGTTATGTAGAACTACTTGAAAACGGGAGTAGGGTAAACCTGTACACTTACATTCGAACGCTCATTAAAATTGCAAAGATGCACGGTTTGTTGGAAATTAGTTGTAGAATCGATCCCTGGAGGTTAACAATCTTAAGTGGGAGCACCCTGTCTACGGCCACGTATTTCATCATTTCAAGAATTCCTCAGTATTTGTCTTCGATATCGCCCATCAGGTCCGTTTTATTGTACAAACCAACTCGTCATGCTCATAATTTCGAGCCCGATTACTCCGGTATTCTAGGTCCCGTTGAACGACCGATTGGGTCCCCCTCAAACAAAACTCTTACGGAGGTCCGATCCCTTCCCTCCCTGACGATAGGCCGGCGTAATTGCCCACAATGTTTTGTTTACGTCGGCCCCCAACGCTCGCTAGTTCCCGATAGTCGTCCTGTTTGAGTAGTCCAGGGGGTTTTTAAAGGGACCGGTGGCTCTGGGCCTTTTTACTGCGGCTTGTGGAATCGCTGGTAGAACTACGCTGCCATGCACATTGTAAGTACTTATTGTTCAGAGTTTTTTCTCTTTTTTTTACCCAAATTATTTAAAAATTTTCAAGAATTGTGATAACTTCCAAGAAAGGAAACTGTTGTCCATCATAACTAAAATTCCATCTCATATTGCACTTTCGAGCTTTCTCAACAAATTCTGTCTGTTCTGCTAGTTGTGTGTTCGAAAATCCTGGCAATACGCAAAACTCTGTCTGTTTTCATCCATTCCAAATTATTTAAAGATTTGCACGAATTGTGATAACTTTCAAGATAGGAAACTGTTGTACACCATAACTAAAATTCCATCTCATTTTGCACTTTCGAGCATTCTCAACAAATTCTGTCTGTTCTGCTAGTTGTGTGTCCAAAAATCCTGGAAATTCGCAAAACTCCGTCTATTTCCATCCAGTCTAAATTATTTAAAGTTTTGCAAGAATTGTGATAACTTTCAAGGAAGGAAACTGTTGTCCACCATAGCTAAAATTCCATCTCATTCTGCACTTTCGAGCTTTCTCAACAAATTCTGTCTGTTCTGCTAGTTGTGTGTTCAAAAATCCGGGCAATACGCAAACCTCCGTCTATTTTCATCCAGTCCAAATTATTTTAAATTTTGCAAGAATTGCGATAATTTTCAAGAAAGGAAACTGTTGTCCATCATAACTAAAATTCCATCTCATTTTGCACTTTCGAGCTTTCTCAACAAATTCTGTCTGTTCTGCTAATTGTGTGTTCAAAAATCCTGGCAATACACAAAACTCCGTCTATTTCCATCCAGTCCAAATTATTAACAGTTTTCCAAGAATTGTGATAATTTTCAAGGAAGGAAACTGTTGTCCACCACAACTAAAATTCCATCTCATTTTTGCACTTTCTAGCTTTCTTAACAAATTCTGTCTGTTCTGCTAGTTTTGTGTTCAAAACTCCTGGCAATACGCAAAACTCCGTCTATATCCATCCATTCCAAATTATTTAAAGTTTTGCGAGAATTGTGATAACTTTCAAGGAAGGAAACTGTTGTCCACCATAACTAAAATTCCATCTCATTTTGCACTTTCGAGTTTTTTCAACAAATTCTGTCTGTTCTGCTAGTTGTGTGTTCGAAAATCCTGGCTATAAGCAAAACTCCGTCTATATCCATCCATTCCAAATTATTTAAAGTTTTGCGAGAATTGTGATAACTTTCAAGGAAGGAAACTGTTGTCCACCATAACTAAAATTCCATCTCATTTTGCACTTTCGAGTTTTTTCAACAAATTTTGTCTTTTCTGCTAGTTGTGTGTTCGAAAATCCTGGCTTTTCGCAAAACTCCGTCTATTTCCATCCAGTTCAAATTATTTAAAGTTTTGCAAGAATTGTGATAACTATAAGGCAGGAAACTGTTGTACACCATAACTAAAATTCCATCTCATTTTGCACTTTCGAGCTTTCTTAACAAATTCTGTCTGTTCTGCTAGTTGTGTGTTCAAAAATCCTGGCAATACGCAAAACTATTTCAATCGAGTCCAAATTATTTAAAGTTTTGCACGATTTGTGATAACTTTCAAGGAAGGAAACTGTTGTCCAACATAACTAAAATTCCATCTCATTTTGCACTTTCGAGCTTTCTCAACAAATTCTGTCTGTTCTGCTAGTTGTGTGTTCAAAAATCCTGGCAATACGCAAAACTCCGTCTATTTTCATTCAGTCCTCATTATTCAAAGTTTTGCAAGAATTGTGATAACTTTCAAGGAAGGAAACTGTTGTCCAACATAACTAAAATTCCATCTCATTTTGCACTTTCGAGCTTTCTCAACTCTCAGCTGTCTGTTCTGCTAGTTGTGTGTTCAAAAATCCTGGCAATACGCAAAACTCCGTCTATTTTCTTCCAGTCCTAATTATTCAAAGTTTTGCAAGAATTGTGATAACTTTCAAGGAAGGGAACTGTTGTCCATCATAACTAATATTCCATCTCATTTTGCACTTTCGAGCGTTCTCAACAAATTCTGTCTGTTCTGCTATTTGTGTGTTCAAAAATCCAGGAAATACGCAAAACTCCGTCTATTTCCATCTAGTACAAATTATTTATAGTTTTGCAAGAATTATGATAACTTTCAAGGAAGGAAACTGGTGTCCATCGTAACTAAAATTCAATCTCATTTTGCACTTTCGAGCTTTCTCAACAAATTCTGTCTGTTCTGCTAGTTGTGTGTTCAAAAATCCTGGCAATACGCAAAACTCCGTCTATTTTCATCCAGTCCAAATTATTTAAAGTTTTGCAAGAATTGTGATAACTTTCAAGGAAGGAAACTGTTGTACAGCATAACTAAAATTCCATCTCATTTTGCACTTTCGAGCTTTCTCAACAAATTTTGTCTTTTCTGCTAGTTGTGTGTTCGAAAATCCTGGCTTTTCGCAAAACTCCGTCTATTTTCATCCAGTCCAAACTATTTAAAGTTTTGCAAGAATTGTGATAACTTTCAAGGCAGGAAACTGTTGTCCATCATAACTAAAATTCCATCTCATTTTGCACTTTCGAGCTTTCTCAACAAATTCTGTCTTTTCTGCTAGTTGTGTGTTCAAAAATCCTGGCAATACGCAAAACTCCGTCTATTTTCATCCAGTTCAAATTATTTAAAGTTTTGCAAGAATTGTGATAACTTTCAAGGAAGGAAACTGTTGTCCAACATAACTAAAATTCCATCTCATTTTGCACTTTCGAGCTTTCTCAACAAATTCTGTCTGTTCTGCTAGTTGTGTGTTCAAAAATCCTGGCAATACGCAAAACTCCGTCTATTTTCATCCAGTCCAAATTATTTAAAGTTTTGCAAGAATTGTGATAACTTTCAAGGAAGGAAACTGTTGTCCACCATAACTAGAATTTATTCCATCTAGTTTTGCACTTTCGAGCTTTCTCAAAAAATTCTGTCTGTTCTGCTAGTTGAGTGTTCAAAGATCCTGGTAATACACAAAATTCCGCCTATTTTCTTCCAGTCCTAATTATTTAAAGTTTTGCAAGAATTGTGATAACTTTCAAGGCAGGAAACTGTTGTCGATCATAACTAAAATTCCATCTCAGTTTGCACTTTCGAGCTTTCTCAACAAATCCTGTCTAATCTTCTAGTTGTCTGTTCGAAAATCCTGGCAATACGCAAAACTACGTCTATTTCCACTCAGTTGAAATTATTTAAAGTTTTGCTAGAATTGTGATAACTTTCAACGCAGGAAACTGTTGTCCAACATAACTAAAATTCCATCTCATTTTGCACTTTCGAGCTTTCTCAACAAATTCTGTCTGTTCTGCTAGTTGTGTGTTCAAAAATCCTGGCAATACGCAAAACTCCGTCTATTTCCATCCAGTCCAAATTATTTAAAGTTTTGCAAGAATTGTGATAACTTTCAAGGAAGGAAACTGTTGTCCAACATAACTAAAATTCCATCTCATTTTGCACTTTCGAGCTTTCTCAACTCTCAGCTGTCTGTTCTGCTAGTTGTGTGTTCAAAAATCCTGGCAATACGCAAAACTCCGTCTATTTACATCCAGTCCAAATTATTTAAAGTTTTGCAAGAATAGTGATAACTTCCAAGAAAGGAAACTGTTGTACGCCATAACTAAAATTCCATCTCATTTTGCACTTTCGAGCTTTCTCAACAAATTCTGTCTGTTCTGCTAGTTGTGTGTTCAAATATCCTGGCAATACGCTAAACTCCGTCTATTTTCATCCAGTCTGGATGACACCATCATGGATGTGACCATCAGGGTTTGTGCACAATTGGACGTATATATGGTTTTGACATATGTCACGCCGCTGGAAGGTAATTCTAAAAATTCTCTTACCCCAATCGTAACCACGTTTTCCAATGATTTTCACTTACAACCAACGCGTTTCTAGGTAAACGTCACCCCTGTAATTTTCATCGCCCAAGACTCGTTCTCTATTCGTTGGAATGCTCGACTAAACCGTACTACGTTAACCGCTGCGCAATGTGTGGCCAACAGTCTGAGGTATGAGTGGTTGTGTGAATAATTCCTTGCATACAGGTGATACTTCTCACTTAATTTTATAAACATGATTGCTACCACTTTTGGGACTTTCCAGTTTGCATCGGCATATTCATGATCTAATGCTTTTCCCACTAAGGGAAAAGTTAACATTTTCAGGGTAAAACTAGTTGTGTTTTACATTCCTTTCGAATACGGTGAATACGGGTGTTAGCCTTTGGTACCTGCCACAGGCCAGGGATTGATTGTACAATTAGTTTGCAACAAAATTTGCCCTACAACTTTTTTTTATATTTTTTTACTCCGCTTTTTTCAATTCTAAGGTTTTTACGTGATTTCGACCTAACTCACTAAAACTATAACTCTCTTAATTAAGAAAATTCACAGTTGTTTGTGCCGTTGGAAAGAGTGTTGAATTTCCCATCTCCCTCGCATGTACCATACAAGTTTTTCAAGATTGTTCAATTGGTGAAAAATCAATCTGAAAAGTGAATTTTGTCAAATCTTCAGAATGACCACTTTTTTCATACTGTCTAGGTCTAATGAAATTCTACGTGTCAAATTTAGCGTATAGTCCTAAAATATGCGCCAGATTCTCAGCTTTCCAACGGTGTAGTCAGTTAACACCCTGTATAGCTGTCTCTGTAGAAGCAAAAGCTTAAATGCTTGTAGCTCGCATAACCCCCTTAATTTTCATCCAATCTTGGCGAAACTATCGTCAGATATTGTGCGGATTCGGCCTTATATGGCCCATTCCAAATAACGCTTGTCTCTGCACGTGGAAAACCTTAAATTCCAGCATGCATAAAACTCCCTCAATTTTCACCCAATTAACATGTTTAATGTTAACATGTTTAATGTTTTAGGGCTGGGGGTCATTCTGTGAATTCCGACACGACACGCAAATGTGCAACGTTTTTTTTTTTAGGGCTGGGGGTCATTCTGTGAATTCCGACACGACACGCAAATGTGCAACGTTTTTTTCTGATGATTTCCGCTTACAACCGAGTCGTTGCTAGGGAAATGGTACTTCGTCGTTTTTCATCCCACAAAATTCGTTGACCATTCGTTCGAAAGCTCTCGATTTATCCAACCATATTATGTTAACTACTGCGAAGTGCGTGGCCAACAAGCTGAGTTATGAGCATGGTTATTTGAATAATTGTTTACACACAGGTGATCATTCTCAATTATTGATATTGTGAACATGATTGCAACCGCTTGTAAATTTCTGATGATTTCATTGAGTGAACATTAAACATGATTTAATGTTTTTCCCTCTCAAGGGAGAAATTTCTTAGGAGGTGATTTACATATAGACGGGATAGTGAAACGCGGTGTTTGTATAAATAGTACATTCTGTTTAATTCATATGCTAGTTTGCTTTACACTGGCGTAGTCGGTCACGTTTCTACGATGAAATATCATCTAACCATTCAATATTGTCAACATGTCCTGCGGCTGGATGGATTACTACTACGAGAAGCGCCAAATATATCGAGCTTGTGGAAAGATGACTGATGGGTGATTACCACTTTCAACGTGAAAATGGTAATATTTTAGTTGTAGTTTTGATGGTTTGTGCGCAATAGACAATGGTAGACACCTACGTCGACGATATGATACCTATGTATCGTAATAATCACTGAAGGGTCTATGGTAATCTATGTGAATGTACAAGGATTAAATGCATCTGCCTTTGATTATGATGATGAATTTCGTTGCATCACTACACTAACGCATACTCACTCATCCAACCCTAATACGTACATTTGTAATCTAACTGAATCATATATTTTGAACAGTCGATGCCTCTACAATTATTGTTATTTATAAATTGTGCGATCTACACGATCAAATCGGAAGCTGGTGTGCTTCACCCACTTCGCAATCTTGTAGTTTCTACAATGGACACCTATATATAATAATCATCGAATAATCGAACTTGTTTGTTTGTTCAAGATTAACGATTATTTTGAAGGTCACCATGTTCCTGAATTCGCTCAACGATGGGGGAAAAAACAGTTATTGCTTAAGCATTTCAAATTGATCAGATTAGTTTGAACGAATGCACATTTGCGAATTTGGAATTAATTATCACAGCTGAAATTTCCAAAGTATTGCACCAATTTTCATTATATTTACGGGGATTGAACGGGTTAGATCATTTGGAATGAGTACTATTGTTTGTAGACCGACCACTACAAGGATGCCAGTAATTTGGTCTCATTATTTTGTCACCAACCACATCTCCGTATATTTTTACATTCGATAATATTGATAAAGCTATACTGCTCACCCTACTTGGCAAGCCTTCTTAACTTTTTATTGGCATGTTTATCCCAGTTATATCCTAAGCGAAAAATTCTGCTGGCGCCTTCGTTTACTTTTTCCTCTTCTTATTATGTACTCTCGACGATTAGCGTCTTGAGCGCGGATTATAGTCATCATGACTCTGCCGGTATTTGCATGGCATTCCCTTGAAACCGCTAATGGCAGAATATTTACATCTTCACCAAGTGTGGTTGGCCTGGATGAGGTCAGCACGTCAATACAGACCGTATAATTGGGAAGGGGGGGGGGGGGGATAGGTACTGCCAACTTTGATCGTGATGTCAATCCCTGGCTGATGTACTATTTTTGAGCCAAATTTCATAAATTTTGGTCCAGTAGTTTCCGAGAAAAGCTCTGGACGGAGCACTGACGGATTTTTTTTCTTCTTTTTTCCCCCTTTTGGTTTATCATTTCCAATAATAAGCCTATGTGATCGTGTAGCAAAAAATGTGTGTAACCCTCCCTTCAAACTTTGTCAGTTTACGTTTCAAGGTGCGTAGAATCCAAATTTGAAATGTCCGTCCGCCGTCCGGGCCATAAAAGGCCTAAGAATTTACTTAAAAAAACCGTTCTTTCGCACATAGACTCTATTTGGGGTCTAGTTGGTCCTAACGTTTAACCATCCCGATCGCTTTACTTGCATAGATGCTATGGGCCAAAAACGGGCGAAAAAGTGTCTTTTTCGATGCTTTGAGTGTTAGACTTACGCACGCACGCACGCTTGGCAGGGGGTCACGGTGGTGGTGAGGGGGGGGGGGGGGTGAGCGGGGGTGAAGTGAGAGGAGGCGCCGGGGCACCTTGTGGTGTCTCGGATGACCAGGGGCGTAGCAGAGGGGTGTAGGAGAATGGATATTTATTACTTTTACGTGTTATACCCATATAATACACCGCGGCACCATGAGGTGGGTACAGCGTTCCTTCAAGGCATGAATATATGTTTTTTTCTAGGTCATGTTTGTGTGTTAATACCAATGCTTTTCCTACGCATATTTAATAACATATCCTCTCGACTTTTCGTACGTACTTAGATAATGATATTATTAAGGCAATAACTATTTGAATAGATAGGAGCTCAAATCGAGAAATATAAACATGCGTATATAATTATAGAAGTATAGGTTGTGGCAACTCGAAATAGGACAGGCCGAGAAGTCTGAACGGGCCTTATGACGTACGCAAGCTAACTAAAACTACGATCATACTCAATTGAAAAAATAATGAACCTTTGTGAGAGAGAGAGAGAGAGAGAGAGAGAGAGAGAGAGAGAGAGAGAGAGAGAGAGAGACAGAGAGTGTAATTAATTTTTTCCCCTTGGTCGGTTACAAAGCTTAATTATTTAAAATAATAAACCTAGAGTGCCACGTACTTTCAACAAGGCATGTGAAAAGATTTCTACAATCCGGTTTATGTAAAACGTTCCAGTAATGCAGAGTGACGGTATTCGAACATTTTAGTAATCTTTCGCATTACATTTGTGCAAGCCGTTTTGAAATTTGAGCAATGTGTTTCTCTCCTGTGATTGTATTCGTCAGTCCAATTATTTTCAAGAACACGTATTTTGACTGCACCTACGAACGTAAGCATTTAGGTAGGTACTCCGCTACACATCGTCTCTAATAACACCGCACGATGATTTGGACGAATTTTCGTTGTCCATTGCAATTTTGACGTTACTGCTGTTCATTTTATTAGAGAGTTCCTGTTTACTACGTCTTTAATTCACTCGGTGCGCGTGAGCCATGATCAGCTGATCTGGAATCAGCATCACATCGTCGAGCTCGTCTCTGCTCAATAATAATATAAGCCTACGAAGTCTAATACTTCTCGCTGAATTTCATTACACAAATAAAACGGCGGGCAGATGGACGACGGACTGATTTGATTTTTGAAATCTACGTATCATGAAACGTAACCAACAAATTTTGAGAGGGGGGTTAAAAAAAAATGTCTTGGCCGAATACAAAGGTTCACTTTCTAAATATCTCTACGAATCGAAAACAAAACAATCAAACAACACGACGATAGATGATGGAAACTGAGATCAGGTTGAAGGAAAACAGAATCGGTGAAATACAAGATGGCTAATGTCAGAATCAGCGTCAGGTTAAAAAAAACATTTAAGAGACGACGTGTGAAGACGCGTGAAACACTAAGCTTGCACCGTAGTAACAGCCAGCGTGTTAGTGAAATTTTGATTTTCCCTAGTCACGCACACCGTATTAGAACACCATAGTAACCAGGAACTCTCTATTTTCTTGCACGTTCTGATAGTAGAGATCAGCGTAGCGGTTGGTGTAGCACCAACCGAGGCGATACAGACTGACTAAATTATTGGCTCTGTTTACTTGAATCTGCTTGTTGGTTTTTTTTACATACGACGTAGTCCCTCTAATCTCCTAACCTAAAGATTATATTGGCTCTATTTGCCACCTCCATTTATGACTAAAGGGAAGTTATTTAATAAGTATAAAAAACGGTTTTTTAGGTCTCTCTCTCTCTCCTCTCTCTCTCTCCCTCCCTCCACCCCTCCCTCCCTCCCTCCCTCCCTCTTCCCAAGGTCTCAAAGATTGCGGATTAGTGAAATATGTCAAAACAAAACTTACCTTTTCATTTCAAAAGTTTTTGAGATAACGATTTCTTAAAATTGTTTTTCTTGGTATTCTACAAAGGTTTATAATTGGAAATAATGAACCAAAACTCCTTATTGTCTGACGAAAACTACCTGCATTGGTTTTCAGTCTATAAAACATTTTATAACTCCATATTTTATCTATTATCCAAATGAGTAGTACCTACTTGATTTCAATTCTTAATTAACAGTCAATCCACCAGTATCAATTACAGAAGGTTCCTTGTCTTTTTAAACAATCAGCAGTTTACCGGTTCATTTCGTCTAATCTAATCTCCGGAACCTTGTCCCCGTCAATGGTTTTGGTCGTCACACAGTATTCGTGGAATTTCAACATGAGACACTATCAGTGTACTATCACTACTCAATTTTTATCAGTTGTTAAATACAATAAATTAAACTACGTTTCAGGTTCACAAATCGGGGAAAATTCTAGTGTTGTGTGATACAGAACCTGGTAAATGGTAAACGCAAATGGTATTATCAGCCGTTAGATGAGTTGCCGTAGCTCATATTTTTGTTCATACATACTCGTGCATTTGCGTCACTATAGTGCCGCAAAACTGACGACGCATCCGTACTCCACAACGTAGCGCGCTGTTAGCTGAAAGAAAGGCTCCATAACCTTCACTTCTTAAAACCTCGTGTGAAACAAGCAAAAACTACATTACCTACATTATATAATTTAAATTAGCTTCGTATATAGATGACAGATTGTTGTGGCGTCGATCTCCACATGTTAAAGGGTGTAACTCAGATCTCTAATACGTAATAATAATGATAATAATTATAATTATTTTTTGCAACTACATATCTATCATGAAATTGCAGTAAACAAAATGTCGTATCATAGAAAACCCATATGCTAAAACAGTAATTTGCTCTGTAGATTTCATGGTCCAAGAGAAATGCACCGAGTTTCCTTGTGAACAGGGATAGAGAAACGACTACTGCACGTCTTGCTGGCTATTTGATATAATGGTAGTAGAGCTTGACGACGTGATACTCCAAGCCAATCTTTAGAAATTCCAAACGATACTCAGAAACCTGGTCGAAGTGAAGACGCTGCTTATTGGAGTTACTTCCTGGATTAGATCAGAGGACGGCAGGAGGGTTCACCAAACCAGCCTCACAAAATCTTCCTCTGAAAGTCGAATCAGGGAAGGTAACTCCAAGAATATGCGGCATGGGCTCTTGTATCCTGAAAATCCTTATCATTTTAGATGGAGAGTACCAAAAATGATTGCATTACCTTAAAATTTATCATATTTTCAGCCCTTAATCCCTTCGTTATTTAGTTGCAGGACTACGTCTACTAATAGTAACTGCTCGAGTCATGTATGCTGTGTAACAAGTAAAAGAGACGACCGAAGCTTGAAAACCTGGATTTTCAATATTGCATAACAGGCTAGCCACCGCTAAAATGATACTTGAGCGTGCAGATCAACTCAATAAATAGGACTGTTGAAATATCATAACGTTTAACTATCACAGTCAACTGCGTGATCCAACCGATTTTGAAGTCAAAAGTGCTAAATTCAAAGCTGCAAGAATACCGGAGTGTTTATGCATATTAAGCAACATACGTACCTATGCCATTTTGCTTACAGTTAAACGAAAAGAATATCTATCTACCATTTTTGACGTTACACTAGCTTCCCACTCGCATTTTACCTTTTAAAGCCTACTGAACGAATCCGGTCTCTGTCCGTCTGTCCCCATAAACCATTGCTGGTCAATTGACAACAGCATCTGTTCTTCACAACGGCTAGGTTAAAACTGCAGGTTTACTTGTGCTATGTGGCCAATGCAATTCTGTTGAAACAAGACAAGCAGCGGGATTACAAACTACTTTACCGTCTAATGACTTCCACCCATTGACCCCGCTGGGGAGACCCCAGACCCTCTTTTCTTTCACCTTGGATAAACATTGAAGAAACGTGGAATACGCTCCATTTCAAAGTTCAGCTTCATAGGTTGACTAGCAAAGAACTTAGCTCCGGATCTCACTCAGCTGATCTGAGTGACTCCAAACTTCTTATTCGTTTCTAGACGTCCCAAGTGTTCTCCATTTTAGCGAATTTGTGAAGAAAATTAAGCTATTGCTCTCGCCTCAAAATTTGTAGAATGTGAATTTTTGAAAAGATTTTATGCAGAAATCCGTTTCAGGCTATTTTGAATCATATTCTGAAGTTTAACGCATTGTTTAATGTATGTATGTT